>BFEA01000083.1:1434751-1461457 GCA_003427395.1 Chara braunii
ACACGAAAAAGGCTGGGAGCATTACCCAGTTTCGCTTACAGGGTGGGACCACACCCCGAGGGGATCATCCCCCGGATAAGACACAATTACCAATTCCAAGTCCTCAAAACACGAAGGATCTATCCCTAATTCGGGGAGGGGAGTCGTAGCTCCTTTACTCTGCCCTGGTACTCACTCCAGCCCCTCATTTTTCTACTGCCCTCCTACTGCGGAGAGATATCGAGCGTCCATGTATTTAGTCCATGCTAACCAACCATTCGTCCAACTCCAATTTGGCCTCCTGAATTCTAACCAACTTACCAAGTATAGCCCAGGTTTTTGAAAACCAACCCAGGTCAGCGCCTCTCTGCGCTTTCGTGGTTACCTTCCTTCTCTAGTCAACTCAAATGCTTCTTGTGATATGCAGTTTTGTTGCTGCTTTGATTGACTGGTCAGATAAGAATCTCCCCTAAAAAACACATTTGTTCCTTACCTCCCAGATGACAAAAAAAAGGCAAGCTCTGATGGCTTGAGCCACGACATCCAAATTCTCCTGGAAAGGGGGCAGGAGAGCCACAGATGTACTATTGATTCAAATGGTTAGTGACACCTCTTGCACTCCAAGGATATCTCCATGCCCCTTTCTGCTAACCAAAGTGCAGAAGGGGTGGCCAGTAGTGATAACAGTCACAGGATCGTTGCTGCTCTTTGCATCGGCAATTTCTGCAATTGCTCCCAGCATCGTGATATATCCCGATAGATGATTGTGTCTTCTGTTGTGGAAACTTGACTCCATCGGCCCGTTGCACACATGATCGGTGATCTTCTTGGTCGTTGTAGTTCATACCCTCCAACTGACGAGTAGTCCGTAAGCCATGCTTCGTGTGGGAAGTTCCTCGAACATGACCAACTCCACATCTTGGGGTTTAATCTTAGCTCTCTGATAGGGGTACTATCTCGCCAGCGTCGTTGCATTTTTCCTTCACTTTAATATGGGAGAGGTTTCCAAGCGGTCTGCATGGAGCATCAACCTGAACCTTTGTAATATCAATAAGTAAGGTCGAGGAGTTTGATTTGATCCACTGTTGAAAGGATCTGGACTGATAAGTGTTGATTAGGGTAAGTTTCCAAAAAGACACGGGCGACACTGTCTGAGCGTTTTGTCGATTTATTGAGAACCATGTCCCTGGAGGTGGAACACCCTTTGGGCTTAACAGGTGATTCCACTCCAGGGGGATTGCGGCCCTCATGAGGACCGCTCTTTCCTCTACTTGGCCCAACTGGCCCAACTTATCTTTGAGCTTGTCTAATGATTTCCATTGCCTGGTGAATTCGTTCCAAAGATTTGTTATTCTCAAAACTCCTTTCTCTATTCATTGTCTGCCAAACATTGTAGGGGCTCTACCCGCATAAAAACTGTTTCCTTCTCTGTCGCAGATAGATGGATTATCGAACAAGGGTTGTGGCAAAACCTCCTCCCTTGTAGTTGGGGAGACCCACTGGCGCGGCCTTACTCTCTTCCATGCCCTGAGCACGTCGGACCAGAAAGGAGATGAAGTTTGCCTGCGAAGGTATGAGTCAAGCATGATGCATGTCCAGACGTCTTTGGGCCTGGGCAGGTTCCAGTCTTGGGTTAGAATATGTTCGGCCATTAGGATCCAGTGGTCTTCTGTGATGCTTCTCAGTGCTTTGATAACCCATTTAATCAGCAATGTTGCATTTTGGTTTGCCGGGTCCAACATCTCCAGCCCTCCTTCCGATCTGCGGTGGCAGATCAACTCCCACGCTACTTTTGAGATAAATCCATAATCCTCTTTTGCAAATGGTTTCCACAGAAACTTTGTTGTCCCGTCTAACAACTTTGATTAATTGTTTGCCCAGCGCTCGAACAGTACCTACGTACCAGCGTAGGGCAAACAGTGCTGCATTCGCTACCAAGGCTCGACCAAACAGAGACAAGTGTTGTGCGGGTCCCCAAATTTTGATTCGCTGCACTATCTTTTGTTTAAGCAGATTGTTCTGTGCCTCCGCACAGTGGTCAAGGGTAACCTGTACTCCTAGGTAACTCTCGAAATCTCCTGCTATAGCCATCAGGAAGAAAGTACATTGATTTGGACCAGTTTACAGCTGCTTCCGAAAGTGATGCATATTCCACCAGGCAAGATTTCACAGCCTGTAGAAATCCCACCTTTTTTTCAGAGATCACAATGAGGTCATCCGCAAGTGCCTTGACCCGACATTCCAGATATTGAGCAGGCAAACCAGGAATGTTTGGGTGAACTCTGATGTTGGTGACTAAGACCTCGAGTTGTATCATAAATAGGAGGGAAGTCAGGGGGCATCCCTGCCTAAGCGATCTCGTCAGTCCGAAGGAGGGTGAGATATGGTCGTTTACTGATACTGCTGCAGTTGAAACAGTGTACAACACTGACACCCACCTACAAAAGTTAGGACCGAACTGCAACACCTTCAAGGTAGTGAGGACATACGCCCAATTGACTTTATCATAAACTTTCTCTATGTCGAGGAGCAGTACTGTTACGTCTAAGTTATCCTGATTTATCTGTTCCAGTGTCTCGATGGCGATGACGATGTTATCGAAAATGAATCTGCCCTGGACAAATGCGGCCTGGTCTCTATCTACCAGCTATGGTAGGTATCTTCCTAACCTGTTTACTAGCAGTTTGGTCAACAACTTGTAAGACACATTAAGCAGCGAAATGGGTCTCCGGTTACGAATTTCTGCCTTGTCCCCTTTCTTGTATAGCAGGGTGATGATCCCGTGTGTCATAGCATTGGAGAGTTGTCCTCCCGTGAGAGCCTCATTAAATATAGTGACCAAGTGTGGCAATAACAATTTTCTGAATTGCATATAAAATTCCACCGGCAGACCATCTCTGCCAGGGGATTTGCCTTTGGCCATGCAGTTAATAGTTTCCTCCAGTTCCTCAGGCTCTACTGTTACAGGCCGGTTCAGTACCAGTTTGTCATAGTTCGAAAGTCTGACAGTCGTGTTTCTCCAATGGTCTGAGTTTTCAGTGAGGTCTGTTTCTGAAGACTCGTCTGGCCTGCAGGAGGTTAGTATATCCTTGAAGTACATGGTTACGTAGTTGCACAGACCGTCAGAGGAGGAAGCTGGACGCGCTCCTGGAACGAACGGGTGGTTAAGCACTTTCATTGACTGTGCCGACCTTTTGGGCAGCAGCTTCTGAAAGGCCTCTTTAGTCATTCGGTCGTACATAAATATGCCTTTTACTGTTATTCTTTCCGCCCATTCCTCTGCTCTTTCCTGCTGCATCTCATCCCACTTGTTTAGTAGTCTGATCCTTTCTGGTGCCCACACTTTCGCAGAGATAGGGTGACCCTGCATGCGTTTTTCTATCCATTGTATATCTCTAACTATAAAATCTTCCTCCTTGTTACGTTCTGGTGCCATGATTCGGGAAAATATATTAAAGACGTTCGATGCTATGGATGTTCCTGCATCCCACAAGTCTCCCATTGTCTGGAAGTGTTGCTGTGCCTTCGGCCATTTGCTAAAAAAATCCTCTACCCAAGCCAAGTGACCTGGGTCCTTGAGGTTCGTACATTTAATATGAAAAACCCATTGCCTCTATCTATTGTGTCCAACAACTGAAAGGAGAGCTTAACAGGATAGTGATCTGACATCGGATGCCTGATTACCTCAGCATTCAGTAGAGCGTCCCACCAGGTTGGGTTCATCAGCGCAAAGTCCAGTCTTCGGAGGGAGCCTGAGCTATTGTCTGTGCCTGCAGCGGATCCCCAATTCAAGCCAGGGTCTGTGGGGTGTAGCAGTTTGAACGCATCGCACAGTTGTAGGTCCACTTGGAATTTCATCAGTGTATGAATGTCTGGCGTGCCACCTGTCGTCTCGGATAGATCGTCCAATAAGCAGTTCCAGTCTCCGGCTATCAGTAGGTTATCAACATCTAGGGTATATGCAATCAGGTCCTGGAAGAATTTGTTCCGTTCTCCCCTGTCTACCGGGGCGTATACCGTAATCACCGCCCAATCTAGCCCGTAGGCAGAGAGCTTTATCCAGGCCCACCTGCCCCACAGGTCAGCAGCCGAGTCCAGGATTTGGACCGGTAAGTCCCTATGGATTAGGATCCCCACTCCCTCTCTGGTTCCAGTTGCCGGGGACCAGAGTTGGGGCCCGTCCCACCAGTTGCCTAACTCTCTGATTTTCTTCTCATCACGTTTGGTTTCCTGTAGGCAGGCAATCTGGATCTTATGATAGTGTAACCAAGATTTTAGTCGTGTTTTTTTACCCCTTCTCGATGTATCGCATAGCCCCCTGACATTCCAGGAAGCGGTAGTTAATTTATCCATTCATCCTTGCAACCAGAACCCTTGATTGGATAGGAGGGATTTGCTGGGAACGAGCTCCAGATGTGGTTAGAGGTCAGATCCTGGTCTGGACGAGGAGGTCGATGTCGCAGCTGGAAAGTTGGGTTACTTTTCCCGTTGGCCCATACATGGCAGAGTAGCAAAAATGGAAAATGTGTCCACTAAACCACCAGCTGGGCTGGAGCTAACTAGGGCTCTTACTGGTGTACATGATAAGAGCCTAGAGCTTCAGGGCTGGGCCGGTAGTGGCCTGTGGAGGCCACTAAGAGAGGGCCCACTTGAGAGGCCTCGGAAGGTAGCGCCTCTTTTTCCACCCCCAAAAAAAGGGGAAAAAAAAAAGGTAGCGCCTCGGCAAGTCTGGTCCGGTGGTGGCTTTTCTGCGGTCGCTCGATGGGACTCGAGCCTGCCAGCGGATCACGTAGGGTGGTCCTTATTTATGCGGAGCGTAGCCGTGGATTCTCGCGCAGGCAAAGGCCGAACGGGATGGCTCCCTCAACATCGTACGGCGGAACGGATAAGGAAAACATCATGGAACTGATCGACCCGGTAGTTCAGAATGATTTTATTCTGGTCATCTGTTAGTATCTGGACTCGATCTTCGTTCCATATTTCAACAGTTTGTGAGGGTACCGACTGAGCTACAGTAGGCCTGTTGGGGATAAGGAAACATCAATGCGCTCATTTCGTGCTCGCGCGCGGACATGAACACGAACGATATATCACAAACTATAATCCGCCAACGCCGGGATAGATATGGACTCTCTGGACCTGGCCCCAGTGGATGGGAGAGTAAGGCGGTAGAACGGCGCCGGCACCAGGTAAGGATCATCTACCCGGAACAATGCTTATCAGTTTCTGCCTGCCGGCCACGTGGCGGATGCAGGTTGCGACTGGTCTCGCGCCCGCCTTCACCTCTCCTTTTGCCACGTGGCGAATCCTCGGACACCTCGTCTTCTCCTGCGACCTTCTGGCAAGCTGGCTCCTCTGTTGTCTCTCTTTAGCAGACAGAATGGCGGGCTGTGGTCTGCCCTCCTTTCTCCCGTGCGCTCTTCATTCTTCTCAGTGTGTGAACGCTGCTTGC
This sequence comes from Chara braunii, assembly GCA_003427395.1. Taxonomy (NCBI): domain Eukaryota; kingdom Viridiplantae; phylum Streptophyta; class Charophyceae; order Charales; family Characeae; genus Chara; species Chara braunii. Next base: position 1,440,183 of record BFEA01000083.1, read on the forward strand.
TCTCTTTCCCTTTCTCCATACCTCCCCACAGCCTCCCACCTCCAAACCCCTCTTTGCCTTGTGCTTCATCCTGCTTACTACTCTAGTCGACATTCCTTGCTTCTAGTGCCTTTACTTCTTCACATTTTTTTTTATCGTCCTCGTGCGTCCACTCTCGGTCCTTCGTTTTCTTAGTCATCGCTGATTCAAATTCTCTCAGTCATCTCTCTCTCTTTCTCTCACTCTCTCTCTCTCTCTCTGTGTGTGTCTCTCTCTCTCTCTCTCTCTGTGTTTAGGATTTCTCTTTACTGCACGACATTCTATTTACGTATTTTCAGGTTACCAGCTCATTCTGCCTCTCTCTCTCTCTCTCACACACACACACACGCGCGCGCGCGCGCACACACACACACACACACACACACACACACACACACACACAGACACAAACATACACTTGCGCGGGCGTTTGGGCCTCGCATCTGGTCGAGATACTTGAGGCCTCGCCCAACCACGCACCAAATGTAAAGAAAGAAGGGAAAAAAGGAACATCGCGACTGGATCTTTCCACCTTGTAGGTGAATATACACTCGGCATTTAGCGCATTTAGAGAATCGTCCAGATACCTACCGGGAGGCCATTCCCCTCGGCTGTAGCTCGAACCGCGTCTTCGATTCACCCCCTCAGCCTTTTTGGGAGCCCCGTTGCTTTCTTCCTTGTCCATCTCCTCGCCCACCTTATGTCCCCTGTGCCCCTCCTTTCATCTCAGGATCTTGCCTGTTTGCCCTCCACTCATCATGTTCTACCAATGCCATTGTTTCTGCTCTCTCTCCTCCTCTTTCTCCCTCTCCTCGTCGTTGTCGTCGCCCTCCTCTTCCTTCTCCTCGTCATGCATGTTGCTTGTGTTCTGCTCTCTCAGTCCATCTCGCAGCAGCTGGTCGACTGTTCCCGCGCTTACCGTCTTTGCCCGAATGGAACCACGGTCATTGTCGCTGTATCTAGACTGAAAGTTGGCGCAAATACAGCTATAAGGACCGTGAGATTTATGCGGTGAAGACGGTAGTCTCCTGCCTCCCGCAGGTACTTCGCGCGCACTCTCCGCGCGTGCACTTGGCGCGCAGTGCGCCTTTCGAAGGGTACGGCAGATGAGTGCACGCAAAGAGGACGCAGCTGTTTAAAAAGACATCCGTTAATATATTTATATACATATTTTTCCCTTTCCAATACAAAGAAGGTTAGCATGGCCCTTGCGCCATTCAAGGATGGCGCGCGCAAATCAAGAAATGGTCCCAAAAGAAAGAGAAAAGAAAAGACACGTTGTCCTTCAGGATATCCGTTAAAAGCGGACAGATACAGATGAATTTAGCATGATCTGTGTGTAAGAACTACGCGCTCGAGTCCAGAACCCTAAAAAAATAAAACTCGAAAATAAATAAAAGAAAAGTCCCCAAAAAATATAAAGAAAATAACAAAAATAAAAAGGAAAAGAAAAGGTTCGCGTTAAGGAAAAGAATCTGCGCGAGATAAACTACCGAAGGCAGGCCATTTCAATGATTTTTTTTTTCTCCTCTCCTCTTCACTTTCTCTTCTTTTAGTCTTCCCTAGAAGAAAAAGGAAGAATTCCGAGGGACGGGAAGGGAGGAAAGGGGGAACCTTGCTTGTCCATAAATTTAACTCGAGGAAAAAAAATACAGTTCTCCTCTTCTGCCTTCTTTTTGGTAACAGGTAAATTTAACTCGCGAATAAATTTAATTCGCGAATAGAGAAAGTCTGTTCTCGCCATCATCTGCCTGTTTTCTTTTTGTGCCCTCGTCTTTTCACTCGCTCTTGTTTGGTCTTCTCTTGAAGAAAAAAGACTTGTGTCTATGATTTTAATTCGCGAGAAAAGAATTCGGTCGCTGGAACCGTCTCCCCCTCTGGAATTACTCACAGCAGGAATTTTTATCTGGATGCATGCGACCGCAAAGAGCGGCAAAATTAAGGTTAAGTCGAAAACATTCTACCATATTCTGAGTACTTGCTCTCCTTAGCTATCATCCCGGGCGTCCGTTTGCATCACCTTTCCCTGCCCTCCCCCCCCCACGTCATTCCGGTCCTGGGCTTTTTCCTCCTTTTGTGGTCTTCCCCCCCACTCCTCAACGTCGACTCTCACTAGTCGACTTTTTCCTTTTTAGTTTTTTTTAGCTCCGTGCCTGCTCACTCCCCCAGCGCGTGAAATGAGGAAAAAAAAAGGGTTGAAGGGAACGGATATGGCCCATCTATGTGTGAAAGGACTACCGTCTTCACGCGAATAGAACGGCATGTCATTATCGCCGTATCTAGACGGAAAGTTGCCCCGAATACATCTACGGCGTTGCATTCGGGGTAGACGGTAGGGGGGCGAGAGTGCATCTGTCTGGGGCATCTGCTCTTCCAGGTGCAAATCATGCACTTGCGCATCTGCACGTCCAGGTGCGTTCTAACTGCGGGTTAGTTCTCTGTATGTTGAAACCGTAGCGGGCTGTCTATGGGCCTCTTTCCACATCACTCCACTTTAGAAATACTTGAGAAATTCACCCTTCCACACTGCACTGCACTGCACTTGACTTTCACTTTCCTAATCGTGATTAGGCTTGCCCGCCAAAAAAGTCAAGTGCAGGGGCTCGGCCCACTACACAGGGTCGCGTTTAGCTGCGACAGCTTTGCGACGACGGCGAGTAGTGGATTGCAAAAACATCCAGCAGTCGTTAGTCCAGTGCGCGGAGATGGCAGCTTTCCTTCATTGGCAAAAAGGGGCGGTGTTCATTGGCAGAAAGCATGTCGGCGCAGCACACGGGGAGGCCCGGGACGTTTAGCTTACTATCGTCAAAAAAGTCTCATAGCTAACTAAACGCCCTAATTCCTCATGGATCGTCTGTTGGCGGGTAGAATAGGCCTTCGCATGGGCAACAGATGTGTGAAGCAGGCGGAGCAGGCCTAACGCGAATAGGCTACTCCCATGTGTGAAACACTCACTTCCGGTAACACGTGAAGAAGGCAGGGGTATTTATGCAACTCAACAGATGTAGCAATTCGAAGACCTGTCATGGTGGTTGATGGCCCTCCTGATGTGCCGGTGTCAAAAATGTCCCAGTCAGTGGTGTCAAAAGTGTCCCAGTCATTGGTGTGTACAAAAAAAAAAGTGAACCCGCGCAGACAAGATTTTCCCGCCTGTCGTGGTGTCGCTCAGTATCATTTTCTGCTACTAAACCTTGCATGTGGGCCTGCTACTAAACCTTGCATGTGGGCCGAGGGCCCAGCTCAAGTGCGGCCTAGGCAAATCGGTGAATTTTTCAAGTCACCTCTCCGGCCACACTTGAGCCGCACTTCAAAACGGCGCAAGTGAGAGTCACGAGGCGGTTGCAGGTGCTGTATGCCCCCCCCGTCGTATTTTTGTTTTTTTGTTTTTTTTCGCTGGTGTAGTGGACTCCCCCTTTCCCCTGCGCCAACAGCCCCCACCACTTTTTTCCCACTTCAGTTTTGGAGTGTGGAGTGGAGGGTAACGTCGAATGGTGACAGGCTCAAGTATGCGCCAGAAGTTGAAGCGACACGGGCTGTGGATTCAATTTATCCACGGCCCGAAATTTTCGTAGCGTTACCGCTAAGCCCGGCCCCAAGTACTGGTGGTTTAATGACGATTTCCCTGTGAGGCGGCTCAGGTGCGGCCCTTGAAAGTGAAGTGAAGTGGAACGAGGCCCTATGTTTTTTGTTTTTGTTTTGTTTCTGTTCTCTTCTGTAACTGTTGCACTAGTACCTTTCCTGCGTGGGAAAATAGGTCAAACTGGCGAACTCCTGAATTTTTGGAGGTCGGGCCCGATGATGACTGCCATTGATAAATCTGATCGGCCGTCGTTTCGTTTCGGCCTCGGAAAAGGTTGGACGCCTACCAGAGGCCCGCTATTTTCCCAAGCGGCAAAGGTACTAGTGGTCCTGAGTTGGGGTCCTGCGGGAATCATCTGAATGAATAACTCTGAATTTCTGGTACCCGTTAGTACGCGATGATGATGATACCTCGATTTCGTCGGCTGCAGGTTTCCGTCATCAGGTCGAAGAATTTGGCAAAGCAAACACTCCCCCCCGTCTCCCTCCCCGCCCCTCACTTTTTTGACGGGGGGTAGGTGGGGTGGCTGTGTACAGCCGGCTATCCCTCTAACCCCCATCTCTGAACACCCGTGCGCCTCCGTTAACCCTCCGATTTTGCGGGCCACCTATTTAACCCCCATCTCCAGGCTACTCTTTGAAGCCTTCGATTTGCCGGGCTACCCTTCTAACCTTTATATCCGGGCTAACTCCCCATGTCCGGGCTACCCCTCTAAACCCCATCCCTTCACACCCGGGCACCTCCTCTGACATATCCGTGCTACCCCTCTAACCCCATCTCCGGGCCCTAGGGGGCAAGTGTTGGTGTGCACCGGTAAAGGATCTCAGAGTGTAAAGATAGCCCTATCAGAATGCACCTGGGCGCGTGCATGGTCGGGTGCGGGTCATGCACCTGCCCTTCACGTCCAAGTGCATGTTTCGTGAGCCTCTTTTGTTCCTACCCGTACGTGGCCCAGCGCGCCAGTCTTCCTTTTTCGGAAGATTTCCCAGTTTTTTTCTTTTCCCCCCCGGACTTTTCCCAGCTTTTCAGAGCCGCTGCCATCTTGTTTGCATGTAATACCAAACTTCCGCTTTTTTTTTTTTTCTCTGACTTCCGAGTTTTGGCATGTCCTGCAAAATTGATTGATTGGGTCTTAATTTCTTAATTGATTTTTCGCAAACATTGATCCGCGCCGCTACTACATGGCCGGCGGTACAGGAAGGTGCGCCTGCCAAAAAAAACAGAAAAAGGAAGGGGTTACGTGCCTCTAACTAGGAGAAGGATGTCGGACGCTTCCCGCCCAACATTGCACCTGAAAAATAAATGTTCAATTAATCCCTGCGTTTTTGTTTTTTGGTAATTCTTTCGAGAATACATATTACTGTAAGTAGAAAAAAGAGTCAAAATCAGCCCGCGCCTTATAGCCAGAGGACGTCAAAGGTCCTTATTTTTTTGTTACACCAAATCTCCTTTTACCCCACGGTGCCCAACTGAAGATGACCCATCATTCAACCCTAATATTCAATCCCATCTCTTTCCTTTTTTTTTTTTTAATCTTTGCCAAGTCATCAACTCGTGGGGTGACGGGGCGAAAATGCGCACAGGCTCATCAGGTTACAGAAATGCCCTGCTCTTCCTCCCTCCCCCTCCCTCCCCTCCCTCCCCTCCCTCCCCTCCGTTCCCCCCTCCCCCTTGTGCCTTACCCCCAAAAAGTGATGTGGAATCAGCTCCGAGGTCCTGAACTACCACTCCACAAAATTCTTCCTCTTCCACCATCTCCTCCTCCACCTCCTCTTCATCCTCCTCTTTCTTGTCCTCCTCCTTTCTTCTGCTCCTACTCCTCCTCCTCTTTCTCCTTCTCTACCTCCTCCTCCTCCTCCGTCTTCTTGTCCTCCTCCTTCTGCTCTTCCTCCTCCTCTCTCCTTCTCCTCCTCCTCCTCCCTCCTCCTCCCTCCTCCTCCTCCTCCTCTTCTTCTTCCTCTTCGTCTTCTTCTCCTTCTTTGATCTTTTTTATTAACCATCTCTATTCATTGCCGGTTGATTTTTCTCTCCTCTATTTTCGTCTCTCCTCTTCTTTCCTCCGGTATCTCCTTCTTTGTCGCCTATATCCTCAGATGAGTACACACCACCTCCACCTCTTCCTGTTTTCTGTTTCGCTTGCTTGCGATCTTCTTGCTTTTCTTCATGGGCTTTCGTCTCTTTCTTATATGCCCATTTCTTGCCCTCCTTTTTTATCTTCTCGGATACAACTGATCGACTTGATTGATATGGTTGATATCTATTTGATACATCTCATTAATGTATTTATGAAGCTGATGGGGTTGATGATTTTGGATTGGTAGATTTGATACATCTGACTGACTGATTGATTGATTGAGTGATTGAGTGGGTACGGTGATTGATTTGATAAATTTGCCTTTGCCTGATCAATTTGGTGGATTTAGTGATCAATGATAATTGTGATTTTTTGGTTCAATATGGTAGATTACTAGATTCAATCTTTAGCCTTTATAGGCTTGATTGGTAGATTTAGTACATTTGATTGATGATTGATAGACCGGTTTGATTGATTTGATTGATGCGGGTAGGAGAGACACACAGCAACACACACACACACACACACACACACACACACACACACACACACACAGAGAGAGAGAGAGAGAGAGAGAGAGAGAGAGAGAGAGANAGAGAGAGAGAGAGAGAGAGAGAGAGAGAGAGAGAGAGAGAGAGAGAGAGAGAGAGAGAGAGAGAGAGAGAGAGAGAGTCTGACAGTGATCGCTGTGTCTGTGGCTTGCTGGTTGTGTTTCAGACTATAGCACATGTTGTTGATGGAGACGAGATCTGATCTGAGTGGCCTTTCCCTGATACATCTACGGCTGCTACTCGATCAGTCGATGAGCGATCAGTTGATGCCTCTGAAGACCAGAATGAGATGATGATCAGCTTCTGATTCTTCCTCCCGCCCCTATCAACGAGAGGCAGTTTGTGCGTTGGACAAAGAGTATCTTAGGACGCACTACAGCGGTTTTAGAGCGTTATATATTGATCGTGTTCATTAGCCAATCTCTTGCTACGATAATGTGAACGGGCTGTCCACTGACTCTTGCTCTCAGGGCTGCGGTTTCTTGATTCAACCCTCGTTCACCTTCTTTACCTTCTCCTCCTTGTTCTTGTTCTTGTTCTTGTTCTTGTTGTTCTTCTTCTTCCTCCTCCCTCCTCTCTTTTCCTTCATCTTCTTCATCTTCGTATTTTTGTTCTTCTTCTTCGCCTCTCTTCTTTTCTTAACGCCCATCAATCTAGAGTATTGAATATTGAGTACTGAGTGAGCGAAGGGCTTAACAGCCGTCATCGCTGCATGCAAGTAGTTGAATTGAATAGCCACTCAGTTTCCGGGCACAGGCTCACTTGTGAGTAGCCTATTTATAGATTAGGCTAAGGAATTCATGGATTAGTAGACTAATCTATTATATAACTTTGTGACGATATATGTTTCCTTCCTCTTTTCGTTGCCTCTTTGCCTTTTGACTGTGTGCAAGTGGGTCGATATGACACACGGGGGTGGGGGCAGCCGCCGCTCAACCTACACCTACGTGGGCGGCCTTGTACGCAGCAGGTTTTGAACAGGGGGAGTTGCAAGTAAGAAGATAAAAAAATGAATTGATATCTTTCTTGTGTCCTTTTGTTCTTTTTCGCTTTGGCCCTCTGATAACTTTGTGACGATATATATCCGACGAAACAGTTTGTCACAGCCCCTTGTTTGTTGTCCTCTTCTCTCTCTCTGCCTATGGTTTACCGGGCAGCTCTGTTTGACGATATATAGATTAGTACCCGAACAATCTATTTTTATGGGTGCGTAGTCTACTCTATAGATCTACTTTCCTCCCCTGACTAAGGGGGTGAAGGCCCTGAAGGGTGTATTGCCTAATGAGGAATAGCATTTTTTTTTTCCTGATAAAAGTCGACTGCATCAGTGTAGGCAAATTCTTCTTGTCCGGATGTCGGGCTAACTAAGAAATAACTCACTGAAAACAGAAATTAGAAACATTAGATCAGATTTGAGGAATAAAAAGTAATCAACCTACATGCTGTGAATATATTAGATTAGATTGGATGAGATTGGATTGGATTGGATTAGATTGGATTGGATTAGATTGGATTAGTAGATTAGATTCGATTTGATCCGATTTGATCCGATTCGATTCAAGTCGATTAGATGTACAGATTGTTCTATATATAGGATATGGGTAACAGGACCTACCTGTATTGGGAAATTTTTGCTGTTGCATGCCCTACTGCTTATACACTCTACAACTGTGCAACCAGTCAAAATCTGTCAGAGAACAATCTGCTTTTCAGGGAGGAGAAAAGGGGTGTAGAAGCAGCTCTTCCCTATCCCCCCCTCCCCCTCCCCCTCCCCTACCCACCCCGAGGAAGAAGCAGAAAGGTAGTCGAAGAAGATTCACCTGTTGCTTGTGGCGAAAAAAATGGTTTTTTTTCGAAGCACTGGTGCTGCTCTTGCGGTAGGTCATGTATCATCATTGTATGGATGGGAGTGGACTCAATGCTTGGCCATCCGGCATATTAGTAGTCGTGGTGGGGGACCACCACATGCCTGCCTGTCCCCTTTAAGGAATCTGCAGAGGTCGGTATGTTGCAGCCACAATCTCCCAATTTACATGACAAGAACAAATACGAGAAACACCATTGTTTCTTATGCGCGTGGAGGTAACGATGACCATTCCCAATCTGTGAGGTTTTCTGTTGCAGTAGATGAGAGTGCCCCAACTCTTCCTTGTTCTTCTACTCCCCCTCTCTTGGGACCAGGAAATCTCCGCATGCATGTGGCGTGCTGTTACAATTATAGAAGAAGAATAATCCGATTGTCAACCAGATCCTCAATCCGACCCTCGGTCCGATCCTCAATCAAATTGTCAATCGGATCATCAACTCGATTGGAAGTCCGATCGGCAGTCGAATCGTCGGTTGGGTCATCAATGCGATTGTCAGTTGGACCGTCAACCCGATCATCAACCGGACTGTCAATCCAACCCTTGATCCGATCCTCAATCCAATCGTCAATCCGCCGATCATCAAGTCAATCATCAATCCGATCGTCAGTCGGATCGGCAGTCGAATCGGAAGTTGGATCATCAATGCGATTGTCAGTTGGACTGTCAACGCGATCGTCAACTGGGTCGTCAACCCGATCATCAAACCGATTGTCAATCAGACCCTTGATCCGATCCTCTATCCGAGCCTTGCTGCCCCGGTTAATGGAAGGCCGGTCATGCAAGCAATGGTTAGCAGAAGAGGCTATTACAGCACAGCTAGACCTGCATCGATGGATTGATAAGCAGCGGCAGTCAATCTGTGTCAGAGCAAGCGAGATAAGGGAAGATCAACAACAGCAGCAACAATCAGATGCTCAATTGCCATCATCATCATCATCCTCATTGTCGATATCATCAATGTCATCATTGTCGTCATTGTCGTCAACGTCACCATCGTCATACCCGGATGTCAAACGATGGCGGCCGGTTTCCAAGCGAGAGGAGTGGGGGGCTTACAAGATGGCCATTGCCACAGGAGACACGTCAGCTGCGCTTTCTGCCTTGGAGTCTCTGGAAGAAGCTCTGAACACTTATGAATCGGGGACATATGGAGTCCCATCTCCTGCCCAGTCGAGCACTCCCTTGTCTTCTCGATCCTCGATGTCAGCTTCAACATCACCAGACTCGTCTCGTTGCGAAGGCGAAGGAGGAGAAGTGGAATTTTCTGACCAGGAGTCCTCTTCCTCTTCTTCCTCCTCTTTGTTTGAAGATAGGCAAAGCTATGGATCGGAGTCAGAATCTGCATTTTCATCTTCGAGAGGCAGCAATGTATTGTCTCCATCTGTTCATGATATCTTGTCAAACTCTGAGTCTGACATGCAGCTGCTGTCAGCATCTGAACCTGACCTCTCATTTTTGTCAGCTGTCGGTGGGAGAAACCTGGATGCAGAGGTGGAGGAGGTTGAGGAGGAGGTGGAGGAGAGTGATGGATGGATGAAGGAAAGCAGGAGTGAGTGGGTGAACAAGAAACAGTATCTAACTTCAGTGTTTCCAGAAATCAAGTCAGACTGCATTCTGTTGCTTGACACGTGTCTAAGCACACCCGATATCAGGTTGGTTATCTCAGCTTATGACTGGCTACAGAAGAGGAAAATTCTTTCCAATTTCGGAAAGGAGAAGCTGTCAGCCGCAGGCCCATCTGACCTGCCCGAAATGATCACGCCATCTGTCTTGAAATCGGTGACGGGGATGGATGTCTCTTGTCTTGCGCCACAGAAGTGGGGAGTGTCAGGGTCTTCAGCGATCGTACTTGCTGTCGCCCTCGCCGCCTTCTCCGCCGCTGAAGACGCTACCCTCCTTGTGCGCCCGATTGCGGTACTGTTGATGTGTGTTGGAATTGCAGACAGTGTGTGGCTTGGTGGCCGGCTCTTCAGCTCCCTGGCAAGCTCCTTTTGGAAACCTTACCGGAAACGGGTGATGGTCCATGAAGCGGGTCACACCGTTGTTGCATATTTGTTGGGGTGCCCGATTCGCGGTGTCGTTCTCGACCCATGGCAGGCTATGAACATGGGTATTCAAGGCCAGGCGGGGACACAATTCTGGGATTCTACCCTGGAAGAAGAGCTGCGGTCTGGAAAATTGTCGGCGGCGTCGTTAGATCGTTACTCCATGGTTCTGTTTGCCGGGATCGCTGCAGAGGCTATGGTTTTTGGCCAAGCAAGTGGCGGTGAAAGCGACGAAAACATGTTCAAAGCCATCATCAAGCAACTCCAACCTGCATGGTCTGCTGCAAAAATGTCGAATCAAGCTCGCAGGGCTATTGCAAAGTCCTTTCTATTACTCAAAGCTAACAGAAAGGCACTCATCGCTGTCGTTGACGCCTTGGAGGAGGAGGGCGGGAGGATGTCAGCCATAGCTATGGCTGTTGAGAATGCGCTATCGCCGGTGTCATGATGAAGGCACAACTGGAAAACATAAATAAATTATTCTAGAGTTCAACAAGGTCTGTGTTGCTCGTGCTGAGTTGGACTTCTGAGTGCGGCTTAGTTGTCTGGATCCCTATGTAGAATCTGGATAGTTATTTAGATGAATATATGGATCTCGATGGTCATCCAGATGCGTGAGCGCCCATAGGAGGAAGGGGATGTCGAATCTATGGTGCTTGTTTTTTTCTTTTCTTTTTTTAATTAGTATTCTACTATTCTCATGATAGGTTTGGAGAAGTCGATAGGACAGATTAGTGGTAGTAGTACTTGTGGAGGAATAATGATGAGCACAAAGTGTCTTGAAGGGGTAGCCCCTAACATCATGTTTTTTCGGTTGTTTTCTTTTTTTTTAGAGGGGGGGGGGGGGGGGGGGGTTGGTGTGGATTTTAGGGGGTAGTCCCTAACAGCAGTTCTTGTATAGCTTTTGGTGGAGAAATAATGATGAGCAGAAAGTTTTTTTTTTTTTCAAAGATAAAAATTGAAGGGGTGACCTTTGACATTACTCATTTTTCCTTTATGGAAATTTTAAGGCGCAGTGTCTTGCATTGGTGTAGGTGGAGGAATAATGATGAGCAGAAAATCTTTTTTTTTTCACTTCTTTTTTCCAAAGGTTGCATGTGAAGGGTTATTCCTGAACATACCCTCCTTGAGCTCTTTTCCTTTATTTGTTGAAAATTTAAGGGCTAGACGCTCACATTACTCAACAGGACTCGAACTCTTGTTAACTAATGACTGACCATTCTCGGTGATGCCATGTAGCCAGCCACAAGGCAGGTAACCCGGAAGGAATGAAGAAGCGGACAAGGAGAACGAAGACGCAGAAGAAGACAAAGAGAATGAAGGAGAGGAGGAGGAGGAGGAGGRGGAGGAGGAGGAGGAGGAGGAGGAGAAACAAATGAGTTTCTCTTTCTTCTTCTCTTTTTGTCCGTTGTCCTGTTCTGAGATGATGTCATGGTGGAAACTTGGATAGATGTGTGTATTACCCTTGCACTATGGGGAATATGATCTTCTCTGGTGCCAAGCAGATAGACTTTTATTATCGCTAATAGGTTCCTCTTAACACTCTCTCTTCTGCAAAGGAGGAAGACTACGAAGATGACAACGAAGAAGAAGAAGAAGAAGAAGAAGAAGAATAAGAAGAAGAAGAAGAAAAACGAGGAGGAGGAGAAGGTAGAAGAAGAAGAAGAAGAAGAAGAAGAAGAAGAAGAAGAAGAAGAAAATAAGAAGTTAGTTGCTTTTTCCTATCAGTTTGACTGTTTACCTACTGTTTTTCAAGATTCTATTAAAAGAGCATGACCAGAAGTGAAAGATGAATGATTTGCATCAATACCTATGCTTGTGATTTCACTTCGTTGAAACTCTAAGAGTCTATACAGTGTGCATCGTACACTTTTTCCTCTCTAAGTGGCATGCACCTGCTGCAATTGTAAACCAGGTTCATGATTAGTGCAGCACAAGTATCAGAAGTCTGAGGCAATTGAACTTAGATGTTGCTAAACAAGCATGAACCTGACCCGAAATGAAACCAGATACATGCTTAGTGTTGCACAATTCCTTGGCGCTGGTTCTCTCATTTCCTCCACGAATCATCATAAACCATCCATAAAGCAAGAAAATTAGAGATAGGCAAGATAGTAAAAAAGGCAAGGTTGGCCACATCTGTGTGGGATTTGTGTGTGTGTTTGTCCGTGTGCGTGTGTGTGTGTGTGTGTGTGTGTGTGTGTGTGTGTGTGTGTGTGTGTGTGTGTGTGTGTGTGTGTGTGTGCGTGCGCCTATATGTATCTGTGTGGCCTCATACGTGCAGCTGTGTGCCAAGCGAGAATGCGCTTGCGCGTGTGACCGCCAACACTAATCGAAACCCCACCTATTATCTTCTCCCGAATAGAACTTATGGTCATTATAGGTGTGCATTTGGGCAACTCTCAGTCTAGATACAACAATGATGACAGTACATTCTGATCGGCTGAAGACAGTAGGGGCAGGGCAAACTAATATGGAAGAACATACACAGCAGGGAGTTACTGGCATCATCATCACCAATCACCCAGTCCAAACAACGAAACCATGTGCTCGAAAAGGCTGCCAGCCTTGTTAGTCATTAGCTCACTCAGCAGGCAACATGCAAACGAGAAAGGCACCCCTCACGATGCCCAGCCACTAAAAGGGGAATACGACACAGGCCTGCAGGCCCCCAAAACCATTAGCTGTTATGATCCTGGTATCTAACAGTGCAAAATATCAAAGAAAGAGAATGTCGTTCAGTTGCGACTGAAATGAAAGAGATTGGGAAGAGAAATAAACAAAGAAGGCAGAAGAAATGAGAATGGAAGAAGAGGAAGACGAAGCTGAACACAAGCAAGAACCAATATCACTTCTCCCTCGTCTTGCCACCAATTCCCTTCTGCAGCATCTCCCTCGACATCTTATTAATAATAATAATCAATGCATTGAGCCACACTGCTCGCCACGTTGAGCACAAGTGTACATTGAGAGACCACACGGAATCCACATCGAAGACCAGAGATGCAAAGTCCAGATTAGCGCAGCTTAGAAATTCCAACGAATTATCATAGTGAACAGTTTCTGAGTTCCAGTCACCAAACGCTCAACAGCGCAGAGTTCAGCAACCCATATCCAGCATCCTCTCTCTGTTCCTCTCTTCTTATCTCTCTCTGCCTATCTCATGCATGTGCCCTCTCTCTCTCTCTCTCTCTCTCTCTCTCTCTCTCTCTCTCTCTCTCTCTCTCTCTCTCTCTCTCTCTCTCTCTCTCTTCTCTTATACACATCTAGATGTGTATAAGAGACAGGCTCCATACTGCTCGCCACGTTGAGCACAAGTGTACATTGAGAGACCACACGGAATCCACATCGAAGACCAGAGATGCAAAGTCCAGATTAGCGCAGCTTAGAAATTCCAACGAATTATCATAGTGAACAGTTTCTGAGTTCCAGTCACCAAACGCTCAACAGCGCAGAGTTCAGCAACCCATATCCAGCATCCTCTCTCTGTTCCTCTCTTCTTATCTCTCTCTGCCTATCTCATGCATGTGCCCTCTCTCTCTCTCTCTCTCTCTCTCTCTCTCTCTCTCTCTCTCTCTCTCTCTCTCTCTCTTTCTCTCTTTCTCTCTTTCATGTGCCCTCTCTCTCTCTCTCTCTCTCTCTCTCTCTCTCTCTCTCTCTCTCTCTCTCTCTCTCTCTCTCTCTCTCTCTCTCTCTCTCTTCCCCCTAGAAGATCTTGACTTTGGATACATCCGCTACTACTCAGCTCTACCTCCCACTACTAGCTGTGCGGCTGTGGGCGCCTTCCTCCCTTAGCACAGCGCTGCCCAGCCAGGGCTCTAGCGCATGCTACTCGCAAGCACCCAACAGCACTTCCACACTTCTTGCGAATGAGCAATCTGTCTGAAATGTGGTTGGTCAGTCCTTATATTGACTTGGACTGAGCTTTGACTCGTTCCAGCCTCTGCTTCCCTTGGTTGACTTGAACCTGGTACCGGCTGCCCGCTGCCTGTTTGCTTCAGAATGTTCTTAATATCATGTCCAAAGGAAGGCTGTCCTCCACTAAGAGTGCTAGGGAGTGCAAAACTTTCTCTACCTTTCCCCCTGCCTCCAACCGGAAGTATGCCTTAATCTCCTCAACATACTCACTCACTACCATCTATGTATCATCTCTTTATTATCGACCAACTTACTGATGATCGATAACTCTTTAACTTCTTCACCTTCATACCAAGGCATCTTTTGCAACCCTCTTCGACTCATATAACTGCGCGTTGACCCACTGTCTACTAATTCCCCTGTCCTATCTCTACTTCTACATCTGCTATTATTAGCTGCCCCTTCGACTTCTTCATTTCGGCCCAAGCGCGATGACGACTGATCAACTCATCACCAATGCTTGTGAGGGAACCACCTGGAGAGGTTCTCACATAAGCAACCTCTGGACAACTAGCTAGGTGGGGGCCTACATCAGTCTCTGCCGTTTGGACCTTCGGCCAGGAGGGTGCCTGTTCAGCGCGCGCTTCTATCTTCCTGTCTAAGTCCGAAGTCCGCATAGAGGCAACTACAACCTCTACTGGCTGTTCCCTTTTGGGTACCTATATTCGGGACAAGGGAACGATGTGGTCGGAGTCACCACACTTAAAACATTGGTTGGCCTTGCGACGCTCTTCCCAAACCCTCTCGTCTATTCCCATTTGCTCCCAAGGTTTGCCTTCGGCTATACCCCGGTGTGCTAGGTACGGTCGCCAACTCCTGCCTCTACCTCTACCACCTTGCGAGGGACCATAACCCCTTCCTCCCACGTAGTAGCTTCCTTCGCCACCACCCCTCTGGGCGGCGGGTCCTCGACCTCCACCTTCATCCTCGATCTCTTTTACCTCGGCCTCTACCTTATGCCCTCCCCCACGGGCTGCAACTGCCGCGTAGTCTCCTTCCCAGGCTACTTGGCTGTTGTACTCGTCTAAACTGTAGTCTATCTGGTCATTCGGTAAAGACTCTACGCCTCCTTCTTCGAAGGTGACCAAGAGACTATCTTTCCCTTCTATACTACCGGATATGGTTCTGTTCTTCCATCTTTTCCCTGCCTGCAAGTCCTTCGAAAAGTGGCAATAGCTTGCTTCTTGCAGGAATTCAGCGTAGTTTACAACTGTCTTGCTGAACTTTTCATAAGTCATCCCCTCTTCTTTGGTTCGGGAATACAACCGAGTCTTAAACCACCAGTACACCCGCACCTAAAATCCCGAAGCTACCTGCCCACTGCGCGCCGCTATATTCCGAGCCTTCTGCGTGTGGGTACCTGCAGTAGGAGTTTCAGAAGTGGCACCGGTGCCGGCTGTCTACCTGAAGGGGGAAAAAAAAGGAAAGGAAAAAACATGCCAGAGATCAATGATGTCGTGGAAGGACGTCACAGAGGCCATACTCAAACAATCACTTTCCATAATGCGTTTGACCACTATTACGGGGAGGAAAACATTGCTGTTTTTTCTTTTTTTCTCATTTTCTTTTTTTCTTCCTTTCCCTGCCAGCGAGGCAGCGCATATTCCTCTTGCTCAAAACGCCCTCGCCGAGGGCATACTCACACTAGCGCCGTTGAAATGCATCCAACCACTTTCACGGCCAAAGCGTTGTTGGCTTTATTTTTCTTTTTTTCTTTTTTTGTGATTCTGACAGTGGTGCTCCCTGTGTTCCTCGTTCTGCCGAAGTGCCCTCATTGAGGGAAGTACTCCAAAAAGTGTATCCAACTGGAATCACGACCAAAGCTTGTTTTGTTTTTTGGGGCTTTTTTTTTTTTTTTCTTTTTTTGTGATTCTGACAGTGGTGCTCCCCGTGTTCCTCGTTCTGCCGAAGTGCCCTCACTGAGGGCAGTACTCCAAACTGTCTCTTATACACATCTAGATGTGTATAAGAGACAGGTCTTAGGAGTAGGTAGTGGAAGGTAAAGAAACAGAAGTTGAGAGAAGAATATAGAAAGGACAGTGGTGCTCCCCGTGTTCCTCGTTCTGCCGAAGTGCTCTCACTGAGGGCAGTACTCCAAAAACTGTATCCAACTGCAATCACAGCCAAAGCTTGTTTTGTTTTTTGGGCTTTTTTTGGGGGGGGGCTTTTTTTGTGATTCGGATAGTGGTGCTCCCCGTGTTCCTCGTTCTGCCGAAGTGCCCTCACTGAGGGCAGTGCTCCAAAAAGTGTATCCAACTGCAATCATGGCCAAAGCTTGTTTTGTTTTTTGGGACATACGGATTTGACATGGGGCCAAAATTTTGAAAGCCTTCCGACTCTCCGACCCTGCAACGAGCCAGCCTTTTACTTCTTGTGGCGACAAGTTATTTTGCTGCAAGGCTGAGGCCGTGGACTGGTGGTTTAAATGGCTCAAGCAGCGCTCTATCGAAGTTATTCAGTATATGGGCGGGGGTTAAGCCCACGATCCGGACACTGCAGCAGCTCGTCCATAATGGCCCTGAGTGTCGATCCACTCTTCCACCTACAGTCACTAATATTAAGGATGAGTTGTTTTGTTCGACATGCTTAGTTCTTATCCTCAAAGCTTTCAAGGCCTTGAAGAATTCCTCGATCCTCGTCCGCTGAGAGTACTGCACCACTGGGGTACAACCTGCGTCTTTGACTAACGAGATGGCAAAGCTAGTTGCGTCTCCTCGTAAGCATGAACTCGCCATAAGTACGCGGTCCCAATACGGAATCACCTGCGCGTATAGGTACGTATCCATTGCTACCTCCCAATGAAAAAGACTCTCTTCCCTCTGCCCGGTGTACGTCCAAGGGACTTTTACCTTCATCTTCTCCCTGCGTTCACCTCCCTCGGACTTCACTCTATCACCTCTTTTTCCTTCCTCCTTCCTAGGACCCTGTCCTTTCTTGTCATCGTCACCATCATTTCCACCATCATCTCCACCATCATCTCCATCATCATCTCCACCATCACACCCACCACCGCCACCTCCTAAGGCTATGGATGAGATGATGTTCTTCAACTGCTGGGTGAAGTGTCCGTCTATTTGATGGGCGTATTAATGGATCCTTTTATGGACCATGTGGGAGGAGGCACTGAGGTAATTGTTCCATGTGCCCTGAAACTCCTCCTAATGCCACTCGA
Organism: Chara braunii; assembly: GCA_003427395.1. Classification (NCBI taxonomy): domain Eukaryota; kingdom Viridiplantae; phylum Streptophyta; class Charophyceae; order Charales; family Characeae; genus Chara; species Chara braunii. Next base: position 1,457,409 of record BFEA01000083.1, read on the forward strand.
CTTTCCCTAGAGACTTTTGCAATGCAGCGAGCTCCTGAGTGGTGTGTAACAACACGTCGGTGATGAGGCTATCTTTAACATCCACTTCGTTGTTCTTCTGCTCCCTCAACAAGGCTTGAAGGCTTTCCCTTTTTTCTTTTAATATTTTTCTTCTCGTCATACTCTTTCCTCTTCTGAGCGAGCACCGCTGGTCAAGGGCGCTTATTCGTTCCTCCAACAACAACACCCTTTCCTCCTCTTCAGCAGCAGATGCCTTTTGAATGGTGAGTGCGTTTTTCTCTAGCTCCATCTCTTTGGCATTTATGTGTGATACCCGGACTTCGCCACCCAGTCTATATCCTCAACCCGCTGAAGTCTCATCTTTCCGACATGGCTACTGTTTGCCACTTCCTCCCGTTCTTGTCTGGTTTTTCTTCTTTCTAATCCTCCTCCGTTTTCGTCCTCCTCGTCTTCTTCCAACTCTCTTTTCATTTCTTCCTTCTTCTTCTTCATCTCTTTTCCCATCTTCTCTTTCTCCTCCTCCATCTTCTTCCTTTCCTGGTTCATTTATTGTTTTGTTTCCTCCTCTTTCTTTCTCTTTCTCTCCTCCTTCTCTTTTCCTATCGATGTTTGCTTGTTGACCTGCTGTATATGGCTGCGTGATCCCACCAGACCTCATGGTTACACTCATGCCGCACGCGCGGTGGAATCCCAAAGGAAATAGGAATCGGAGAAGGGGACCCCATAGCACGGACAGGGTCAAGAATGCAAACATCGGGTAGTCATCCATGGTGGCTAAAGGCACAGGTAAGTGGCCTCCACCTCCTCATGACGTAGACCTGACCCTCAACACTTAATCTATCTAGTCTAGACTGGAGTCTGACCTACCTTAGTTTCCTCCCCCGCACAGTGTCGCTACAACTCCCCTACCAACAATTTAAGGTCAGCCAACAAGGACCTGAATAATTATTTAACGACGCAGAGAGGACGTTGTGCCCCCCAAGATCTAAAGGTTCACTTCTCAAGAGTTGTAGCTCCTCACTGCGTCAGCTCCGGTTCGGTCGCATGCCGGTCAGTACCGGTCTTAGGGCTAGACGAGTTGTTTTACGAGCGCTCGCCGGTCATGCCCATTCTTCCTGCTTTCGGGTGAGTCATCCAGCTGCAGAGCTTCTATCCTAGACACGGCCTACTTCATACACGTGTCTGACCAGAAGCTGACTCAAGACAAAATCAGATATGTCATCGAGTGTTCGGTCCAGCAACAACGACACCAAGATGTGGGAAGGTACACATGACACTCATTCATCCATAAAAGCAAATGCAGGGCTTATGGGGGCGATGCACTTCACTTGTGAACGTTCGTTTGATGAAGCTCCTCGATCACTCCATGCATGCAGGTACGTACTTAACACCCCGTGCTATGGCCACTTCTTCTTCGGTCTCCAACCCCACTGTCAAATTCCAAATCTCATCTCGCCAGCCTTAATCTTGCCAGTGAACACCAACAACAGATGCAACGAGTACCAGCTCCGATACCAATTGCATTGAGCCACACTGCACGTCACCACACACACACGAAATCCGCACTGGAGACCAAAGATGCGAAGTCCATATTAGCGCAGCTTAGAAATTCCAACGAGTTATCATATTGAACAGTTTCGGAGTTCCAGTCACCAAGCGCTCAACAGCGCAGAGTTCAGCAACCCATATCCAACATTCTTATCCAAGGTAGGTGGCTCTCTTTCTCTCTGTTCCTCTCTTCGTCTTTCTCTTTCCCTCTCTCATGCATGTGCCCTCTCTCTCTCTCTCCCTCTCTCTTTTTCTCTACTTGAAGTTCTTGACTCTGGATACACCTGCTACTATTCAACTCTACCTCCTACTACTAGTTGTGCGGCTGTGGCCGCCTTCCTCCCTCAGCACAACACTGCCCAGCCAAGGCTCTAGCGCATGTTACTCGCAGATAGCGCTGCCCAGCCAGGGTTCAAGCGACCAGCAGCACTTCCACACGTCTTGCGCATGAGCTATCTGTCTGAAATGTGGCTGGCCAGTCTTTGTATTGACTTGGACTGAGCCTTGACTTGTCCCAGCCTCTTCTTCTCTTGGCTTGACTTGGACCCGTTACCTGCTGCCCGCGGCTTGTGTGCTTCAGAATGTTGAGGCCGGTACCTCCCTCAATTTCCTTGGTGTGCTGTTGCTTTTGGGTCTGTGGGACGTGACCTTTGACTCTGGGTCGTGACCCTTGCCTGTGGGATATGACCTCTGACTGTGAGATGTGACTTTTGCCTATTGGATGTGACTTTTGCCTCTTGGATGTGACTGTTGACCGGGTACCTGTTGGACTTGACCCCTGGGGTATCCGACGTAACCTTTTTGAAACTGGCCGACCTGGCCTCTCTTGGCCTGGGGATTTTGACCGTGAGATTCGAATTTGGGGCCTGCATCGTGGAATGCCTTGCATCAACAACAACAATGAATGAGTGGATCAGAAACAATGTCCAAATCCTCCCCTTATTGCCAGCCACTAAAGAGTCCTCCATAGCCATCCTACACCTTCTTCTACTACTTGGTCAATTTGGTGGCTATGGCGGACCATAGGAGCCTAGCTCCAATGTTCAAACGACAACAGAAGGCCACCTTCTTCTTCTTCCTCCTCCTCCTCCCTCTTTTTCCTCCTCCTTCCTCAGTCCTAGGCCTCCCACATATCTAGTCCTTCTCCCACCTCCGCCTTGGTCACCTCCACCACAGCGGAGGCGGGGGCCAAGCTCCGCTTCCTTCCTCCACCCAGTGCTGCTTCAGCCGGGTGGTTGCTTCAGCAGCGTGGCTCCAAGCTGCATGCCAAGAAATGAGGCTGAACTGGTCGCCTCGTCTCTTGATATGCCTGACTAGTGCCTCAACCGTCATCTGAAATGGTGAGGGGGTGTCCACCACTTCAGCCCGAGTAGGAGCAGCTATTGCTCCTATTGGCTGGATGTGTTTTCGTGGGATGTGCTCGCAGAAGCACTCCCCTGGGATAAACATGCAACCGGCCTAATGGGCGGCACCTTCGTCGTGACTTTCTTGTTCTTGCAACGATCTATGGGGTGACCATTTTTGGCCACAAGTTGCTCGCACCCTAACATAGCGGTCACACCACACATCTTCCTCCGGACCCGCTTTGGCCCAAGCTGGTGCTTTGGGGTCTACCTCTTGACTCCTAGACCGGCTATCCTTATTACTGGTCCCCTTAGCCTTTGCTACAGGTGCCATGACTCCACCCTGACAAGTCTCTTAGCCCCCGAACTGCGTTGTCTCTTCCCCAAGATCAGGTAAGTCTTCCACCTCATGCTCCTTGTGTTACGGACTACACCAGGGCTCGATCCCTGGTCCGCGACCCGCAGTTCACTGCACACATTTTTTTTTTTTTGTTCTCTTATTTTTATTTTTCTCTTTGTTTTATTGTTCCGATTTCGGACACTTGGCGCCATCCGACATTCTGGAGCCCATTTTCGAACTTTCGATTTTCACTTCTGCCCTGGGAAAATTGCACTTCCGCCCATCGAACTGAACTTGAGTCCGATACTTAAGATCGGACCCAAGCCCAGTACGACATTCAGTTTGCGGCCTTAGTGCTTGTGCTTCGGTGTGACTTGCCTCAACATTGTGTTCTGAAATCCAAGACTTCGACTTTGCGACTTGGCCACTTCATGTCTGCGTCCGTCGAATCCTGTCGTGTTTGGGTCGAGTTGAGTGAGTGTGTGTGTGTGCTCTCACTCTCTCCCTCTCTCTCCCAACCTCGTTGCCTTGCCTCTTCCTCAGCCTCGTCACACTGGTATCAGAGCGGTTCGAAGCCGCCCGACCCACCCGGCTTCGTCGTCACCACCCGACCATCATCAACGTCATCGTCGCGATCGTCGTCGTCGTGCCACGTCATCACGTCACCATCGCCGTGCCCGTCGTCCTCGTTGCCGCGCCGTGCCATACTCGTCATCGTCGTTGCTACCCCGCGCAGATAAGTAATCGACAACAATTCTTTTTTTATTTTTTATCTTTCTTCTTCTTCTTCTTCTTCTTCTTCTTCTACTTCCTCCCCC
>BFEA01000083.1:1479141-1494523 GCA_003427395.1 Chara braunii
GCCAAAGTAGATGCTACAAGTCTACTAAGGTGCCGTACCCGGTCCTGTAGGTGCAACCTTTCCAAACAGTCGCGACTTATGTAACTCCGCGTGGAGCCTATGTCTATGAAGGCACCACATTTGCGGCCTCCTACATCGACCTCCACCACGAAATGTTCCCCTTTAGGACCTTTCCTTAGCGCCACCCAAGACTCACGAGGGTCCTTCTTTGACCACTCACTCTCTAAGTCTTCTAAGGCTTCAGACACATCTAACGTACAGAGCATAGTTAGGTCTAGTTGTGCCTGCGGGGTGACTAAGGGGTCATTAGCCTTGGCCTTGTCATGAAGTGGGGAGGGTATCAATCCCACCTCATCTCGAGTCGAAGCGGCTAATAATTCCACTGGCCCTACGCGTTTCCCGAGCTAGAAGCCTGGGAGTAGGTTGCCCCCATCTTTGGAGCTACCTTCTGCGTAACCTTAGCGTTCTGACACTTATACTGCGAGTGTCCGTACTCCCCGCAGTTGATACAAGCACCACGCGTTCGGCGGTCACGCCACACGTCTTGTTCAAGACCTGCCTTCACCCACTCAGCCTGCTTGGTCTGATTGGAGGCGGCCTTCCCTTGACCCCTAGGCTGGCCCTTTCCTCGGCCTGCCGCCTTAGTCTTAACTATTGCGGCGAGGGTGCTACCCTCAACTTCCTATTTCTCGTCATACTTTGAGTAGTCCATCAGGTCAGAAAGCTCATCGATCTCAGTTTGAGTCCCATCAGACTCAACCATCATCAACTTTGCGCCCTTCTTCTTCCACTCCTGAGGACTCTTCTTCTTCTTTGAGTCAGCCTGTGAGGTGGGTTGAGCATTGCCTAGAGTGGCCTCCAAATCTAAAGCCTTCCTAGACAATGTCTCAAACGAATGATACTCCGTGCGTGCCTCGCTGGCCAGCAAGTTCGTGATGTTCTCTAGCAAACATCTAACAAACGTTGTTAACAGGAACTGGTCACTGTAGTTGATGCCTGGGACGAGGATCAGGCTCTCAACGGTAGTCGTAAGCTCTCTAACTGACCTGAACTTTCGTTGGTCTAGTTTGTTAATGGCATCAATGGCCTTTTGTGCCTCGTGTGGATTATGCCATCGAGCTTCTACCATCTCCATGAACTGGTCTAACGTCAAAGACTTAGCCCAGTCTGCCATGCGTCGCCCGTGCCCGGCCTTTACAACTACTCCATCTAGCCACTTGGCTGCCTTACCCTCAAGGTAGGATGCAATAGTTACCACTTCGTCCTCAGGCAGGGTCCTCTTTGCCTTCACCCAAACCGGGACCGTTCTCAACCATGTGTTGAGTTCCTCGTCCTTTCTCTCGCCTGAGAAGGCAAGAGGCGGTTTTATCGGGGTCTTAGGATACCATTGACCTTGCGTCTGTCGAGGTTGCTGAACAGGTTGTTGCGGTGATGTAGCTATCACCGCTGGACCCGAAGAAGAAGATGCAACAGTCTGTGCGGCTGCTGCAGACGTACCACTAGGCTGTGCACCAGCTTGAACTGGAAAAGGGCCTGACATCGCCGATAACGGCAACGACGATTGTGCTGGTGGCCTAAATCCTGGCCTTGTTAGGATGTCCAGGATCTGGTCCAAAGTGCTCCTGCATGAAGTCCAACCTGCTGTCCACATGCGCATGCAGCGACAGCACGTTGTTCCTCAACACTTTCATGGGCTCATTCATTCTTGAGTCATCTAAGCCCTCCAAGTCAGCCTTGTAAGACTCTAACGTTTCAAGCCTGGCTGCTCTATTCTTTCTCTTTTTCTCTATGGGTAGTTTCTTTTAGTTCCTTCTCTAATTGTGCAGGGATCCTTTCGACCTGCTGGAGCTCCCTCATCTCCCTTTCGCGAGGAGTCTGCGAGCCCGCCATTTGACTTGTAGACTGTCTAGAACCTGATGAACTGGAAGTGCCCGCGGACCCTGTTGGCATTCCAAACTGGAGTCCAGACGAGAACGCAACAGAAGTTGCAGCGGAGGATGCTGCTGCAGAAGTCATGGCTGCTGCCCTGGCTGCTGCTGCAGCCTGTTCCCTAGCGGCAACGTTTGCTGCTGCTCTTGATGCTGCGAGAGCACGGGCTCTGCGTTCGGAACGAAGCCGTCTTTCTTCTCCCTCGTCTAGGGTCGTGAACACGTACGGGATCCTACTTGATCTTGCACGTGTTAGTCTACCATCGTCAACACCCTCCTCGTCGACGTCTGATCCGTTCATGAATTAGGCAAACATTGTCTGCACTAGAATCCCCTAGTGGAATCCTACCGCAGCATGTGTCTGACCGACACCTAATTTTCTAGAAATGGTTGTGTCCGGCAAGTCCCCTACTGTACCGATCAAGTGGCATGTCTACAACATTCACACAGATTGTCTACATAGTCTAAATGCACTTTGACTTGTTCACTTACAGCAGCAAAAGATAGAATTGGCTATGGTAGTATACTTCAGTCCTACTCTAGTCTGTCTGTGAGGTGTTAGCAGTCTGTCCACCAACTAATCAAAAGTACAAAAGACGATGTAGCAGATGTAGGATTGATGGGTATAGTTGTGTACACAGTTGAGCACCAATTGGAACCTGCCCTCCCCTCAATCCAACATACCGAACAACATCTTGAGCAAAGCAGTGTTTTCGTGTGTGTATCGGCCCACCCCTGTGCCCAAGTGGTCACCGAGCAAGCCAACCCAACCACTCTTATTTACCCTCGTACGGCGACGAGCCTTCCTTTCCATGTGATCTGGCTGATCATGAGGTATTTATAGAGCTCCCCCATCTCTTGAGGAATTCTTTAACGTCGCAGTCGGGACGACGATCATAGCCAGATTCACAATGAACTCCCAACCAGAAATATTTATAGACGGTCTGGTAAGCGTCTGTCATGGGCTGGCACACCCGGAGGAACTTCTATTAGCGCAGCAAGTGCCAATAAGGACAACAGCCATCGCATGCGTGCACTACTCCCTGTGGGTTGGCATGGTGACCATGACCCAGTGCTTCGACTAGGGCTCTTCAGAGGCACCGCCCTTTCTCCTTCCAGATGCTTCCGGGAAGATTGTCGTCTCTCAAGGTAGCGCGCTCACGACACCTCACCAAGGAGAGGACTCTCAAGTTGGACTCAATTCCTCACGGTAAGAAGAGATTGGGAAGGTAGATAAGGTAAGGGATCAACATACCTGAAGATAGCTGCCCCCAACCACATATTTCTCACCAATTGAGCCGATGTTGCATTTGATGACCGGTCATGACCTCGGTACCACCCACAACGCAATGCAGTGCCAGCTTAGTCCAATGCCACATCAGCATGCTCTCATCATCAATCAAACATTCCGCTGTATCCCACGGCACACACTGCCGTAATAGCCTTCCGGTGCACCCCTCTCTACCCRGGGCGTGCACCTAAYGTGGCCTGACGTCACAAGTACCCACTGCGAAGAAGCATCGTCAACGCACCAAGTCTGTATAACGCCAGCATGCCGAAGGTAAGTGGCGATCAAACCAGCTCCGATACCAAATTGCAAGGAACATGAGTATGGACGAAGCAAAGAAATCCAGAATGCAATATCGCACTGAAGTCCAAGTATTCAAAGCCAAAGCAGATAGTACAATGGAACCGAGTAACCATCCAATTGAGAATGATACAGAAGAATCGTGAATCAATGTCCATGCCCAACAGGGCAACACCAACAGCATAACCCAAATGTAGCTCTCTCTTGTGAATGGCGCCAGGCGCCCTATCTACTCTACAACCTATCCTACAACTACAACAATGAAAGCAACCAGACAACTTGACTACCAGCGAGTGATGATGTCAACACCAATGCCGACCTCCACCATCACCAGGTACTTCCCCTTAGCGCAACGCTGCTCATGCATAGCGCAGCACACTTGCATCCACGCAGCGTGCCCGCAATGCCAGCATTGGCCAAGATCCCAGCCCCCTCGCCCTGCATGCCTATATGCCAGTGCTGCGTGTGGGCGGCCTCCCTTCAGCCCGCGACAGGGCCCCAGTGGTTGAACCCAGTCCCATTACAGTTGGGGCGCGGGAGATGCAGTTGTGCCTCTCTCGTCAAGGCCCGCGGCCAGATTCAGACAGTGGGCCGGTTTCCCTTTGCATTTTCGGCCTCTATACCCAGCGTGCATTGTCGGCCTCACGTTCAGGAGCCCAGGGCTTAACTAACTCAGAGGCCCTGGGCATTTCAGCATTTGCTGAGATCCGAAACTCGGTGCACTCCAACCAACTGGCGTGCTGTAACTGTAAGGACCCCTTTTCGTGAAATGTATGTACAAAGGGCTATTATTGATTTGCTGGCCCGCCTTCACTTAGGGCGGGCACGAGGCTTGTTGGGGCCTTAACCCAGAACATGTACATCATGGCAAGGCCCCTTCTTGAGGGCTCATTCCTCACACAAAATTTCAACGAAAAATTTTACATTCCCCCTCCTAATTCTTTTTCTATAATTCAAAAATATTTTGAAATTTTACGTAACTAAAGTTTGAAATAAATTCAAACTTATTTTCTTCCAATATTTTGAACAACGAATTTTGTAAATCTCTCCTTCGGATCCTTCAAAATTTTGTTCTTCCCAAATTAATTTTGAATAAATAAAATTCCAATCAGGAATAAATTTACTCAATAGTAACTCCGTACTTTCCCAAAAAAAATAAAAATAAAAAAATCTTGGCAATTATTTTTATTTTGAACAACGAATTTTGTAAATCTCTCGTTCGGATCCTTCAAAATTTTGTTCTACCCAAATTAATTTGGAATAAATAAAATTCCAATCAGGAATAAATTTATTCAATAGTAACTCCGTACTTTCCCAAAAAAAGAAAAAAGAAAAAATCTTGGCAATTATTTTTATTTTTGAATTGATTGATAAATAAACAAGGGATTGCCCCCCCTACCTCCACATGCCGCCACGCCAAACCAAGAACTCCCAACGTGCCGCCGCCGCTGCTGCCACCGCCACCGCTGCTGTTGCATCCTCCACATCCGTTCCGACCGCGTCGTCCACCCCCTCTTCCCCCGACATGGCCGCATCCTCCATCAACATGTCTGATATCCGCACCGACTCGGTCGATACCATTGCCCGCAACCTCGCAGGCGAACAACCACCAGCAAACACCGCCACCTCCGACCTCTCCGCCATCCTCCACACACTCAACACCTTCCAAACCTAAGTCACCGCCTCTCTCAACAACATAAAGGCCACCATGTTGCCCATATCCGACTGCGTTACCACGCTCGAAGGGAACAACCCCTCCATCACGGTCTTCACCACGGCCTCCCCTCCCTCCTCCACAACACAAACTACTCCCTCCTCCACAGCCGCCTCCAGCAACACCCCCCCACCGACCTCCTCCACTCCTACCACCTCTACCACCACATCCACCAACCCTTCCTCTTCAACCCTTCCCCCCCCCTCATCATCCACCACCATTTCGTCCCCCCCACCTCCTCCCTCATCCGGCGCATCCAACACACCCCCTCATTCCTCGCCCATCCACGTTTCCCGTCTTCCTCCCTCGCACTCTCATACCCTTCCCCCACCCCATCATGACGACCTCCACCATCCTCGCCATTCGTCCCACCTATTCCCAAGTCACCTCCGGGGTTCACCTCGGAATTCCACAACTCCCGCCCAACTACCTTCTTGAGGACAACAACCAACTCGACTACACCTGCTACGACACCACCCCCGATAACCTCAGCTTCAACACCCTCCCCCGGATCGTTCCTCACGACGGGGAAATCCCCCATTCCTTCCGATCCGTCGACGTCATGTCCTTCTCCGGCCTCCCCCACGAGGACGTTTTCCTCTTCCTAACCCAACTCCAAAACTCTTTTCACCTCCACCACATGCCCCTTGCCCACTGGCTCCCCATTGCCACCTCCCACCTCCTCGGCAATGCCGCCAAATGGTGGATGGCTGAAGTCAACAACCGTCAAGCCTCCGGAGGGCCACGTCTCCCTCACGAGGACGTTTTCCTCTTCCTAACCCAACTCCAAAACTGTTTTCACCTCCACCACATGCCCCTAGCCCACTGGCTCCCCATTGCCACCTCCCGCCTCCTCGGCAATGCCGCCAAATGGTGGATGGTTGAAGTCAGCAACCGTCAAGCCTCCGGAGGGCCACGTCACTCCTTCCTCCAATGGGCCAACCTTCTCACTGCCACCTTCCGCCCCCAGAAAACCATTGATGACTACCTTGAACAATTCTGCCACCTTCGCAAGACCGGTCCCACGGATCGCTTCGTCCAATACGTCCGCTCCCTCCGCCACCACCTCCCCACCACTGTCATTCCCGACTTTGCGTTCATCTCCCGCATCAAACGAGTATGCCACAAAGACCTTGCAACCGCCCTCGCCCACGAACCCTACATGCCCCTTGCTGACCTCCTTTCTTGCATGCTTCACCACGATCGACGACTCCACCCCCACCACCAGCCCGCGCCCGCCCCCTCCCGCACCTTCTTTTTCCACCACATCACCCCTGAAGACACCACCTCCATCACTTCCTTGGACGAGTTCACCACACCCGACCCCGACGCATCTTCTGATTCACTCGACTCTTCATCCCTCACTTCCGAGGAACTCAATGTCGTCCAATTCATCAGGATGGAGAGCAGAGATCGCAGCTCCTGACCACCCTCATCTACCCCACCCTCTCGCCTCAAGAAACTCACCCCCGAGGAGCGCACCTACCTCCAAGCAAACGGGGGTTGCTTCCGTTGTCGCCAATTGGGGCACCAACAAACCAACTGGCCCAATGCCGCACAATTCACCTGCCAGTCCGCCTCCACKCGACCCGCAACCTCCGCATCACCGCCCTCGGGAAGCGCAGGTCCCTCCTCATCATGAACACAGTCCCCAGGACATCGATCTGGCATCGACAATTCGTCTGCCTCCCCCCTCTCCGGTGACGCCCCCTCCACCGGACGACTTCCAGGCATCGCAAACGCCTCCCACTGCCCCATGCTCCTCTACCCTTCTTCCAAACCCATCCACTGTCACCTTCTCCGATGTTGTTGAGGAACGAGCTCGACACGATCGGCTTGTCCGCTTAGGCAACGAACAACGTCGCCTCAACACCATCATCTCCACCGCCAACTCATCTCGTTTCCACCTCAAATTCATCGCCGTCACTCTTGGTGCGTCTACAACTAAGTTTCGGGCCCTCCTCGACATTGGAGCCACCACTAACTTCATCATGGACGTGTGTGTCGACAAAGCCGGTCTTACCTCTACCGACTACGACTCCCCGATCACGATTCACCTAGGGGACAAAGACACCGCCGTCGTAGTAGATCGCACGGTTCCCGAGAGCACCATGACCGTTGGAACCTTCCGCAGTCCGGTCTCGTTCGATGTCATGCACTTGTGTGCGACATCGTCCCCGTGGCTGGACTGCTACATGCCACACGCATTCCACCCCAACTTCCTTCACCTCACCAACCCCCCCGATACAACCACCGACGTCCCCTATCTCCCATATCCAACCTCCCAAGGCTCTATCACCCCGCACCAATCCCTCCACATGGCTCGCCTAAACCCCGACTCCGCCTACTATTGTCTTGTCCTTGATCGCGAAAGTCCCGAGGACTTACTCCCGACGGTCAATCCCGATCAAGCCCCCCACCTTGACCCCGCCATCACCTCAATCCTCGACGAGTTCAAGGACGTTTTTCTTGAGTCCTTACCTGTTGGACTACCTCCGGATCGTGGCGTATCCCATACCATCGATTTGGAGCCCGAATATTCTCCACCTTGCCGCCCTCCATACCAACTCTCTGTCCCCGAAGCCGAAGAAATGAAATGGCAACTCAGTGAACTCCTTGAAAAAGGGTTTATTAAGCCAAGTTCATCCCTCTTCGGAACCAGCTGCCTTTTCGTCAAAAAAGGTGGAACTTCGGAACTCCGCATGTGCACAGACTACCGCGCCTTGAACCGGATCGCGATAAAAAACAAGTACCCCCACCCCCTACCTCGGATTTCCGAGCTCCTTGATCGTCTTTGTGGAGCCAAGTACTTTACCAAGATCGTCAAGAAAGGTGGAACTTCGAAACTCCGCATGTGCATAGACTACCGCGCCTTGAACCGGATCGCGATAAAAAACAAGTACCCCCACCCCCTACCTCGGATTTCCGAGCTCCTTGATCGTCTTCGTGGAGCCAAGTACTTTATCAAGATCGACCTTCGCAGTGGCTTCTGCCAGATCCGTATCCGCGAGGAGGACACCCACAAGACCGCCTTCCGCTCTCGGTTCGGGGACTACGACTTCCTCGTGATGCCATTCAGACTCACCAATGGCCCCGCCACCTTCCAATCTACCATGAACCACRTCTTCCGCAACCTCCTCGAAGTCTGCGTTGTTGTCTACCTTGATGACATCCTTGTCTTCAGCCCCACCTTCGAATCCCACCTTCAGCACCTCCAGCATGTCCTCTCGACCCTCCGAGAGAAAAAATTCTACGACAAGTTCAACAAATGTATGTTTGCCGCTTCGAGCATCGAATGCCTCGGTCACACTGTCTCTGCTGAAGGCATCCGTATGGACCCCTCGCAGGTCATATCCCTCGTCGAGTACCCCCCGCCCAAGACCCTCCTCCAACTCTGTTCCTTCCTCGGCCTTGACAACTATTACCGCCTGTTCATTGCAACTTTTCCGAGATCTCTTACCCTCTCCACGAACTCACCCACAAGGATGAGCCCTTCCATTGGAACGATCGCCTCTAACACGCTTTCGACTTACTCAAGCAAACCATCACCACGGCCCCTGTCCTCAAGATTGACGACCTCACTCGCCATTTCTATGTCACCACCGACGCCTCTGACTTCGCCATTGGAGCCGTACTGTCCCAACATTTCCCCCGCGACACCTTCGAGACCCCCTCCATCAAGGACTCGCCCACTCACCCCGAGGCTCCACCTGGCGAATACCCCATTGGCTTCGCAAGCAAGCAGCTCCTTCCCGCGGAGATGAATTACCCCTCCAACGAGAAGGAACTCCTCGCCGTGATTCATGCCCTCACCGGCTGGCGCCCGTACCTCGACAAGCAATACTTCACCATCCGCACTGACAACACCATCGTCTCTTGCACCCTCTCGAAGAAGGATAGCACTTCACGCCAAGCTCGCTGGCTAGACTTCCTTGCCCATTTCAATGCCCCTGGCAAAAGGAACTGCGTTGCGGATGCCCTCTCTCGACGACCCGACCACAAGCCCCCCGAGAAAGTCTACGCCGCCATGACTTATATCCAACTCCTCCCATCACTCCATCACCGATACACCCAAGACTTCGCCACCATCCACAACAAGCTCCGCGATCTTGACCCAGTCCTCGACTACTCCCTTCACTACAACCTTCTCTACATCGATACCAAAGGCACTCGCCGACTCTGCATCCCCGACGCACGTGGTCTCCGTACTCAACTCTTGGCCGAGCACCACGACGCCAAGACCGCAGGACACCTCGGTTTCCAGAAAACCTTCAACACCATCGCCCGCTACTTCTACTGGCCTTCCCTGCTCGCCGACGTCAAAGCATACATTCGCTCATGCCCCACGTGTCAAGCTGTCAACCCCTCGAACCGGGCCAAACCCGACAAGCTCCAATCATTGCCCATCCCAACTCACCGGTGGCAGTCCATCTCCATGGACTTCGTGTGCGGCCTCCCCAAGACCGACTGCGGGCATGATTTCATCTACGTCATTGTCTGCCGCTTGACCAAACGTGCCCACTTCATCCCTTGCACGACCTCACATAGTGCCAAAGACGTCGCCACACTCTTCGACCACGTTGCTCGCCATCACGGCCTCCCCGAGAACATCATCAGTGACCGTGGTCCTCGCTTCCTTTCACAATTCTGGAAACACCTCTTCACTGCCTACGGAACCACGCTCAAGTATAGCACTGCATTCCACCCATAGATCGATGGACAAACAAAGAAGATGAACGATACCCTCCAAAGAATCCTGCGGAAGTATTGTCATACACACCAACACGATTGGGATCAATTGCTCACAGCCGCCGAGATTGCCTACAACAACGCTGTTTGCCCTTCCACCGGCATATCTCCATTCTACCTCGACCTTGGCTACCACCCTTGCTTGCTCTCTGACTTCTTGCTTCCTTCGCAGCTTAACCAATCCACCCCCTGCCCCTCTCTCAATGAAAGGGTAGCAACAATGAACAGACTCCTGAGAGAAGCCTCCGAAGCCATTGAACGAACCCAAGAACAACAAGCCAACAAGACTAACAAACATAGACGCGACGTGTCATTCAAAGGGGACAAAGTCTGGCTCTCCGCCAAACGCTTTGAACCCAAACACGGCTTGTCCAAGAAACTCTCAACAAATGGCTCGGTCCCTTCCCCATCATTGAACAAACCTCCCCCGTCAAAACTTCAACTTCCCCCTGACATGAGTCGTGTCCACCTAGTCTTCCATGTCGAGTACCTAAAAGAATACCATGAATCCCCGCCCCAGTTCGCCGACGGCCCATATCCTAGACCTCCACTGATCATGCTACCCACAGGCCCTGAATTCGTTGTCGAAACCATCATCGGCCGATGAACCACTCAGGTATCGGATCATCCGGAACCAATCACTGAATACAAAGTCAAATGGACCGGATACCCCGACGAAGAATCTACATGGTAACCTCTCTCTAATCTTAAGAACGCCATGAAACTTGTCCGCGCCTATGATCGTGTTAATCCTATGTCCTAGATACCTATATAACTATGGCATAAACCCCCGCTAAACCCTCACAACCCTGCGGTACACACACCCTTGAACCCAGCCACCCTGTTGCATACTGTAACGTGCAGACCAGAACAAGAACCGACCTGTCAATACAAAGTATAAGATAGCACAACGGAAGACTTAGATACCAGTGATCTGAACAATCAATGTTGAAATGCAGCCCTGAACATACATCATCATCATCATCGTTACATGGTGTGAAATGGGCCTGGCGCTTCACACAGGAAGACTGCGCCAGCCCATACCATACACAGACGAAGAGGAAGGGGATAGACAAAGAGGAGGGGGAAGATGGGAATGTCCTCAACACCAAGTCTTCGGCACAAGCCCAAATAGTCCCTCGTCGGAATGTCTGAATCCCAAATGTCAAGTCTGGATCCAATGTCGTCAAGTCTCAAGTCACAACCTGTCTCTTATACACATCTAGATGTGTATAAGAGACAGGTGTGAAATGGGCCTGGCGCTTCACACAGGAAGACTGCGCCAGCCCATACCATACACAGACGAAGAGGAAGGGGATAGACAAAGAGGAGGGGGAAGATGGGAATGTCCTCAACACCAAGTCTTCGGCACAAGCCCAAATAGTCCCTCGTCGGAATGTCTGAATCCCAAATGTCAAGTCTGGATCCAATGTCGTCAAGTCTCAAGTCACAACTCTGTCTCTCTCTGTCGTAGTCTGAGAAGTCAGGTGGCGAGAGGGTGAGAAGAGAAGGTGGACTTAGAGGAGGAAGAAGAAGAACTGTCTCTCTCTCTGTGTGTCCAGTACTAACCTGTGAAGTTGGCGCCTTGATGCAGGTACCACGAAGATGGAGCTGGAGCGATGGCGCCACAGGTAAGTACCACTGGCCTCCACCAGTCTCTCTCCCACTCTGCGATCTACCACCTACCAGCGCCCAGCGCTGAAGACTACAGCTACAGCTATGGCGCCCAGCGCCGAAGACTACAGCTAGCGCTAATCCTACCTAGCGCTGAAGACTATTGCAGCGCTCCTCCTGAGTGCTGCGGCCGAATTCCTGAAGACTACCTCGTGCCTACTGAACTACCTACCCGTGAAGTGCATGGGAACTTCCTATGTACTACCGGGTGTGCCTCCTGAGCCTGCCGAAGGGAGGCAGGGGCTGCAGCTGCAGCTCCTGCTCGAACTCGTGAGGAACAGGCTATTTCTGGCCTGTTCCGCATCCCTGTTTACGTGCCTGAGTCTTAGAAGCAGGTCGAAACAATGAGGGCCTGAAAATGGCCCTCCGTTTCAGGCTGAAAACTCTGGGTCTGAAAAGACTCAGAAATAGGCTGAAACGGGGTAGGGCCTGCAGGCCCTCGTTTTTCAGCTTTCAGGCTGAAACGAACGGGGCCTGTAAGCCCTAAGTTTTAGGCTTTTAGGCTGAATGTTCGGGACGGGCCCTGCAGGGCCCGTGTGGCTACGCAGTATGCCACACCCCCTCCTCCTTGAAGAACCGAGCTTACCTGCGAGGGCGAAGCTGTCTGTCTGAGGGAGGGACCACAGTCCGGGTGGGAGGGGCTGGTCGTGAAGCTTCCTGAGCTAACCTCCGCTTTTCATAATGCGCGTAGATCAGYGGTGCGGATGCTTTCAAATCTGCGCCTGAAATCCACCAAGTGTCGTCGCGATCGCATGCTTTGAATGTGACTTTGTACTGCCGCGGCTTGCTGCCGTACTTGCGATCGGAGATGACGCGGTCAACTTCCTAATGGCCATCCATAGGAGGGTCCTGCGATCGTCGGTCCGGAAAGTCGTCGCTCCTGGATGGCGTGTATGTTGCCAGCTTTGAGGCGTGGAAGACCGGATGGACCTTCAGATGCTCTGGAATATTGATCACAAATGAAGGGCGATCGGGCTCATCGCCCGCTGCTGCTGTCACAGACCAAGGTCCAAACCACTTGGGAAGCAATTTGCGTGAAACATCCTGTTCCAGTGCAAACTCTTCCGCGGAGACCCAAACCAGATCACCGGCGCGGATGGGACATGGTAGGCGACGCCTGTCGGCTTGCTGCTGCATGCGGACTTGAGGCTTTTGCATATTTGCGTGGGCTTGAGTCAGCAATTCCCTGTGCTTCCGGACGGAAGCAGGAGAGCAGGCAGCGTCAAGGCCGGCTGGTCGAGGGAGGAGAAGGTCGGCGAAAATCCGGCCTTTCCGTCCACCGTGGTGCAACTCGAATGGAGTCACGCCGATCGCCGGATGCACCGAAGTGTTGTAGGCGAACTCGATGTCGGGGAGGCGGTCAACCCAATCTTTCTGGTCCGGACGGATGAGCGTACGAAGCATCATTTGAGCGGTCTGATGTGCCCGCTCCGTCTGCCCGTCTGTCTGCGGGTGTCGAGCCGAACTTGGTTTCATTGTTGTGCCGGACTCCTGCATGAGAGCCGTCCAAAACGCCGACATGAAACGAGTGTCGCGGTCGCTGACAATGTCTTCTGGTACACCGTGGCCACAAATCCAACCAGTGTGCAGGAGGCGTGCCAGCTCGGGAGCCGTGGAGTAGTACTTGCAAGGGAGAGAGCGAGCGTACTTACTCAATCGGTCCACAACCGTGAGGATGCCGTCGTGCCGGAGCCGGTCGCGAGAAAACGGACCGGTGACGTCCATGGCAATGGAGAGACCGGGTTCCCGTGGGATAGTCATCGGGTGTAACTCGCTGTAGGGATTGCGGTTGCGGGGCTTGCTGCGTCGGCAAACTTTGCAAGAATCGCAATACCGAGTGACATCGGTAATGAGGTCGGGCCATTGGAATCGCCATCGAAGCCGTGCAATAGTGCGGTTGACTCCGAAATGGCCGGCGAGTCGTGAATCRTGRTACTCGCCGAGAAGGCGAGTCCGAAGACGACGGTCGCGTGGGACACATAGTAAGTCCTTGCCTCTCGAGTGGAGGAGCAAGTACCCGTCGACAATGCGATAATGGCTGGCCGGCGGGTGATCCGAAGATAGCTGTGAGCAGAGCGTGTCGAAGTCCGGATCAGACTGATATGCCCGGATGAAGTGTCGCTGAAGCTCCTCGTCCAATGCGAAGGCATGATGTGTCATAGTGCGAAGATCTGGTCTTCGCAAGAGCGCATCTGCTGCGCGATTTGAGAGGCCGGGTAGATGTTTCGGTGTGAAGTCAAACTGGTCGATGATGTACATCCATCGTCCGATCGTGCTGCTCACCGTATCCTGCATCTTGTAGTAGGTCAATGGATTGTTGTCTGTAACCCATGTGAACCTACGACGCCCAAGGAGGAAGTGCCGCCATCGCTTGAGAGCCATGACGAACGCGAGTAGCTCCTTCTTCCTTGCATCATCAAGCGAGTTGATGGGAGGCACTTTGTGGCTGAAATACTCCACAGGGTGCCAGTCGTCGCCGTCGTGCTGTTCCAAGACTGCCCCAATGCCGTAGCTGGAAGCGTCCGTAGTCACTCTCGTCGGCAAGGTGGGGTCATAGATGCTAAGGACGGGTGCCATGAGCATCGTCGTCTTAAGTGCTTGGAATGACCGGCGTGCGTCGTCATCGAATACGAATGGCGCCTTTGGCGACTGTAACCTCGTCATAGGTGCAGCAATCCTGGAGTATCCGGTGATGAATCGCTGATAGTAGCCCGCCAACCCCATGAATGAACGAACGTCCGTGGTGTTGGTGGGCTCGGGCCATACTCGTAGGGCCTCGGTCTTGTCCGCGAGCGGACGGATGCCTTGCGGCATCACATAATGGCCCAAGTACTCCAGCTCCTGCCGCGCGAATTCACACTTGTCGCGATTGGCTTTGTACTTGGCCTGTCGTAGCCGCTTGTCGTCGAGATAGATAAGTACGTAACAATCCAGCATGTGTCGGAACTCCGTTGTCATAGCCGCTTGGAAAGTGGCCGGGGCATTCGTAAGGCCAAATGGCATGACCAGCCATTCGAAATGCCCATATCGCGTCTTAAACGCGGTCTTGTAACGGTCCTCCTTGCGAATCTCGAGTTGGTGGTACCCTGACTTGAGATCCAACTTGGAGAAGAACTGGACGTCGCCCAATCGCTCGAGAAGATCATCGATGCGTGGGAGAGGGCCGGCGTTCCTGATCGTCTGCGCGTTGAGCTTGCGATAATCGATGCACAACCGCAGGTCCTTGTTCTTCTTCCGGACACGTGGGCCAAGGCCGGTGCGTACCATGAAGTCCTGGCTGATGTAGTTGTGAGATGCTCCGCAATCGATCAAGGCTCTGCAGGTCGCCTCTCCGATCTGAATGCTATGTATAGCAATGGTGCGTCGATGTCGTCGTACCGTTGCGTCTTGAACTCGCGGTCGATCTTCGCGATGAAAGCGTGAAGGTCGACAACCTCTGCTCCGGCGTCCATCAACGGAGCTGGTACTGCAGTGTGCAAGTAGTCCCGCAATTGTGCCATAAGCACGTTGCAATGCGGTTTCGACAATCGTCCGGTCGAGGGAACGGGCATCCACTGGAAGAATGTGAACGTCAATGCGTCGAGCTCTTCAAGTCTTGACCATGACGTTGAATCCCCGGCGATAGGTTGCGGGGAAGCTGCCGAATTCGTTGCCGATGGTGATGAAACCGTGCATGCGGTGGACTGTTGCACGTGGAGCGGTTGGTCCAGCGGTGGAACCAAGTGGACA
>BFEA01000083.1:1496703-1507927 GCA_003427395.1 Chara braunii
TATGATGAGTAGGATATGTCAGAAGAGTATTATGAACGAGATCTAGGCTAGGTGCCGCAAAGTTTTGGCTTTTACAAACTGCGATCTTGAATTTTTTTTTGCGAAATGGAGTAAAGATGCGATTTTCAGAAAAGACCGAAATCCAGTTTCTGAGAATATAGCAACCTCCGAATATGCCTAACGCAATATTGGTATGCTTCGCCATATTCGGTTTTCAAAAAAAAAAAATTGCGAGATTGAATGGAAATGCGATTTTCAGAAAAGAATAATTTCAGTTTCCGAGAATATGACCACTTCTATCGTTATCCCAATATGCCTAGAGAACGAAAATACTAACTTCAGAAATTTCAGCTATGTATGCGAAATATCAGAGAAACGAATTGCTACTATCGGGAATTTTCAGACAAAACGAAATGCGATTTATCAGAAATTTTCAGATATTTGTCACGTAAAAACGAACTACTAATATCAGAAATTTTCAGATAGAACGAAAATGCGAATATCAGAAATTTCAGATAGTTGTTGCGAGAATTTTTTTTTCAGAGATTTGACTAAGTCCTACTTGCGTTACTAATGAGTGATCAATAGATCGCAAGCTGGCTACTTGATTGAGTGGGTCCTCTGAATGAGAGCTCCGCTCCGATACCAAACTGTTGCATACTGTAACGTGCAGACCAGAACAAGAACTGACCTTTCAATACAAAGTATAAGATAGCACAACGGAAGACTTAGATACCAGTGATCCGAACAATCAATGTTGAAATGCAGCCCTGAACATACATCATCATCATCGTTACATGGTGTGAAATGGGCCTGGCGCTTCACACAGGAAGACTGCGCCAGCCCATACCATACACAGACGAAGAGGAAGGGGATAGACGAAGAGGAGGGGGAAGATGGGAATGTCGTCAACACCAAGTCTTCGGCACAAGCCCAAAYAGTMCCTCGTCGRAATGTCTGAATCCCAAATGTCAAGTCTGGATCCAATGTCGTCGAGTCTCAAGTCACAACTCTGTCTCTCTCTGTCGTAGTCTGAGAAGTCAGGTGGCGAGAGGGTGAGAAGAGAAGGTGGACTTAGAGGAGGAAGAAGAAGAACTCTCTCTCTCTCTCTGTGTCCAGTACTAACCTGTGAAGTTGGCGCCTTGATGCAGGTACCACGAAGATGGAGCTGGAGCGATGGCGCCACAGGTAAGTACCACTGGCCTCCGCCAGTCTCTCTCCCACTCTACGATCTACCACCTACCAGCGCCCAGCGCTGAAGACTACAGCTACAGCTATGGCGCCCAGCGCCAAAGACTACAGCTAGCGCTAATCCTACCTAGCGCTGATCACTGTTCATGGAGATTATGCAGCTGGTTTGGCCACCATGCTGTTTCATCGGCCGGCATCCCGACTCGCAGACTTACTGGAGCAGGAACTTGCGACATGGATACTTGCATGTCTGCAACTTACCTGCTTCCAGATCAGACCTCATTGCAGTTCATGTACCGGACGCACCCTAGCACTTGGACTTTGGACATGTGGACTACTGCTACGCTTCTTGGACTTCTACCCGTTGCAGCCACTGAAGACCGCTTCCACCATCTACTCCAAAACCTGATCAAGACAGTTGCAGACCTCCTTTCAAGACACTCGGACACATTGTTCCCACATGAGATGTTGCTTCTTCGGAGAAAACCAGCCTTTGCATCCTGAACAAACATTTTCATTTTTTTTAATTTTTTTTTCCCGACTTTGACAACCCTGTAGAACATCATTAGCAATACCCTGTTTTCCTGAACACCGTTTCCCTTACCCAGTAGAACATCAATAGAAGTTCCCTGTTCCCTGAACTTTGTTCCCCCTTAACCTATAGCAGACCATGCAATCCTCTTAGTTCATCAGTAGGACTACCCTGCTCCCTGTCGTCCCTTCAGTTCATTTGTAGGACTACCCTGTTCCCTGCAAGCCCCCCTAGTTCATCAGTAGCACAACCCTGTTCACCGGTACCAAACCCTGTTCCCTCTTACTCCCGCAGCCCATGCCACCCACATTATACCCCTCTTCCCTTTCGACTTGTTRACCAGTGATCGGCCCCGTCCCGTCCTTCACAGATTTCAGCATTGCTTCATGATTTTTGGCAGCCGGGACGTTGCCTTCTAGAGGGAGGGGATAGTGTTACGGACTACACCAGGGCTCGATCCCTGGTCTGCGGGACGCTACCCGCAGTTCACTGCACACATCTTCTTTTCTTTGTTATCTTATTTTTAATTTTCTCTTTGTTTTATTTTTCTCCTTGTTTTATTTTTCTGATTTCGGACATTTGGCGCCATCGGGCATTCTGGCGCCCATTTTCAAACTTTCGATTTTCAGCTCAGCCCTGGGCAAATTGCACTTCTGCCCATCGGACTGAACTTGAGTCCGATACTTAAGATCGGACCCAAGCCCAGTACGGCATTCAGTTTGCGGCCTCAGTGCTTGTGCTTCGGTGTGACTTGCCTCGACATTGTGTTCGGAAATCCAAGACTTCGACTTCGCGACTTGGCCACTTCGTGTCTGCGTCCGTCGAGTCGTGTCGAGTCTGCGTCGAGTTGAGTGAGTGTGTGTGTGTGCTCTCACTCTCTCCCTCTCTCTCTCAGCCTCGTTGCCTTGCCTCTGCCTCAGCCTCGTCACACCTTGCCTTCGGCATCGAGGTACATAAGGTGGCCCCCTTTTTTCTTCCAATCCTGGGGAATCTTCTTCTTCCTCCCGTCTATTGGCGCCTGCTGTGCACTCCCAAGCTTTGCCTCCAGGTCCAAGGCCTTCTTACTAAAAAACAAGGGAAATCGTGCACATTGGTGGAGGCCTCACTGACAAATATATTCGTTAGGTCATATCGCACCCCGGGGACAATGATCAGTCTCTCTACAACGTCGGTAACATCACAGACAGATTTGTACTTCCTCGAGTCCAATTTAGTCAACACGCCGGCAGCCTTTTGCGCGTCTTGGGGGTCGTGCCACCTTTCCTCTACCAACGTCAGAAACTCCTCCAGACTGCGGGCCTGAGCCCAACCGTCGAAGTTACGACCGTATCCATCATGCTGTACCAACCCATCTAACCACCTCGCTGCAGAGCCTACTAAGTAGTATGCAGCCACGTAGGTTGGCACAGTCCTCTTTGCAGCTGCCAACACTATCTTTGGAACCCATTGGCCCTGCTGTCCAGCAGCCTGTGCCTGCGGTGCAGGTTGCTGTACCTGCTGCTGTGCAGGTGGCTGGACCGACTGCTGCCCTGTAGCTGCAGCAGCTGACTGAGAAGAAGAAACCAGAGCCTGCAAACTACTTGTTAACGGACCACCTGATGGAGGGATTCCAAACTGAGGGAAAAAGGGACCCGTCATCGCTGGCATTGTCATCAGTGGTGGGACTGCAGACTGCCGCCTGACACTGGGCCCTACGGTCGAGGAAGGAACTTGCCTTTCAGCCCTTCTCTAGGCTTTCAGTATCTGGTCAAGGCCGGATAAGATTTGATCCAACTTGCTGTCCTGTACAGCAAGAGTCTCATAGACACCTAGCATCCCTGTCTTCAGGGCCAGCTCAGCATCGCTGAGGTTAAAGTCATCCAGTTCCTCTATTCTGCTCCTGTACGCTTCCCTACTGTCCAGTCTGGCTTTATGTGTCCTAGCTCTTTTAACTCTATGCGCTGCATCCTGTACTTGGGCTCGTAACTGAGTCTGGAGAGCCACTGCCTCCAGTAACTCGAGGTCTTCCTGCGTAAGGCGAAGTGGCTGGACTGCAAACCAGCCATCTGACTCGAGGATGCACCCAGACTAACAACTAGGGGGGGAGACTATGATACAGCCTGCGTGGCTTGAGTGTGCTGCTGCTGCTGCCATCGCTAATGCTCAGCTGCTAGTGCCTCTCTTGCCACTTGAAAACACCTAGCTACAGCTTCTGCACGCAGCTCTCTCTTTTCTCCCGGTGGCAAAACATGGAACACAGCAGGTATGTTACGAGCACACCGCGGGCCCGCCGTGACAACCTCCTGACAGCTCTCTCCTCCTCACTACTGCTCCACTCATCAGCTACCGCAGATCACAATCTGCACTCGTGTCCTCACTAGGACCTACCGGAGCACTGTGTCCAAACAAATTGTAAAAATAAATAAATAAATAAATAAATAAATAAATAAATAAATAAATAAATAAATAAATAAATAAATAATTAGTCAGTGCTCTGCTTTCAAACGCAGTTCAGATGGTGTGACCAGAAGTACACAAACTCTTGCAAACGATCTAATTTCTACTCAATTAGTTCTGAAACAGATGCGAAGCAGAAGCATAATAAAAAAAATAAACATAAAACAATTCTGTTCTGACTACGCCTGTCTGTCACATGTCAGCAGTCTGTACATCTAAACTAATCAAAGCAAAAATTTGATCACATGCATGTGCAAGGAAAATGAGCAATAGCTAAATGACATAATTCCAGAATGCAAAATCATATTGAAAGCCAGGAAGTCCAATGCTGGTCAAAAAGCAGAATTGCACCGACATATCACCAATGGAGAACCAAAGCGCTGAATCTGAATCTCAATGCGAGCATACTCTCGCCATCACCAACATAAGTATCCAAAGCCTGTCCTCCTACTTGGCGCTCAGCGCCCAGACTACTATCACGCAGCTACTACCAGCCTACGAATTGACAATGCAACTTGTTGACGTCAGCAGCAGAACCGAAGTACATGAAGATGTCGACCCTTGTAGACTATCGCCAATACCAGGTATGTGCCCTCACATCGTCCTCCTCATCTCTCTCTCTCTCTCTCTCTCTCTCTCGACTTGTCTACCCACGTCTTCCTCCCATATACGAAGACCACCACCACCTCCGCTGACTGTATCCAAGCCAAGCCTGACTATGGTTGGGCTGGCTATGGCGCTGCCCTCAGCAGCGCCCTTCCTCACTACCGCACGCGCACGTGCGCTTGCATCCAGCAGCTAGAGCAGCAGCCCGCGAGCTATCGCTCCAGCAGCGCTGCCGCATCTGCTTGCAAGTGCCCAAATGTCGCCTCCGGTGCCCTGCCCTTTCCTATATGGAAAGTGGCGGGCACATTGCTTGCTTTCCCCCCATGCGAGACCGAGTTCCCAGTAGCTTCAGTCCTGACCAAAGTGTTTGTGCCCAAGCCCTTTCGGATAGGGGCTTGGGACTGATTTGGTTAGGCATGCCCAACTGCCCAGGCGCAAATGTGCGATGCTCCCTGCGTTGACCACGTTGCCGGAAGAGCCTGGAGGGCTCACAAATATTGCGGATTCTCAAGAGCAATGCGGATGTAACCAACTGGGGCGTAGCAACTCTCTTACGCCGACCAAGGTTTTGCAAAAATTGACGAGTTTAGGGGCCTGCCATCACTTAGGGCGGGCACGTGCCTGATGCAGGGCCTTATGTAGTTATGCCAACGGATCAAACCTTCGCACTCCCTCCGCTACTTTGATAATCCTTTGAGAAGTCGTTATGTAGCAGGCTGCTTCCGTTTTAGATTTCATTCGTAACTGGAGATTATCTGGGGAACAGTCTTCATTAGTTTTTCTCTTGTAAACCACCGATGTTCTTTACGATCAATATGATGTCTGAACAGCACTGGATATTGCATCCGCGATTTCGAAGGATGTCCCCTGCCTGAAGGCTTGGGCACATGCATCAACTTGTGCTCAACAATATCATCAATGTCCACATGTCCGTCCATGGTTGGGGGCATTGATCTTCTTGAGGGAAATTGATCAGTGATAGAGAGAGGTGCCAACTTTGATGCATGGAAGACAGGGTGTGTATGTAGGTGTCCAGGGATGCGAATGACGTATGATGGGCCATCTGGTTGTTCTCCCACTATATGAAGAACTTCCCAGGGGCCAAAGTACTGTGGCATCAGCTTACATGAGATTCCTAATTCCTGCCCCAACTCAGATGACTTTACCCAGGCTCGTTCACCTACCTGAAACTCAGATGACCGTCTATGTCGATTCTCAGATGCGACCATGGCATCTTGAGCTTTCTTGATGTGATCTACAACCGCTGCAACATCTGATCGTATTTGACAACAAACTCTATGCTGCCAGGTGATGCAGTTGCCGATGTTTAAGTAACAACAAGTCTAATGCAGATTTGGGCTTCCATCCAAGTTGCAGTTGGTTGGGAGTCATGTCGGTAGTGCTGAGCACGTCGTTATTGTACAGGCTGGTGATGAGGGGTAACTTCTCGTCCCAATCATCTTGACTTGGCTTAATGTAATGCCGAAGCATGTGCTGCACTACCCGATTCATCTGTTCAACCTGTCCATTTGACTCAGGGTGATGCCCTAATGTCATTTGCAGTCGGGTACCCATCTGTTGGGCTGTACTTTGCCACAATTCACTAGTGAATCTAACATCCCTGTCACTCACAATAGACTTAGGGAGACCAAAGTCACGTACCCAGTTGTCCATAAATAGCTTGATGATGTGGTCAGTCCTAGCTGTCTCAGGCATAGCGATTAGTCTAGGATACTTTGTGAATCTATCCACAATGACAAAGATGTGTCGTTTACCGCTCGTGCTGGTCACAAGGGTATCCATGAAATCCATGGACACACTCTGACCTGGACCAGCAGGAATGGGCAAAGGCTTTTAAGCCCAAGCAGTGCCTGCGTCCGTGGCTTGTCACACTGACAAACTTGGCAAGTTTCTACATACTTCTTTGCATCATCCATCATTGTGGGCCACCAAAATTTTTGCACTAAGTTTGCTGCTGTCTTTTTATAGCCAAAATGTCCAGTTGCATACCTTCCTCGCGATTCTGGGGGCGATTCTTAGAGACAAAGACTAAGATATACCTTCCTCGCGATTCTATTTTTTGTAGTTATAGAAAGATGACGCACACATGCAACCATAGTTCTCCACAAGTCTGCTAGACTTAAACTTTTGCATCCTAACGGTCCTTCCGTTGGTAACTTGTGGATCATTACCTTCCTATCTCAATCGAATTGAGGCTTAGCAACCTCGAGGTAGTACATGCCTAGCAACATGTCGAATGGCAGCTCGTCGCTAACAAGGAACGACATTTTATGTCTCAGTTCCCCTGCTCCATAGGAGAAGGTGCAAACTACGTTCTTGACGTAGTCCTTTACTAGCATAGAGTGCTTGTTGGCTAAGGTAGATGCCACATATCTGCTAAGCTGCTGCACCTGGTCCCCTAAGCGCAGCCTATCCACACAAAGCACGACCGATGAAGTTTCGTGTAGAACCTATGTCTGCGAAGGCGTCAACCTTTCGGCCACCTACATTGACTTTTCTACCACGAAGTGTTTACCTTTTGGACCTTTGTTCGACATCGCCCAGGAGTCTCTAGGGTAACCACTCAGTTTCTAACTCCTCTAAGAACTCAGACACATCCATCAAACAGAGCATCGATTGGTCTAGATCTGTCTGTGGGGAGATCAATGGGTCAATAGCCTTGACCATCGTCTGAAATAAAGAAGGTAAGGTTACCACTTAGGCACGAGTAAGAGCGGCTAACACACTACTGGCCCAAGGTGTTTCCCTGCGAAGTGCTCACAAACGCACCACCAGAGTTTGAAGATTCCACACTATTGAGGATGCGACCTTCGTAGCGACCCGCTTACTCTTGCACTTGGCCATTGTGTGCCCATATTGGCCACAACTGAAGCAAGCACCTCAAGCAACACGGTATCGCCACACCTCGTACTCTAGACCCATATGGGTGTTCCTTGGTCATATTGACCCTTGGGCCAGCCTGCCTTCTGTTTTCTGCCCCCTTAGCTTTTTTCTTGACAGGAGCGACTACTCCACCCTCTGAGGTGTCTACACTCCCATCTACCTCTGTCTTTTCCCCAAGGTCAGAGAAGTTGTCAGTCTCAGTCACTTGACCTTCGTGGTCAACGAACATGAGGTTGCACTTCTTTCTCCAGTCCTGAGGAAGCTTCTTCTCCTTCCATTTGTCGGTCCCTGCGGGGCACTCCCAAGCTTAGCCTCTATGTCTAAGGCCTTCTTGCTGAATGAGGCGAAGTTATGTACATCTATGGAGGCCTCATCGACCAACTTATTTTTGACATATGTGGCCAAACATCGCAAATAAGTTGTGAGGAGGACCTGCGGATCGTACTGCACACCAAGAACAACAATCAGTCACTCTACAACGTCTGTAACCTCGCAAACTGTTCAATATCTTTTTGATCCTAGACTAGCTAGCGAATCGGTGGCCTTCTGAGCCCCTTGGTTGTCATGCCACCTATTATAGACCATTCGTATGAACTCTTCCAACGCCCGAGCGTGTGCCCAATCATCGAAGTTCTGAATGTATCCTTGCCGCTGTACTATTTCGTTCAGCCATCTGGCTGCAGATCCTTCTAAAAAGGATGCAACAACTATAACTTCTTCCTCGGTCCTTGTGAGCTTATGCCTCACGTACGTGGGCATAGTCCTCACCCAGGTATCCAGGTCCTCTTCCTTCTTCTTGTCGCCAGAGAAGGGTTTAGGACTTAGCAAGGGTATCTTGGGGGTCCACTACATGGGTTGCATAACACCTTGTGCTTGCTGCATTGGCTGTGAAACCAATGGACCAGTCTGCTGCTGCAGGGGTAACTGTTGCACAAGCTTCTGTCCATGCGGCTGTTCTGTAGCAGCAACCAGTGATTGTGGAAGTGAAGAAGGTACCAAAATCTGCTCACTACTACCCACTGCTAGTTTGCCTGATTGGGGTATGCCAAAATGTCGGAGAAAATGGTTGCCCTACTGGTGGCAGCGTCATTATTGGACCTGCAACTAAAGGGGGAGCTATAGCAAACGAACGGAGGTCGTGGCGCTGCTGTGCGGTTAGAATCTGGTTCTGACCAGCTATCAGTGCAGCCAACATCTCTTGCTTCGCCGCTTGCACTTCGGCTACACTCAACAGGGAGTTCCGAAGAGACAGCGTTACAGGGTCGAGAACTGACTCATCCATAGCTTCTAATTTGCCTAACTCCTCTCCCCTTGCCTCTAGTTTGGCTTTTCTAATTCTAGCTTTCTCTCTCCTTCCCTCTACTTCCCGCAGCTGGCGCTGTAACTCTATGTGGAGAGCATCCCTTGTTGGATCTCATAATCCTCATCTGACATGGAATGCTGGCTGACCTGCAAGCCAGCAAACTCACTAATGAAAACCTGGGAGACACCCTGACTGACGCCTGACGAAGAGGCGGGAGATGAGGCTTGAGATGAGGCCTGTGACATGGTAGAGGCGGTAGCCATGGCTGCCTCGACGTTGGCACTAGCGTCTGCTGCTAATGCTGCTGCTAGTGCCCTTTTGGCGTTAGCTGCTACTTCCCTAGCCCTTTGCAATGCCGCCCTCTCTCTGGCTTCTCTCCGCAGTCTCCTTTCCTCTCCGTGTTCTGACACGAGAAAAGTGGTCGACCGACAGTGTGCACGTCTTCGGGTAAGCCTCCTATCGTCTTGGTCTAGTCCCTCAACCTCACTGTCATCCCCAGTCATGAGCTATGCGCGGCCTACGATCTGCACTGAAATCAGACTTGTCTTCAACTTCACTTTCAACATGCATGCATACAGATGCCGATGGCTGACAAACTCTCACCAGGCAGAATTAGCAACAAGCGTGAGATGGCGCACAACGGCCACACAAAAAACTCATATATACGGCCCTTGGCCAGAAACTCAGTACAAGTCAACTTGTCACAACTCGCGGCTATGGCGTTTGAGCGCCGATTTTAATTCCCCCCCTTAACACTGTAATCACCATCAGCCACACTCTTACTCGTGCACGCACGCACTAGGATGTTCACGCATAGTAGCACACACACACCCACACCCACACCCACACACACACACACACACACACTGTTGTTGTCAACAAGTTGGCGGCTATGGCCGCCGACGTCCTCCTCTGCCCTCTTCGTCTTCGGGCACTTGCAGACCTCCTTGCACAAGTCGCACCAGCAGTGCTTCCGCATGGCTCGCATGCGAATGAACGAATGGCTTGGCGTTGCTGCTTTATTTATATTGTCTCAATGGTGGTCTGACCTGCCTGCGGTCCCATTCCCAAGATAGGCACAGTCCTACTTGGTACTTGCTGACTAGACTAGGTAGGACTAGGACGGGGACTATTGATTGGACTAGGTAGGACAAGGACTGGGGACTGCTGATTGGACTAAGTAGACTGTGGATTGTCTCCTACAGCTCCGAAGAGCCAACTTCAATGGTTCTAGAAAGTCCTACGCTACTTAGGACTGACCCTTCGCTACAACTGGAGCTACAACCTAAGACTAACCTTACGACTTCTGAAAACGAGGACTGTGGTTCAAGTCCCTGCGAACGACTATCACACGGAACGCTGACCGATAAACTTTTTGGCACAGGTCTCGGGGTCGAGGCTCACAAGGTCAACGAATAAGTGTACAGGGGTTATGGGTAGGTCTAGGGATCGAGTCCTGGGATCTGCATGGTCACGTGAACTGGGTGAAACCGATTCACTCCTGCCATCCTAAATTCGAAGTCCTCCGAGAACTCGAATTTGATCGCAAATAAGTTTCTTACAAACTTCCTGTAGTAGTTGGCCAGTCCTAAAAATGACTGCAACTCAGTCAAAGTGCGAGGAGTTGGCCAGTCTTTGATCGCTACGTTCTTGTCGTCCTCTGGTCTAATGTCGTCTCCATCTAATAAGTGGCCCAAGTAAAGAACTTCTGTCTTGGCCCACTCGCGCTTCTTCACGTGATCTTGAACTTACCCTCTCGCAACTTCTGCAAGATCTGCCTCAGATGACCCTCATGTTCCTCGAGGGTCTTGCTGAATATTAAGATATCATCTTAGTAGACTACGATGAATTTATCTAGCCACGGTCTAAATAAGTCGTTCATACAACGATGAAATGTGGCTGGTGCATTAGTTAGTCCAAAGGGCATCACTATGAACTCATAATGCCCGTATCTAGTCCAGAACGCCGTCTTGTACCGGTCGCCAGGGTGTACCTCTATCTGATGGTATCCCGACCTCAAATCTATCTTTGTGAAATACTTGCAGTTGTGCAACCGATCCAATTGATCATCTATACGGGGCAAGGGTTCTACATTTTTTTTTATAGTTATTATGATTTATTATTATTATTATTATTTATTTATTTATTTTTCCCAACAAACAAAGCCCCATCTATTATGGGTGGCAGCAGTCCGGTTGCTTATCACCGGCAAGCATTTGGGGGAAGAGGGAGGAGGGGGGGGGGGGGGGGGG
>BFEA01000083.1:1508127-1521531 GCA_003427395.1 Chara braunii
GGGCTAGTAGTCTCCTGAGCCTGCCTTTCTGTGCCGCCACCATGTTCTTGTCTGTTTCTATCTGTTTCTGAAAACTGTAACCAGGTCTATCTAAACGCTGCCTCGATTACCGTGCATCCAACCATTTAGCTGTAATCACACCCCACCAGAGAAGGAAGTATACTCCGTGTACCCTCTACTGTCGTGCTACCCTGCCGTCCACCTAGTACCATCCACCAATCTGCATGCAAGCCCCTGTTTATGCAAAACCCAACATCCAATTCGATATCCACCACCCATGTTCTACATACATTTTGGCTAACTCTCGATATCCAATACTATATCAAGGGTTACCTATCACACCAAGTCAAAAACCCCAACATTTTAAAATTACAGTTTAGATGTCCTGCTATGTACGCTATGCATAGTCCTAGCAGATCCTTCCCTCGACCTAACTGTTGTACATACTCTATGGACCGTGAGTTTGGCATGGAATTGCGTGCTGCAGGAGCCGGCCGAAGCTGAGGCGCCCAGGTTGTTCCCCATGGATCACCAGGGATGAGTAAGACGCCCACCAAACCCAAAAGCGCGCCTCCCCTTCTGCAGACATCTTAACACACCGGGCGAGATCACTCACGATTGTCGTCTTGGTATTCTCTATTGCTTGCCTCTTGAGCATGTCAAGGGCAAGTTGTGTACCCTGCCGTAGGTTTGACCCATCCTTTTTCTAGGAGCTCGTCTAATTGCTTGCATAGCTCCTCTTAACTCCTTGGGAGACATTGTATAGATTGCTCCCTTAGGTGTTCTATTGCCAGGCTCTATCTCTATCCGGTGTTGGATGGGCCTGGGCACTACCCCTAAGGGTGCCTCCAATAAGCCTTCCTCCAACAAACTGGCAATAGTGGGATGAATCTTCTCTTCCTCCTTTGGTGTGTCTGTTATCGGTGTAACATAGGCGATGAACACTTGTTCCTCGAGCTGCTCCTTTCTGATAAGTCTAGCGAACGCATGAGCGCTAAGGCAACAGTGTGCCAGGGAGTTGTCTACCCTTGACTCATGATATAGGCGGGCTTTCTTGACCCCACTTGACGGTCCAGGGAGCCGGCACTCGTGCTCTCGAAGGTGCAGAGCGGCCCCGGCTGCCTCTCCCCAATCTGTACCAAGTGCTATATCAAATGGGAGATTCTCTTCTATGAGGAGAGTCGAGAAGTGAAGGACTTTCTCTATCTTCCCTTCTTGTTCTAGGTTAAAGTATGCTTGGGCTCCCTTGATGCATTCCTCAATCCGCATGGTGTGGTTGTCTGCGAGGATACTAACTACAAGTTCCTTCATCTTTTGGACCTTGAGGCCTAGCCTCAATCTCTTGAGCGCTCTACGACTAATATAGCTTCTGGTGGCCTCACTGTCTATAAGGGCCCCTACTCTAGCTCTAAAAATCTTTGCATCTGCTAAAATGAGTTGCCCTTTGCCATCCTTCTTCATCTTGGCCCAGGCTTGCCTTCTCTCCTTCAACTCTTCAGCTAAGCCTGTGAGGGAAACGGGTAGAGAGACTCTAACACAAGCAGTCTCGGAGTAGCTAACTAGGTTGGCCAGCAACC
The DNA here is from genome assembly GCA_003427395.1 of Chara braunii. Classification (NCBI taxonomy): domain Eukaryota; kingdom Viridiplantae; phylum Streptophyta; class Charophyceae; order Charales; family Characeae; genus Chara; species Chara braunii. The sequence continues at coordinate 1,509,705 of BFEA01000083.1, forward strand.
TCTGCCATGGAGACACGTGGAGTGGGAGTTTTTGTATTGCTCGCACGCTCTTCTCCACGTACTATTGGGTAGGGGCAATTGCTACCTCTACCGGCGGTTGCCTTTTGCTGCCCCGGATGCAGCTTGATTCCTATACTTCGGGCAAAATTTGATGATGTGCCCGGGGTCTCCATAGAACACGCATTGGTATTTGTCCACGCGGTCCTGCCAGACATTCTGCCCTATTCCTATGTCCTCCCAGGGTTGCCCTTCGGGCCGTCCAGGGTGCCATCCTCCTCTTTTGGGAGGTGACTGACTAAAACGCGGGCGGTTAGATGGGGGACCTTGACCCCTTGCTCCCACTTGGCGGTCCTTGTTGCCGCCAACTTTTGACAGCCCTACCCTCGGCCACCTGAGGCCTGACCATTCCTGTCTTGGCCTCGTCCTCCTCCTTGCAGCCTCCCTCTGACAGCGACCACATCATAAGTACTCCCCTTTCCTGCGCCATTGTACTCTTCCTCCAGCCCCCACTCTATGTCAACATAGGGGACCTCTTCTGCACCACCTTCCTCCATTGTAAGGATCAAACTGTCCTTGGCCTTTACTTGGCCCGAGATGGTGCGTCCTTTCCACTTTTTGCCTTTTACTAAGCCCTTGTGCCAGAAAGTGGTAAATGGGATGGACTGGGCGGCGAATGCAACAACCTCCCTACTCAGGATATCGTAAGTAATTCCTAGTTGTTGCTTCTTATCCAAGAAGTGCCCTTGCAAGTGCTCGGTCAACACGCGATAAAAGAGTTGAACTAACTGTGCTTCTGTGACTCCATGCCTCGTCACAACAATTAACTCGTCCATAGTGGCTTTCAGAGCATGTACGCTCCTCCGTTGTCGCGTGTGGATGGTTTGGAGTTTGCCAGACACCCTTATCCCACTAGCTACGTCCACGAAGTGTTCTCGCAACAGCAAGAAAATCGCTAAGATGTGTGACGACAGAATAGGCAACCATGTCATTTTCACAATGGGCGGCGTGCGAGCGACCAAGTGAAACTAGTCAATTCCTCACTCAGGGCCTGGAAAGCTATCAAGACATGGTCCTCGTGAGGTATGTCCTGTAAGTGCAGGTAGGACTTAACATTGGCTTCCCAATCGTTAAAATCCTCCTCCTTCTTTCCACTATAGGGCCCAGGGAAACAAACTTTGACCCGTTCGCGGCGTGGGCGCTGTTCCTCCTCCTTGCGGGTCGCCATTTTAGCACCCTCTATTGCGCTGATACAGACTTTCTCTGTCCTACCTATCGCAGTGCGCATCTCATTTGTGAGACAGAGCATCATCGCCTCGGCCAAATCTTGGAACCCTACGCGAATGGATTCCAGCGCAACATCATGCCCACGAAGATGCCTCAATTGTTCCTGCTGTGCTGCTAGCATTGAGGTCACGCTTTCGGTCAGGGTGTCAATTTTCTTACCTAGCTCAGCGTTTTCCCCGACTTTGCCCAACCACTCTTCTGCCAACCTCGACTCTCTCTCCATCTTGTCTGCCGTCTCCAGACGTCTCGTCTTCTCCCTTGCGAGACGTAGCTGCCACTCCAAACGCTTCTCCTGTTCCCTTGCCTTTCGGCGAATAGGACTTGCTTCTTGTTCCAACTCCTCCACCGCTTCCCTCTCAGCCTGGGGAACTATCAACTTTGCCTCCCTATCTTCCCCCAGGGACAAACTTGCCACCCATTCCTTCACCGCCTTCTCCACTTCTTCAAGCGGTGCTATCCCTGAACGTGTTTCTCCTCTCTCCTCCTTTCTTTCTTCAGCCCTGGCGAATATGTGTTCTTCCTCCTCCTCTCAACAGGGCCTCTTCTTCAACTTCTTCTTGTTCTTCTTCTTCTTCTTCTTCTTCTTCTTCTTCTTCTTCCGCTTCTACTGCAGCCAACTTCGCCTCCTGCTCTTTCTTTCACTTTTCCATCTCCTGCTGCATCTACTTCTTTTTGGCCGCTTCTTCTTCCATCAGGGCCAACTTCTTGGCCTCTTTCTCCAGGGCCTTCTGCTTTTTCTTCTTTCTCTGGGCCCTGAGAATTTTGGCAGCCTTTTCTTCCTGTTCTTTACTATAGGGCCTAGTCTGGACTCCAGACGTAGTAGTCACGGTGCAACAAACGGTCCTCATGAATTCTAATGGGAAGAGGAAACAGAGCAAGGGCCCCCAGAGGGAGAGGCCGATGATGAAGGCGAGCATAGGGTAGTCATCCATGCTGATAGGGCACAATCACAAATGATTCCACTCCTCAACGCTTAGACCAACGCTCTAGACTTCGACTCTCTATAGAACTACAAAGATCTCCTTGCTGTTTCAGCCAGGATACCACAACCAATCGGAGGCTTTCGCAACCACATTCACCAATCTTTCCACTGTCGACAGATGCGAGCGCAACCACAGTCACCGAAACCCACCTGGCTTCACTTTAGGTCAACACTCTGTCAACTACTCGATTTCTAGCCTACGCTACACTAGTCTGTCACTACAGGACCATTGGCTGATCAGGAAGCATTTTAAGGAGTTCCCCCACAACTCCTCAAGAATTTTTTAACGTCGTAGTCAGGACGATGTTTACAACCAAAGTCCTTTCAAGACTTAGACAGACTAGTCACCCGCTCTGCAGCTCGGAGTTCGGGTAGAGTATACCACCCAGAGCAACATGCCGGTCTGTACCGGTCCTTGGGGTGTTTTCCCAGGTCGACTAGCGTCAGATACACCTCAACCCCTAGTAAGTCTCGTGTAAACACTGGCTCACAGCCCCTATCGACCTGGACAGAAGTGACTCGATGCAGAAAGAGATGACACCTGACTCTCAGCAAGTACCAGGGTGAGCGTGCAACATCCACAACGCATAGGGACAAGGGCTAGGGCTTGAAGGGATGATATTGCTCCTCGCTCCACACTCCAACTTGGTCAACGCGAACAGTTAACGCTGGTCAATCGCTTGGTCAAACCTCACCCGTCAACCCCATTCAAGGCTGGTCAACTTTGGTCAACGCCGGTCAGCTCCAATCAACGTTTGCTACGACGACTTCTTCTCTCTCCATCGACTTCGTCAACTTCGCCCTCCTTCGTCCTTAAGCTCGACTATGGCCGACTTCTCCTTCCTCTTGTGGCCGCCATCCGCTATGGCGGACTATCTCCTCCACGAGTGCCCCTCACTCTCTCTCTCTCTCTTCTCTTCGTCGCTCTCGTCTTCCTGCCGACGGTCTTCTTCTTCGTCGCGGCGACAGGTACAATGGCTCGGACAACGGGAACCAGCTCAGATACCAATGAAATCAGACTTGTCTTCAACTTCACTTTCAACATGCATGCATACAGATGCCGATGGCTAACAAACTCTCACAAGGCGGAATCATCAACAAGCGTGAGATGCACACAATGCTCACACATAAAACTTAGATATACAACCCTTGGCCAGAAACAAAGTCCAAGTCAACTTGTCACAACTTGTGGCTATGGCGTCTGAGTGCCAATCTTAATTCCCCCCCTTAACACTGTAATCACCATCCTCCACACTCTTACTCATGCACGCACGCACTAGGATCTACCCTGAATGTCCACACATAGTAGCATACGCACACACACACACACACACACACACACACACACACACACTGTTGTCGTCAACAAGTTGGCGACTATGGCCGCCGTCGTCTTCCTCCTCTCTGTACTAGCGGCTATGGTCGCGGACGACCTCCTCTGACCTCAACTTCAGACTTGTTCACAACATGCATACATGAGAATTGATAACAAACCAAACTCATCAACTCAAAATCAACAACGGACTTGCACTTGAACTTTGTTCAGAACAACTGTACAACTTGCGGTTATGGCCGCCAAACACTTTCTCCACCACCAGCCTCACTCTCCCTCATGCACACATGTACGAGGATCTACCCTGAATGTCCACGCTACACAGACACACACACTTTGTACACTATCTGCACCAACAGTTGGGCAGCTATGGCCGTTGTCCTCACTGCCCACTTCCTCTCTGGGCACCTGCAGACCTCCACGCACAAGATACCAAGGCAGCTCTTCCGCATGGCTCCCAGGCGAATGAATGAATGGCTGGACGCTGCCCATGTATTTATACTTTTTCGGAGGTACCCAGCCTGCCTCAAAACGTGTGGCCCAGGGAAGCTTCCAGACGTTTGGCCTTCTGGGCCAAAACGCATGGAACCCACCGCGTGGTCCAAAACCTTCCCCACGTGCTGCCCCTACCCTTGGTACTTGCTGACTGGACTGGCCTACAAGGACCTACGACCTTCTAGAACCTACAGATTTACAGACAGACTCTAGGCCTCAGTAGACTCAGATAGAGACTTCTAGAACAAACCCTCCTAAGCCTAACGGTAATAAACCTCACTCCTAATCTACAGACCTAGGGATCGGGTCCTCCTATCCGACCTATAGACTAGCCTAGGGGGTAGGACAGGTCACGGGATCGAGTCCCACACCAATCATTGGGTCTATGTACAGGGTACAGGGTAGGTCTAGGGATCGAATCTCACTCAACACAAAGGGTCATTGCACAGGGCTCGGGCACAGGTCTAGGGATCGAGTCTTTGTGGCTGCAAATGTCCAGTCAACTGGGTGAAACCGTTTCACTCCCGCCGTCCTAAATCCGAGGTCCTCCGAGAACACTCTAACTCAAGGTAGGACCTTCACCCTTTCTTTCTCTTTCATAAGCGTGTACTATGTCGGGAGCGGTTCCTAAGAGCTCTGTTCTAGTAAACCATCGGTCGTCCTCGGGTTCTTGATTTGCGGACCTAACCTTATATTGTTTTTGGGGACGACCTCGACCTCCTATCTTGAACACGTCCTCTTCCACTATGCGATCTATATCGTATGCACCATCCATATCTGGTGGAATCATCGATCTTCTGGGAGGGAATCTATCGGATGTGGTGCAAGGCAACAACTTGGACACATGGAAGACTGGGTATGTGTGAGGTGTGGTGGAATGTCTATTGCATATAATGGGTTGTCCTCTCCTCCTTTGACTTCTAGGACGGGCCATGGTCCGCTGTACACAGGTAAGAGCTTCTGCGAGATGTTTTCCTTTGGTGCGAACTCCTTTGACTTAACCCAGACTAAATCGCCTACTTGAAAGTTTGAAGGAAGACGGTGCTTGTTTGGTTGCTCTATCATCCAGTGTTGGGCTTTCCTAAGATTGTCAATGACCTTAGCGACTTTTTGCTCGTGCTGTAACGCAAACTTTAGGGTGTCGGGTGGTAGTCTCTGGATCTGGTCCCGGTTTAGTAGTCCTTCAAACGGTCGCCTATGTCTAAAGGACTTTAGGAGTCCTGCAAGTAGTTAAATGGACAGTGTTATTATAAGTGCTTGCTACTTTGGGGAGCATCTCATCCCTGTTTACCTGATCTGGTCTGATATACATCCTGAGTAGCTGCTGCAAGATCTTGTTCATTTGCCTTGTCTGGCCGTTTGTCTCTGGGTGACGGCGGGATGACGTCAATAGCTTGGATCCGTATGCTTTCATAAGATATTGCCAGTGCTGATTGGTAAACTGTGTTTCTCTATCATTGACTACAGACAACGGTAAACCGTGATCGCTTACCCTGTAGTCGAAAAACTTACTTATGACTAAGTTTGTACGTGCCTCTGAAGGCAGGGGAACAAGCACTGCATACTTCCTAAATTTGTCGACTATGACCATGACTTGAGTCTTGTCGTGCCTACTCCTGACCCCAGTATCCATGAAATCGATGGAAACTGACTTTTCGGGTCCTGATGGAATAGGCAAGGGTCTAAGAAGACCTAAGGAGCCTCTTGTTTCGGTCTTATTGTGCTGACATACTTTGCAACTGCGAACATACTTTATGCAGTTTGCTTTCATACCTGGCCACGTGTATGACATCATCAAGTTTGCTGAAGTCTTTTGCCATTCGAAGTGTCCTTCTGAATCGTGGCATTCCCCTAAGATCAGGCTACGGATCTCTTCACTATTGCATCCTAAGATTGTCAGTGACATTGGTCTTCTTGAATAGTAATTCGTTCGTGGTTCGGTAATGTGGCTCACTATCTGGGGCTTCCTTTACTCTTTTCATCAGCTCACTATAGATTGGATCCTGTGCATAAGCATCTCTCACTTTCTGCTGCAGATCGGCCCCTATGTCTAGATACTGCTCTATCACGCCAAAATAATCTGCCCTCCTGCTTAGAGCGTCGGCTACCACGTTATACTTTCCTTTTCGGGTTCTAACTCAAAGTCAAATTGGTCTATCTCGCCCATCTAGTTAACTTGGGCGTCATCTTGGCTTGCGTCCTTAGCCATCTAAGAGTCTCGTGATCTGAGTAAACCTTGAAGTGCCTCCCAAGCAGGTAGTGCTTCCAATGATCTAAAACCTGCCTGAGAGCGTAGAGTTCCCTCTCGTATGTCGATGCTGCTACCTTTTCTGAGGGCAACCAGGCCGACATGAACTCTACGGGTCTATAACCGTTGTCGTCATCTTGTTGCAAAACAACGCCTATGCCATACTGACTAGCGTTTGTGGTGACAACAAATGGCAGTGACGGATCAGCAACTTTGAGGACAGAGTACTCTTTTAAGCCCTTGTTTAATTTCTTGAAGGCTGGCGTTCCTGGTCCCACTTCCAAATTGTCTCTTTCTTTAGTAATCTACGAAGGGGAGCAGCGATCGTGGAGGAGTTCCTTACGGATTTCATGTAGTAGTTAGCCAACCCAAGGAACGAGCGTAACTCTGTCAGCGCCTGCGGGGTCGGCCAATCTCTACTCGATGCTATCTTATTGTCCTCAGGCCGAATACCGTCTCCGTCTAGTACATGGCCTAGGTAAAGGACCTCTGTCTTGGCCCACTCACACTTCTTCGAGTTAATCTTAAAGTTAGACTCCCTCAATTGTCCTAGAATCTGCCTCAGATGACCCTCATGCTCCTCAAGGGTCTTGCTAAACACTAAGATGTCGTCTAAATACACCACTGCGAACCTATCTAGCCACGGTCTAAACAAGTCGTTCATGCAACGATGAAATGTGGCTGCTGCATTAATTAGTCCAAACGACATCACTATGAACTCGTAATGCCCATATTTGTCCTGAACGCCGTCTTATACTGATCGTCAGGATGAACTTCTATCTGATGGTAACCTGACTTCAGATCTATCTTTGAGAAGTACTTGCATCCCTGCACTCGATCTAACAAGTCGTCCATACGTGGCAGCGACTTTGCATTCTTAATCGTGATGGCGTTCGGTCCCCTGTAATCTACGCACATATGCAACTCTCCCTCTTTCTTTGGGACAAATATAACAGGTGCGCAGAAAGGTGATGAACTAGGCCTTATTCGTCCTTTCTCTATGAGCTCGTCTAATTGTCTGCGAAGCTCCTCTAGCTCCTTGGGAGACATGCTGTAGACTACCCCTTTGTCTATGCTGGATTGGTCTTGGCACTACTCCTGAAGGTGCTTCAGACAAAGCTTTATACTCTTCCAGTAGACTTGCAATAGTAGGATGAATTTCTCCTCTTCCTTTGGCTTGTCAGAAATCGACCTAACATAGGCTACGAACACCTGCCCTTCGAGCTGCTCCTTTCACACAAGTCTGGTGAATGCAGGAGTTCGGAGGCAGCAATGGGCAAGGGGGTTATCTACGCCAGACTCATGGTACAGGCGGACTTGCTTGACTTCGCTTGATGCATTAAGGAGCTTGCACTCGAGCTCTCTAAGGTGCAATGTGGCTCGTGCTGCCTCTCCCCAATCTGTGCCTAACACAATGTCAAACGGGAGATTCTCTTCTACGAGGAGGGTCAAAGAATGTAATACATTCTCTACATTCGCTTCTTTTCTAGGCGAAAGTAGGCGTGGACCCCCTCGACATACTCTTCAACGCACATCCTACTGTTGTTTGCAAGGATGTTGACTACAAGTTCTTCTAATCGCTGGACTTTCAGATTGAGCTTCAACTTTTTCAGCGTTTTACGACTAATATAACTTCTAGTTGCACCACTGTCTATAAGGGCTCCTAATCTAGCTCTAAAAATCTCTAGGTCTGTGAGGATTACCTGACCTTTTCCATCCTTCTTCATCTTGGCCCAGGCTTGCCTCCTCTCCTTCAGTTCTTCAGCTAAGCCTTTGAGGGAAGCGTCTAGAGAGACTCTAACACAACCAGTCTCTGGGCAGCCTACTAGACGCTGGCCTGCAACCTTTGCCATGGAGATATGTGGTGTGGGAGACTCTAGCGTGCACGCTCAAGTCCACATACTCCTGGGGTAGGGGCAGTTGCAACCCCTACCGGTGATTGTCTTTTGCTACCCCAGAAACAACACGACTCCTATACTTAGGACAAAACTTTATAATGTGGCGTGTGTCCTCGCAGAACACGCACTGAGATCTATTAATACGCTCTTGCCATACTTATTTTTCAATACCCAGATCTTCCCAGGGTCGACCCTCGGGCCGGCCTGGGTGCCACGATCCCTGTTTGGGGGGTGACCGACTAGAACGCGAACGGTTAGACGGGGGACCTCCCCTTCCTCCTGCTTGGCGGTTTCCATTGCCGCCAACCCCCTGGCCGCCCTGTCCTCGGCCACTTGGGGCCCAACCATTCCGGCCAGGCCCTTGTCCTCCTCCCTACGGCCTCCCTCCAGCTGCGACAACAGCTTAAGTTTTCCCATGGCCTGCGCTGCTGTCGTCCTCCTCTAGTCCCCACTCAATGTCAGAGTAGGGAACCTCCTCAACACCACCTTCCTCCATTGTTAGAATCAGCCTGTCTTTGACCTTAATTTGGTCAGAGATGGTGCGTCCATTCCACGTTTTTCCCTTTGTTAAGTCCTTATGCCAGAACATGGTAACTGGTGATGCTTGGGCGGCGAATGAGACAGCCTCCCTGTGAAGGACATCATACATCATGCCCTGCTCGTTCTTCTTTTTGAAGAAATGTCCTTGAATATTATCAGGCAGGCCACAATAAAAGAGTTGGACCAGTTGTGCATCGGTAACTCCATGCCCAGGAACAACAATTAACTCGTCCATGGAAAACTTGGGCATACACACTCTTCCTCTTCCGTGTGTGAATCATTTGAAGCTTATCAGAGGCTTTAAGCCCTTGCGTCACATCTGAGAATCACTCTCTGAGTGATTTCAAGAACTCTGAGAGGGGCGCCAGTCTGGAATATGTGACCAGGTCGTTGTCATAGTTCGCGGCGCGGGCTAACGACCTAGCAAAATTGGTCGCTTCATCTCGAAGGGCCTGGAAGGCCACTAAAACGTGATCCTCAAGCGCGACTCCCTGCAAGTACAAATAGGAGTGCACGTTGGCCTCCCAGTTATCGAAATCCTCTCCCTTCTTTCCACTGAAGGGTTCGGGGAAACAAACTTTAACCTTCTCGCAACGTGGTGGGGCTGACTCCTCTTCCTTAGCAGCCGCTAACTTGGCGCCTTCAATGGCGCTAGTGCAGAATTCCTTAGTACTGCTAATCACAAGGTGGACCTGACCCACCATATATTTCATCATATCCTGCGCAAAATCTTTAAATCCAGCGCGCATTGCTTCTAGCTTAATATCTTGACTACGAAGGTACTGCATCTGCTCGCGATGCGCGGTTAGTAGGGATTCTACACTTTGTGTCAGGGTCTTGAGTTTAATGGCTATCTCGGTTTCTTCCCTGATCTTCCCCATCCGAGTTTCTGCTGCTTTTAGATCCCTTTCTGCTCGCTCGCTGCCTCCATACGTTTAACTCTCTCTTGGGATAAGCGCCACTTCCACGCCCTCTGCTGTTCCTCCTCTTTTGCTCTTCTCCTTACAGGGTCCCTCTCTGCCTCCAAATCCTTTCTTGCTGCTTCTCTCTCCGCTTGGGGTATCGCTAACTCGGCCTCTCTACCTTCTCCCAAATCCAGATGTGCGGCCCACTCCTGCGTCATCTTTCTACTTCCTCCTCCTTACTCGAACTCAACTCACCCCTACTTCTTTGCAAAGGCTCTTTTTCTTCTACCTCTTCTTCTTCTACCTCCTCTTCTTCTTCTTCTTTCTCCACCTCTGCCTATATTGCTGCGATCTTCTCCTCCTGCTACTTCCATCTTTCCAGCTCTTCGTCCATTTGCTTCTTCTTCGCCTCTTGGCCCTCTAGCAAGGCCAACATTTTCGCTTGCTTGATCAACTCTCTCCTCTCCATCTTCTCCTTTTTCTCTCTCAGAAGGGCGGCAACTCTCTCTTCTTGCTCCCTACCAGAAGGGGTGGTACTAACTCCGGATCTGGTGGTCACCATGGTGAAAGGGCACAATCACACGCAATTCCGCTCCTCAACATGTAGACCTACCAGTCTGACTCTCGTCTAAGGGGGCGTTCGACAGCTCTACGACGACACCCACAAAGTCCTATCGACCTAGACAGAAGTGACAGGGAGATATGACTTATTCAGACAGACTTGGCGTCAGCAAGTACCAAGGTGAGGGTGCACATCCACAGGGTAAGGGGATAGTCCAGGGCTTGCAAGGATGGTACCGTTCGCCTTCTTGCTCCAGCTGGGTCGACGCTCCGGTCAACGGTCTTGGTCAACTCGCCGGTCAACGCTCCTGGTCAATGCCCCGGTCAACTTCGGTTTACGCTTGGTCAACAGCCTCGGTCAACCTCCGGTCAATGTGGTCAACAGCCTCGGTCAACCTCCGGTCAACGTTGGTCAACTCCCTTGGTCAACCCTCCAACCTTCCGGCTATGGTGGATCTTCTTCTTTGTCACTCTCGTCGTCTTCTTCACCTTGGCTATGGTCGACATCACCTCCCTCTTCATCAACTTCCTTCTTCTTTCTCTCTGCGTCTCGCCTTTCTCCTTTCTTGATGGTGGTCTTCTTCTTCTCCGAGCGCGGCAGCTATGGCTGTCGTCCACTGTTGCCTCCTTCTTGCTCTCTCTCTCTCTCTCTCTGTTCCTCTCACTCTGTTGTACTCTGGCTATGGCGGCTTCTCTCACCTCCAACTCGCTGCAGCTCCAATGTGGACAACAGGAACCAGCTCCAATACCAATGCAATCAGACTCAACTTCAGACTTGTTCACAACATGCATACATGAGAACTGATAGCATACCAAACTAGTCAACTCATAATCAACAACGAACTTGCACTTGAACTCTGTTCAGAACAACTGTACAACTTGCAGCTATGGCCGCCGAACACTGTCTCCACCACCAGCCTCACTCTCCCTCATGCACGCATGTACAAAGATCTACCCTGAATGTCCACGCTACACAGACACACACACTCTGTACACTATCTGCACCAACAACTGGGCGGCTATGGCCGCCGTCGTCTTCCTCACTGGCCAGCTATGGCCGCTGTCTTCCTAACTGCCCACTTTAACCTACAGACTTACAGACAGACTCTAGGCCTCAGTAGACTCAGATAGAGACTTCTAGAACAAACCCTCCTAAGCCTAACGGTAAAAGACCTAACTCCTAATCTACAGACCTAGGGATTGAGTTCTCCTGTCCGACCTGCAGACTAGCCTAGGGCGTAGGACAGGTCACGGGATCGAGTCCCGCACAGATCACTGGGTCTACGTACAGGGTACAGGGTAGGTCTAGGGGTCGAATCTCACTAAGCACACAGGGTCAATGTACAGGGCTCGGGCACAGGTCTAGGGATCGAATCTCTGTGGCTGCAGATGTCCGGTCAACTGGGTGAAACCATTTCAATCTTAAATCCCCCCCTTAACACTAATCACAATCCGCCACACTCTTGCTCATGCACGTACGCACTAGGATCTACCCTGAATATCCACGCATAGTCGCACACACACACACACACACACACACACACACACACACACACACACACACACACACACACACACACA
>BFEA01000083.1:1524390-1536841 GCA_003427395.1 Chara braunii
TCCAACCCCATCTTCAAAAAAAAAAAAAAAAAATCCTGGGATGTTTTTTGGCTCGTCTGGTTTTGCCGGACGGACCCCCCCCAGTCCGTCTGGCCCGGTCCGCCTGGGCCGGACGTCGACTTAACCCAGCTAATTAAACTATTTACTGGTATCCTCCCTCCCCCTGTATCATTCTTGAGTAGTCTCTTGATGTTGACGTCCTGAAGCTCTGGTTCATCGGCGTGACTGAAGGTGTGCAATCGGCCCACCCCTGTGCCCAGGAAATCGCTTATGACCAGTCCTGCCTGTTCTTTATCCTCGCGTGCAACGAGCCTTCCATCCGGTCGATCTGGCTGATCAAGGGGCAGTTTAAGGACAGCCCCCAAGGTCCTTAGGAATTACTTAATGTCGCAGACAGGACGACGATCACAACCAGTATTCAACTCAGACCCCGCTAGAAATATTTATAGACGGTCTGGTAAGCGTCTCATGTAGGACTGCTCAGTCCACGTTCCGTCTACAACGCAGCAGGCAGAACCAAGGACAAGCGGCAAAGCATGTGTGTACTAGTCCCAGCAGGTAGGCATGGTGACCGTCACCCGAGTGCTTCGTCCAGGGCCCTTCAGAGGCAATGCCCGTCTCCCACCAGCTTGCTCCCGGAAGAATGCCGACTCTCAAGGTTGAGCGCTCACGACACCTCACAATGAGAGGACTCTCAAGACAGAACCCACTTCACCACGGTAAGAAGTAATGAAGAGGGTAGATAAGGTAAGGAGCAACACACCTCATAGCGCTGCCCCCAACCACAAATTTCTCACCAGTAACCTGATGTGCATTTATGGTGACCGGTCGACACCTCGGCACAACCCACAACGCAATGTAGTTCCACCTAGACTGCCATGTCAGCAAACTCTCATCATCCCGCGTGCACCCCTACGTCACCTCATAGCCTTCCTGGCACGCCCATATGACACTGGGCTGCCTATCATCCCAGGCACAAGCGTTATCACTGCCCCACCATATCGAGCGAAGCACCAAACAGCTATGGCGAAGGAGCCAGCGGAGCGGTTAGAACCAGCTCCGATACCAAATTGCAAGGAAAATGAGCAACAGCGAAATGACAGAATTCCAGAATGCAAAATCACATTGAATGCCAGAAAGTCCAATGCTGGTCAGAAAGCAGAATTGCACCGATATATCACCAATGAAGAACCCATGCACCGAATCTGAATGACAATGACAGCATACTCTCGCCATCACCAACATAAGTATCCAAAGCCTCTCCTCCTACTTGGCGCTCAGCGCCCAGACTACTATCACGCGGCTACTACCAGCCTACGAATTGACAATGCAACCTGTTGATGTCAGCAGCAAAACCGAAGTACATGAAGATGTCGACCCTTGTAGACTATCACCAAGACCAGGGATGTGCCCTCGCCTCCTCCTCCTCATCTCTCTCTCTCCCTCGACTTGACTACCCACGTCTTCCTCCCATACATGAAGACCACCACCACCTCTGCTGACTATATCCAAGCCAAGCCTGACTATGGTTGGGCTGGCTTCGGCGCTGCCCTCAGCAGTGCCCTTCCTCTTGCACTACTGCATGCCGACGCGCGCTTGCATCCAGCAGCTTGCGCAACAGCCCGCGAGCTATCGGTCCAGCAGCGCTGCGACATCTGCTTGCAAGACAATACAAGTGCTCGAATGTACCCTCCGGCACCCTGCCCTTTCCTATATGGAAAGTGGCGGGCGCATTGCTTGCTTTCCCCCCACGCGAGACCGAGTTCCCAGTAGCTTCAGTCCCGGCCAAAGTATCTGTGCCCAGGCCCTTTCAGACAGTGGCCTTGGACGGATTTGGTTACACATGCCCAACCACCCAGGCGCAAATGCGCGATGCTCCCTGCTTCGACCATGTGGCCGGAAGAGCTTGGAGGGCTCACAAATATAGTGGATTCTCAAGAGCAATGCGGATGTAACCAACTAGTGCGTGGCGACTGTCTGATGCCGACCAAGATTTTGCAAAAATTGACGAGTTCAGGGGCATGCCTTCACTTAGGGCGGGCATGTGCTTGATGCAGGGCCTTATGCAGTTATGCCGAGGGATCAAACCCTCGCACATGGATAATAGGATGTATACCGTATGGAAGAACAAGTTTTCAATGAACAAACTAACAATTGGAACCCACCATCCCCCTCAACCCTCCCTGATTGTCTTGATTCCCAACGACGTCCTGGAAGCAATCAGACAACACAGTGTCTAAAGGTGTGCACAACGGGCCACCCCTTTGCCCCGGGTAAGTAGTGAGCTGGCCAGCCCCAGCTGTACTATTTTTATCCTCGCGTACCATGTGAGTTGAATGTTCCACCAGAGTGTCTTTAACAATTGTCCGGTACTCGTCGATCCCCCACAGAGCTGGCCTGCCCATAACCATCTCTGTAGCGCAGCATGGCATCCAAGCATGTGTGCTCAACTCCCATGGGTTGGCATGGTGACCGTGACCTGTGCTTCGTCCAGTGCCCTTCAGAAAGCACCGCCGGACTCCCTCCAGCTTTCTCCCTAGGGACAATGTCGTCTCTCAAGGTTGAGCACACTCGACACCTTGCACAAGAGAGGATTCTCAAGAAGAGCTCATCTCATGGTAAGGAGTGATAAGGACAGTAGATAAGGTTAGAGACCATCAATAGGTGCCCCCAACCACAAATTTCTCACCTATTGTGTTGTCGTGCATTTCGATGACTGCTCGTTGCATCGGCACCACCAACATTGCAATGTAGTGCCACCTCAGCATAAATGCAACATCGGCATGATCTCATCACAAAGGCATATATGTTATGACCCTGGCCAATTGCGAGATACACATCCACTGAAAAGTACAATGCCATCCAATTGCAGAAAGAAATGAATGAACTTGAGAGGAGAGAGAGGAGTAGAAGAAGAAGTAAGAAAGAAGAAGAAGAAGAAGATGTACACCAGCAAAGACAATGTCAAGGCTCTTCTTCTTCGCCCAACAATCTCCTCCTCCTTATCTCCCCCTCCTCTTATTCATACAAGAAATAATAATACAATGTTGAATGACTGGTCCAGAATCATGTCCGAGTCCCTTTTCTACTGCAGGTATCACTCGAGGTCCACCATAGCCATGGCCGCCTCTCCCTCACTTCACTCTCATAGGCCGAGGCTATGGCGGACTACTATGCCTTGCTCCGATGCCCAAAGGACAACATAAAGCAGCTATGGCTGCTCGGACTCAGGCCGCCATGCCCAACCCTACCCTGAAGCTTCTTGGTGTGGCTCTCCCCGACTGGGGACTCCTTGCTGCAGCGCCCACCAAGGTGATGAAGATGGGTGCCACCATAGCCAGGTACGTACCCCTGGCGCTCCTCCCCCTTCCTTCCTCCCTCCTTCTTCCTCCCTCATGTCCTCCTTCCTCCCCAGCAGCGCTGCTCCAGCTTAGCACTGCTCCATCCAGCGCTCCACCAGTGTGTCGCCAAACTTGCACACCGAAAAAGAGGCCGGGTCTTCCGCCCGACCGGAAGATATAGCGGCCTGCTTTGCATCTTGGGCGGTGACTTCCAGGCCGCTGGCCTTCCCAAGCAACCGGTACCTCCTCCTCTTTTGGAGGGAACATCATTGCAGACTCTGGTATTGCCCCTACAGGCCCTAGACTCAGACTGGTACCCGCTAGACCTAGCCTACACTACCGGCCTCTAAAAATGCCACTTTTGTCTTCTTCTGCTCGGCCTCCGGTACCTGCATATTTACCCCCCTGCCGGGTGCGGTACCGGCCTACCCGCTACTTGAGTGCTTTTTCCCCGCTGCAATCCTTCGAAGCCAAGGCCACAGGTAAGTACCGGCCCTGAGGGCCCAACGAACGAACAAGTGCCCTGGCGGGCCACACACACACACACTCATACCAACCAGCACTCAGACAGGCACGGTCACACACGCAAGCCAACCGGCACTCAGACAGACATGCAGTCCAGCGAGCACACACGCACAGACTTAGCAGGCGGGGAACTCAGTAGGGCATTCAGTCTATGAGCAAAACTCAGAAATCAGCTGTGTGTTTCAGTCCGTGTTTGGACGGGTTATCACATATACCCAATATGTTGCCATATAGCCTTCCTGGTGCGCCCACTCTACCCTGGGCCGCCTTCATAAACCAGCGCAATAATATCTCCACTGCCCTGCGAGCCATGCAAAGCTCCAAATCACTCATGCACTGGTGCGAGTGGAGCGGCACGAACCAACTCTGATACCAAAGTGCAAGGAAAATGAGCGAGAGCGAAATGACAAGAATCCAATTTGCAATATCACATTGAAAGCCAGATTGACAATCACTGTTCAGAAAGCATAACGCACCAAGTGACACATCCATGGAGACCAAAGCAATGAACCCAGTTATCTATGTCAGCCCTTCTCGCCACCATCAACAATGTGTCCAATATCTCTTGTCCTAGACGACGCTCAGCGCCCTGTTTACAATCACACAGTGCCTACGCTAGCCTACACTACTGTGACGATGCAACCATAACAATCACAACAGACCGCTTGTACGTGAAGATGCCGACCATGCAAACCAACACGGCACACCCAGGTATGTCTCACCTCTCGCTCTCACACCCTTGGCATCTCCCCCATGCTCGTCCCGTCCCTCTAACCCAAGGACCACCGCCCAACCTCACTGGCTAACAAGGAGCCTCAGCCAGGCTATGGCTGGCTGAGCCCCGACGCTTCTCCCCTCAGCGCCCTCACGACCTGTGCCGGTGTGAACCCCAACACACCCGCAGCCACTAGCGAGCAAACCAGCAGCGCTGCCTCGTCGACACCACGTGCCAGGATATCTCCCTCGCTCGCGGGCACTTTCCTTTATGGAAAGTGCAGGCAGCCTTTCCTGGAAGGGAGGCCGTGGTTTCCAGAAGCTTTGGATCGGACCCAAGTGTCTGAGCTCAGACCCTATTCAGATACTGGTCTGGGCTCATAGCAGTTAGGCACTCAACCGTGCGATGTGGCCTTTGTTGCACGCCGCTTCCTGATAGGCTGAGGGGCCTTCCTCCACATCGCTGCTTGGGTCCCCATGTTCAGAGAAAGGCCGAAAGTAGGCCTCGTAGTAAAATGGAGCCCGACTTCACTTAGGGCGGGCGTAAGGCTTGGCCAAACGAGGCCTTGTGACACTGGCGAGGGGTGAAATCCTTTCATTGTGCTGGTGTGGGCTGAAGATCGGTATGGCTTCAGTTGCGAACACTGTAACAGTTGCAGTGGTAAAGGCATTTGGCTGTTATTTCCGAGATCACCGGTTCAATTTCATGTGGCTGCGGATTGATCCTGGCAATATATTGAACAGGTTCCCAGTCAAAAAAAAAGATCAAAATAACGTTCCCCGTTGCATACTTTTTCCAGAAATGTCTTGAACGTTTTGGAGCAAGTTTTAGGTGCATGCATGCCATGTGCAGTGCACCGGGTCGTTTTGTCCCCACCGTTGTGCGGAGAGGTAAAAAACGTTTGGTGCACGTGCGCATGGCATCCAGAGGTGTGCAAGGGGTCCACACATGTGCATGGCATGTTGTGAGTGCATGTCATGCACTTCATTCATCCCCATGGGTTTGGCTGAACAGGCTGGTAGATTCCGCGCGGGGAAAGTTCGGCTCTGTTGCGATGTCATGCACTTCATTCATCCTGGTGGGTTTACATGTCCAATCCGAGAATCGAACACAGAACCAATGGCTTGTCAGGCAAACATCTAACCAATAGGCTAAGTGGGCTGGGGTGAAAGTAAGGCCCCGAGATGAATACTTGATCCCTCCCCAACACGGATTGCTCGGTGACACAGCGTACCCAACCACACTCATGCCCACGTCTCACAGCCACACATCTGTAGTAAAATTTCTATGGCTGTTACTTACTGCATGAAAGCAATGCATGTCCAATCCGAGAATCGAACACACAACCGACGACTTGGCAAATTCCATCTCGACAAAAATTTGGATCTGTTGCGAGGCTGGTGTTAGAAGTCGTGGCATTAGCAGCAGTAACAATAGTGTTGGTAGTAACACCGTCTTCCCCCCAATGGAACGCACGGTTTGTTTGTTTTTTGGCCAACTGGTTTTCTCGATACAAGTATAATGACCGTGTGTTCTATTCGGGGGAAGATGGTAGTAATAGTAGTGTAATAAGCCTACTGTCTTCACCCGAATTGAAAGGCTGGTCATTATCACAGCATCTAGATTGAAAGTTGCCCCAAATGCGGCTATAGTCACCGGGCATTATGATTGGGTAATGCGGTGGCTGTAGTGGTTGCGGCAATGAGCATTGGGGAAGTGGGTGTGGAAGAGTAGCTGACAAACATTATTGTTGTATCTAGACCGGAAGTTTTCCCAAATACAGCGATAATGATTGTGCATTCTATTGGGGGGTAAAGCAATAGCGGCAAGTAATGGACAAAGGTAGTGGTCAAGCAGCAGTTTGGGACATCTTTAAAGTGGGAATGATACAGATGCAATAACCCGCTTATCATGCCTCGTAACCTGTCTAAGGGGCCCCAGGCCCGACGTTGGCTTCAGGCCGCAAAAAGAGGCAGGACCCCAAAATTCGGAATCAGGGGCCCTGCGCCAAACAATTGGCCAAAAGTCAACTGTACACGGCCTCAGTTTAAGTCACTGTGGACCCAGCCCTGGCCGTCGGTCAGACACACACACTTGTTTGTATGCAGGTACCAAAACACCATTCAGGTCGAGTGGAAATCTGCAACTGTATGGGATCCAGGCCGTCGGCTGCGATTCAATCTGAGCCACCGTGGGTAGGAGACCTGAGGCAGATCAATCCGGTCCAACACTATAGAAGACCCTATCTCCAGGGAGTCAACATTCAGTCTTTCTATGCTTCCTTGACGCTGGCTTGACGCTGGCTAGACGCTGGCTAGACGCTGGCTGGACGCTGGCTTGACGCTAGCTGGACGTTGGCACTGTGGACGACGTCGCGAGACTGTTGCTGCATGCTGGCGCCTTCCTGCTTTGGCGCCAGCCTATGCCGACGTGGCATTTGCCATACTGTCTACATTGCTGACTTTGGACGTGACAAGGAGGGAGATCGGGATCCGTGGATGATTGAGAGGGGACGGGATACTCACCTGCTGTGATACTGTGCGCTTTTGAACGTCTTTAACGTCTTCATGAGAGAACTGTGCCATGTGGCACTTTGATGTGATCGGGATCTGTCCGGCTCATTATTGGATACTGTTTTGTTGACGTGGAGGCGAGAGGAAGCCCGAAGGAGTGTGAAATGTTGGGCTACTATCTTTGTGGTCATTGATGGTTACTATCTCTTCCACCTTCTAATCAGTCTAATCTCCCTCCACTCTCTTCGTCTATTGGAAACGAGACATTGTATCAAAGATCACATTCATGATTATTGGGGACATTGTTTAAAGTTGAGTTACCTTGTATTTCGACATCTTACAAGTATCCTACGTACTGGGTTCATTACAATTTGGTATTGGAGCATACCTTCTTCGTCGCGGTCTGCTGTCAGGCGCAAGGTGGCGCCCAGGTAAGTTGGAGGTGCTGCGCGCAGGAAAGAATCACGTTTATATACGCGCGCGATTATAATCACGGTCTAGACATTGATAGTCGTGCGCATACTGACCTGAAAATGATGATGTGGACGTGCTGAAGAGAAGACGGCGACATTACGACGTGACGTTTTTTGCGCCTCTCTGTTTTGACTCGATTCATTCCTTTGTTCTTCTTCCCTATCTCCATGACCTTTTTTGCTGATGAGGAAGGTAGTGAATTGAGAACCCGTGGCCAAATTGCAAATAGACGCAGGAGATGTTGGGCCGTCTCCATCAGTTGATCACCGATTTACATGATTCTGGAGCCGATGCTGAGCAACACGTGCGCATCCAGTCCGATCTGCGAGCAACAGAAACCGAACTAGAGCAGGCTGATACGGCTGTTCAGATGATGAAAGCCAGTACTCATGTACAACATACTATTAAATTTGTGATTGGTCAGCTGACGGAGATACCCAATAGCATGGCCAAAGGAAAAGAAGAAGAGGGAGAAAGAAGTGAAGAAAATAAAGAACCAGAATTGTCTGAAGAGATAATGATGGCAAATATCAAGCAGTTGGAAGAAACCTTGAATGCAGAGAAAAACAAGATAGAAGAATACCGGAGAATGAAGATAGAGAAAGAACAACAAGTGAAAACTGGGTGAAATCAGTTAGCGGTTTCACTTTGAGGGAACACAGTCTGACCTTGCATTTGTATTGGATAACTTGATGGCTTATCTCACACATCTTGAACTGAAGATTGATAGTAACACCACCGCGATTGCGACAATGACTAAATTTGTTAAGGGGAAAGACAAGGTGGTGATTGAGGAGGAGGCCAAGGGGGAAAAAAAAAGAGAACCCAGGAGAAGCTCATGAAAGATGCAATGAAGGTTACGGAAATTGACGCCATAAAAACCCGAAACTTCCAAGAAACCGGCGGAACAAAAAGAAGAGCCCGCTAAGAAGGAACCGAACAAAAAGGTAGAAAAGCCGAAAAGAAAGGAAAAGGTGAAAATGAAATTATTCTTTACTTATAATGGAAAGCGAGGACAGTACTTGTTATTCTGGATTGCGGAAATCCAAACGTATTGTAGCACTGCACCGGTTGAGCCAGAAAGCCAAGTGGCTTTCACTACCTCATGTTCGGGTGAGGACGCAAAGGAATGAATCTTGTCCAGAACCTTGACCCCCAGGAGTTTCTCCAAAAGATTAAGGAGATTCTTGGACAAAACGACGACCGATAAGGCCTTCGACGAACTCACCACCATCAGCCAAAAGCGTTGGACAATTGTTGATGCGTTGTCTTGTGAGGTTGATTGCTTGGTGGAGGTCCCCGATCTGAACCTGCATTACAACCAAGTGTTGTACATCTTCTCATAAGCTCTTCCAGAACCCATTTGAGGACATCTCGTTGCCGAGGCAAAATCCGGTAAGTACAATTATGGACAGTTTCGCGACCTCGCTCTCCAAAGGGAGCAAATGACTGCACATGTAAAGGGAACATACGTGTCTGTAGTAGAGAATGGTCTGGTTGGTGGGTACAGTAAGCGGGTTCTGTGGCGGGAAAAGCGACAGGACCACATGCTTGTCGTGTTTGACAATGACATGATAGAGAAGCTGCCCCTTGACGAGGTCAAGGGAGGAGTGATGTCACTGTCCTGGTGGCCAATAAGGGTGGCACCAGTTCGTGGAGTAAGAAGAAGAGACCACTCTCCTTTCCCGAGCATCCCGGGATTGCTTCAGACAAATCTTGGGAAATAATGAGACTGTCACGGGAAGAGTGGCAACAACGAATGGACAACCGACAGTGCGTTAAGTGTGGCACCGCAAGGCACATCATAGCATGGTGCTTTCTCATTCGCAACCCAAAAGGGAGCAGCCAACAGGAGTAGCATTTGCTCCTACTGAGTTGAGGGGATCAACTGAAGGTAAGGTGTTGATCATCCCTTTCAATCCCTCGACTCATATGGCAGAGGATGACTCTTTTTCAGCCCGTCATCCTGAACACCCAGATATTGTTTTATGTTTTGTCTCATCGGACGATTCCTTTGACGAACTCGGAAATAAACTCATAGTTTAAGGAGTTCGTGGGCTAAGAAAGTGAAGTCCAAGGGTGAGTTGATGATCGCAGACATTGAGGTGCTCTATTAGATTCGGGATCGAGGCGGTCCTACATCTCAGAGAAGGCAATTCGTAAATTGTATCTTGGAATGAAGGTAAAGGACTTACCAAGACCTATCACGTCTATGTTGGCTGACAAGACCACGATCACTGTCTCTAAGTATGTCGATCGTGTAAAGTGTTATTTTCGAATAAAGGAAGGAAATAAGATATTGCATGAAATATCCTTCCTAATTGAGCTTACCCTTTGATATGATTCTGGGTATGGATTGGCACGAGGAAGCTGAAACAAAAGTCAAATTCAAAGAGAAGATTGTCAAACTCAGGGACGAAAGGTCCGAACTAAAAACAATTGAATTGTATCATAGGTCTGGCTCTGACAACCTTTAGATCGATCGTCTCGAAAAAGAAGTTGGATCAGGATGTGATGATGGTGCTCGTCAAATGAGTAGGTGACTACTCCTCATCCTATCCTCCTTGTATTGAAAACTACTTCTCGAATATAAAGACTTACACATTGAGGCAACATGAATCACTGAGCATGCTATTAAGCACACAATCGAGATTATTCTCGGAAGTAAGATTTCCAAGGGTCCGATCTATCATATGTCTCCTAGGGAACTTCAGGAATTAAAGAAACAATTGCAAGAACTAACTGAAAAAGGACGGATTCGTCCTAACGGATTCCTCCTAACTCATCTCCTTGCTGTGCTCCTGTCTTATTCATGCCCAAAAAGGAAGGTGAACTTAAATAATTTATTGATTATCGTGGGTTGAATGTCGTCACCGTCAAAAAACGCGAAACCACTTCCGCACATTGGCAACTTGTTGGACCAATTGCAGGGATGCAGGGATGCAGGTACTTCAGTAAGATTGATCTCAAGTCAGGGTACCAGCAGATCGAGGTGGCTCTCGAGAATCAACACAAGACAACCTTCCAAACCAGGTATGGTCACTACGAGTTCGTGGTTATGCCTTTCAGACTGACTAATGCTCTCGCTACCTTCCAAATGTCTATGAATAAACTATTTCGCCAATGGCTGGATCAATTCGTAGTTGTGTACCTCGATTATATCCTCGTGTACGGTAAGACACTGGAGGATCACGAGAAGCACCTACAAATGGTTCTACAGAAGATGTGCGAAGGCAACTTCAAACTGGATCCTAGAAAGTCTGAGTTTGCTAAGCTTGAAGTATTATACCTAGGGCATGTAGTAAACGAAGAGGGACTAAGGGACGAAGAGAAGAAGATAACAACAATTCGAGATTGGCCCCAACCTAAGATTGTCACATAACTGAGGTTTTTCCTAGGACTTGCTAGTTATTATAGGAAGTTTGTGAGGAACCTCTCTTTGATAGCCGCTCCTATGAGAAGATTATCGAAGAAAGAAAAACCAGGGTTGTGGGACAAAGATTGTGAGTCCTTTAAGAAGTTAAAATATGTATTGACTCACTACCCTGTCTTAAAGATTGTTGATTCTTCTTTCCCTTTCATTGTCACGACTCACGCAAGTCAGTATGGAATTGGGGTTGTGCTACAACAAGACGACGGTAAGGGATATAGACATATTTAGTTTATGTCTAGAAGGCTTCCGTATGAGGAAATGGCCCACTCCACTTACAAAAGGGAATTGTATGCCTTGGTTGCTGCACTGGACATATGGAAACACTACTTGCTAGGGAGACACTTCACTGTCTACTCAAGTCTATGGCACTAGGTTGACCATGACGTCAGGTAGACACCCTGAAACGAATGGCCAAACTGAGCAAATGAATCGTCTGTGCCAACAACTTTTGCACACGTATGTACGACCCGATCAGATAGATTGGGATGAAAACTTACCAAAAATTGTAAGAAGGTTGGAAGCCTCGACGTCCCATTGATGCTCTAACCCGAGAGCAAATTTAGAGGTTACCCCCAGACACACTAAAATCTGCAGTTTGATACGAAGAATACATAAAGAAAGTTAAGGAAAGTATATAGAAAGCCCAACTGCATATGATTGAGCAGACCAACAAGCATCGTCGGCCATCGCACTGTCAAGAAGGTGATCTTGTATGGGTGAAGTCTAAAGAGTTTTCCTTGGAAGAGAATGTGTCTCAGAAACTACTGCCTGACTATTACGGACCCTAGGAAGTTCTCAAGGTGATTGGGGATGCAGATGGACCTTCCTACCGAATTGTTGTACCCCCACACCTTCGGACCTATCTTGTTTTTCACGTGTCTAAACTTTTGCCATATATAGAAGGAGATGAGTTTCCTAACAGGGCATCTATGTTCCCACCCTCCATGAATGGAGGCTATGAAGTTGAAAAGATTCTGGAACATGGCTACTTCTCTACAGGTGGCAAAGGAAGACCGCAAAAGCAGTATAAGGTAAAGTTCAAGTTTCAACCTCCATCTGAAGCTCGATGGTTTAGTAAGAAAGATCTCCTACCTACTGCTAGTGACATCATTGCTGCATATGAGTGTGGGTTAAAAGAAACATGATGTATTTCTGYGATGGAACTAAAAAATCGGGTCGGCAGGAATGTAATAACCCGCTTGTTATGCCTCGCAACCTGTCTAAGGGGCCCCAGGCCCAATGTCGGCTTCAGGCCGCAAAAGAGGCAGGACCCCAAAATTTGGAATCAGGGGCCCTGCGCCAGACAACTGACCGAAAGTCAACTATACACGGTGTCAGTCAAAGTCATCGTGGACCCAGCCCAGGCCGTCGGCCAGACACACACACTTGTTTGTATGCAGGTACCAAGACAACATTCAAACCAATTAGAAATCTGCAACTGTATGGGATC
>BFEA01000083.1:1537176-1568037 GCA_003427395.1 Chara braunii
CCAGCCCAGGCCGTCGGCCAGACACACACACTTGTTTGTATGCAGGTACCAAGACAACATTCAAACCAATTAGAAATCTGCAACTGTATGGGATCCAGGTTGTCGACTGCGGGTCAATCTGAGCCACCATGGGTGGGACACCTGAGGCAGGTCACGGTCCAACACTACATAAGACCCTTCCTCCAGGGAGTCAACATTCAGTCTTGCTATGTTGACTTGACGCTAGCTCGACGCTGGCTGGACGTTGGCTTGACGCTAGCTGGATGTTGGCATTGTGGACGACGTCGCGAGAGTGCTGCTGCATGCTGGCGCCTTCCTGCTTCGGGGCCAACCTATGTTGACGTGGTGCAAGGCCACACTATCTTCGACATTGCTGATGTGGCGCATGCCACTCTGCCTTCATTGCTGACTTGGCATTTGCCACACTGTTTACATTGTTGAGTTGGACGCGACAATGAGGGAGATCGGGATCTATGGATGATTGAGAGGGGACGGGATACTTACCTGCTGTTGATGCCGATACCGCGTGTTGTTGAACGTCTTCAATGTCTTCATGAGAGAATTGTGCCACGTGGCACTTTGATGTGATCAGGATCTGTCAGGCTCGTTATTGGATATTGTTTTGCTGACATGGAGGCGAGAGGAAGCCTAACCCTCCCTTGAACTCATACTGCCAATGCCGATTAGTGAGAGCTCACACACGCTAGGAATCTCCTCCATGTGCCTGACTACGATTACGACCAAATACTGCGACTGAGTAATGTTGCCTGGTTATACGGGCTTGTGTTTACAAGACTGCTGCGTTACCACCTTTCTTTTTCCGCGCATAAAATTTAGAAACAACTCTCAATCTGTCAAAAAGAATTGGACCATTTGGTCCATTTCTCAATTTCTGAGTTCCATCCTTGCGCAGGGACCATGCTAATTTTCTCTTTGTGTATCGTCTGAGAAAAGAAAAACAAAAAGAGAACAACTCTCAAGTTCTCTGTGTAATGAACCCAGTTTGTAGGATACTCGTAAGACGTCGAAATACAAGGTAACTCAACTCGGAACATTGTCCCCAATAATCATGAAATGTGATCTCTGATACAATGTCTCGTTTGACTCTCAAGACCACAATCCACCATTGCCTCTGCCTAGAGCTTCAATGCACAAGGAGGCCATCCGTTGGTTGCACCAGCCCACTTGCTACTGACACGATTCGTTTATCCCCTCTTGTATTCGTGTTTCCCACTCTCTGTTCGGGTCTTCGCCCCGGGAGATAGTGAACAACCAAGCTCGGCGATTGGCACGTGTTCTCAGCAGGAAAAAGATAGTTATGAAAAATTTGGACTATTGTTATTCAGTTCTAAAACTGCTTTCATCCTGAATAGGGAATTGGAAAACAAAAAAAAAAAGGAATTGGGAACTGATTGGGGAATAACTGGTGCGAGGAATGAGCCCTCGCAGGGCCCTTATCATACATGCACATGTTTTGGGCTGAGGCCGTTAGCAAGCCCGTGCCCGCCCTAAGTGAAGGCGGGCCTGGATATTCACTAGAGGCCAAAATTTGACATTTTCCATATGGGGGTACTCAGGCAATTGTAGCACGCTAGTTGGTTAAGAGGAAGCTTGAGCCTCCCTGTGCTGCGTGGTACAATTGGGCCCAAGCCTTGGTAGTTGCGCCTGGGCACACACACACAATGCAAGGCAGATACATCACGAATTGGCTACGGGCCTACGAAAAAGCAGCATTGTCGACGTACATACCCCGGGTCCTAGGCAAGTGCAGCAAATGGCCTAAGTCTGGAAATACTCGGTGTGCCCAACTGCAAAAGGCCCAGGCCTTCAACTACATCGTTGGGCCTGGGCGCAAGCACTGGGGCCTGATCGGAAGCTACTAAAAGCTTCCCAGCCAGGCCACACCCAGCCAAACAGAGGCTGCCACTTCCATATAGGGAAGGAGGCAGCCAGAGTCAGGCAGGCCAGGCCTTGGTAGTTGCGCCTGGGCACACACACAATGCAAGGCAGATACATCACGAATTGGCTACGGGCCTACGATAAAGTAGCATTGTCGACGTACATACCCCGGGTCCTAGGCAAGTGCAGCAAATGACCCAAGTTCGGAAATACTGGGCGTGCCCAACTGCAAAAGGCCCAGGCCTTCATCTGCATCGTTGGGCCTGGGCGCAGGCACTGGGCCTGATCGGAAGCTACTGGAAGCTTCCCAGCCAGGCCACACCTAGCCAAACAGAGGCTGCCACTTCCATATAGGGAAGGAGGCAACCAGGGTCAGGCATTCTGGCCCACGCGGGCATTGTGGTCACGCTGCTACGTTGTTGCGCGATAGGCTGCGTGCTGCGGTAAGCGGCCAGGTTGTGTGCGGGCGCTTGAGAGGTGAGAGGGGCGCTGCTGGGCAGTGGAGCGCAAGCAGCAGCCAGCCATAGCCGGGCTGCAAGGCGCTAGGGCGTAAGGGCGATCGGTGGTCTTCAGGAAGGAGGCGAGTGTGGGTGGTTAGGGTTTGATGAGGGGAGACGAGATATGTACCTGGTGCATGAGGGAGGTCAGCTATGGTGTTGACGTCATGTACATTGGTCTTCAAAGTCGAAGTCAGCCTGTTGTGTGAATACGGATGTAGTAGGATAGGCAAGTAGTGTAGGCTGGGCACTGGGCGCCAGACAGAGAGGAGCAACATTGGATACTGTGTTGGTGTGGCCCGAGGGCTTGAACATTGGCTCATGAGTTCGTTGTATTGCTCTTATTTGGATGGAATCTCGATGCATTTGTGCTCTCTGCTTGTACACGACTACTTGGGCATCTGTGTGATTTCGCGACTTGGCTCTCTGTAAATCGTTCTCACTCATATTCCTTGCAATTTGGAATTGCAACTGGTTCAAAATCACCTTACCTGGCGCCAACGACATTGTTACGTGGTGTGCTGACGATGCTTCTATGCAGCGAGGATGGTGTGGCGCTGGCTTGTTAACAGGGACCCTGGTAAAGGGGTTCGCCGTTGGACGGTTGTGCCGACAACGTGAGAGCTGTGGCGTCAACGGATGTATGTATGATGATGAGAGCATGTTGATGTTGGTTGAGGTGGAATTGCATTGCGTTGTGGGTGGTACCGAAGATACGACTGGTCATCAAAATGCACACCGGCTCAATTGGTGAGAAATTTGTGGTTAGTGGCAGCTATCCCCAGGTACGTTGTTCCCTTACAATCTACCTTCTCAATTTGTTCTTACCGTGAGGAAGTGAGTCCAACCTTGAGTGTCTTCTCTTTTGTGTGAGGAGTCGTGAGCGCTCTACCTTGGGAGATGATACTCTTCCTTGTGGCTCATCTAGCAGGAGAGGGCGGTGCCTATGAAGGGGCATGGTCGAAGCATGGGTCACGGTCGCCATGCCAACACATGGGAGTAGTACACGCAGGCCATGCTGCTTTGTCCTTTAAAGGCTCTTTGCGATGCTGATAGAAGGGGTGTGCGGACTGACCAGTCCTATGCAGACGCTAACCAGACTGTCTATAAATATTTATGGCGGGGGTCTGAAGTGTCCACTGGCTGTGATCGTCGTCCTGATTGTGACGTTAAATAATTCTTGAGGACCATGGGGGCTGTCCTTAAACTGCGTCTTGATCAGCCAGATCAGTCGGACGTAAGGTTCGTTGCACGCGAGGATAAAGAACGAGCAGTTCTGGTCATAAGCATACGCCTCGGGCACAGGGGTGGGTCGTTAATGCACACACTGTTGCTCGATGATGCCTACAAGTACGTTGGATACAGGGGAGGAAGATTCCAATTGAGACTCAACTGGCAAACACATCTATACCCTTTGTGCATACATCTGCTTACATAGTTTATTTTTGTTTTGATTAGGTGGTTGACTGACTGCTAACAACTCACAAACAGCCTAGACTAGGACTGTAATGTTCTACCATAGTCAGTTCTTGTTGAAGCTTTTGTAAGTGAACTAATGAAGGTAGATATAGATTAATTTGAAACGGTTTTCACCTTTTTGCAGTCACAGATGCGGATCCCAGGGCTCGATCCCCAGACCTTACCTTACCTTATGTACAGTATCAAGTCGACCCTGTATATCTTGAACCCGTGACTTGTGTGTTAGTAGTTGAAAGATTGCATGCCGTAGGTTTGAGTAGTTGTGTCAGGTTTTGAACCCTGTAGAAGTAGGGGTCATACCTTCATAGGGGTCATAGTTGTTGTAGTCTGAAAGGTCAAGGTCGTAGCTTCTACAGTCCTAAAAGGTCAAGGTCGTAGCTGCTACAGTCCTGAAAGGCCAAGTCCACAAACTTTTGAAAGGTTCGGAAGTGGCCTTTCAAGTTTCTTCGCACGTTATACACAGCAGACCAGAGGTAAGTGGGCGAGTGGTGAGTCCAACTTCGCTTAGTCAGCGATACCCAGTCCAAGTCTCACTTTGTACAGTCAGCAAGTACCATGAGGGACTGTGTGCACCATGGGCCCGGTGGAAAAGGGTAGACCAGCAACTTACATAAGTATAAATCAAGAGGCAGCGTCCAACCATTAATTCATTCCTGCTTGAGCCATGCGGAAGCGCTGCCCTAGTGTCTTGTGCGAGGTGGTCTGCAGAGGCCTGCAGTCGAAGTGGGCTGAAGTGGAGAATAGCGCAGCCATAGCTGCTTGTGGATAAAAGTAGTTGGCGGCCATAGCTGCCATAGCTAGCAATAGGTGTTAGTCAGAGTGAGTGGGTGTGTGTGTGTTACAAAGTGTATGTGCGTGGGATATCTTGAATGTGTGTGAACAGTTGGGTGGACACAGTGTTGGAGAGAGGATGTGTGGGCGCTCAGTCGCCATAGCCAATTGGAAGCGAGTTTGTAACTAAACTGTGTTCTCGACTTGACCATCTCTGAGTTTTGTGTGGGCGCACAACGCCAGTGTGAATTGCCATCTTTTTGCATGCATGCGAAGTGAAGCAGAAAGCGAGTCTGATTGCAATGTGTACATTCTGTGTCAATGTTGTTGATACCGCTTGAACGGTAGCCTAGGTGACTTGCCGGATATTATTTTTGTTTTTATTTATTTTTAAACCAGTAAGACGCATGCTGAGGTAGGTTCCAGCGAGAACACTAATGCAGACAACGTCTGCCTAACCGATGAGTGGATCGGAAGGTGGTGAAGGTACAACTGATGACCGAAGGCGGACTAGGCGTGACACACGTAGGATACTTGTAGTGTTCCAGGTCCTGCTACCGGAAGACGAAAGAAGGTTAAGGGCCGAAGCAAGGGCCCGTACTCTTGAGACTGCAAGGGAAGCAGCAGCGGCTGTAGAAAGAATGTTAGCAACAATAGTTGTAGAAAGAACGTTAGCAGAAGCAGCAGCTAGCACAATAGCAATGGCTACCTCTGCAGCAACATCTGCAGCGAACTCGACTGATCAATCGCTCGGCATGCTGCTCAACTCCACGAGTTTGCAGTCTATCTCCAATACGTCAGGATTCGAAACCAGTCAGATGGCGGGCTCGCAGTTCAGCTCGCCGCCCCCGCTCACCAGGGAGCAGATGGAGCTCCAACAAGTAGAGAGGATCCGCTTAAGGTTAGAGAAGGAACTTAAGGAGGCTACTGAAAGGGAAACCGAGATTAGAAACAAAAGTGTCAGACTTGAGGGTAGAGAGGCAAACAAAGTTGTGTTAGAGGGACTAGATGACACAACGCTTGACAACAACACAAAGATTCTCAAGGCGAGCATCCTGTCCATGCACGCTCACATGGACAACAAACTAGACATTATCCAGGACACCGTATACCAGATCCTGAACGCCATGCACATGCCAAGTTTCAAGCCAGAAGTTTTGCCATCATTGCCATTTTCGGCGATAACAGACCCATATCCGCCCGAGTCTGGTAACACACCAAGCAGTACTTCAGCAGCAGCAGCACAGACTGTTGCTTCTACTTCTTCTGGTCCAGCGACTGGAGCTACACCACAACTGCTACCTGCCCCACCAGCGGGACAACAACAACCTTGGTACCCCAAGACCCCATTGAAACCAGCCTCAACCTTCTTAGGGGATAAGAAGGATGAGGCTCTCGACACTTGGTTGAAAATGGTGCCAATGTGGGTGAGGGTGAAGAGGACGTTGGTAGAGGATGAAGTGATAACTGCCGCATCCTATTTAGAGGGTTCAACAACTTGCTGGCTCTCAAAGGGATTCAGTAGGAACATGGGTGATTGGGCCAGGACCCATACCCTAGAGAGCTTTATGGATTTGGTGGAAGCGAGATGGCACAACCCACAATAGGCACGTATTGCCACTGATAGGTTGACCCGGCTTGATGCAAAGAAGTACAAGTCCGTGCGTGAACTCACCTCTGCCGTCGAGCGCCTGATTGTCATCCCCGGGGTACACTATGATCCGCAGGTCTTACTGACCATGTTTGTGAGATGTCTTCCCACAGACATCAAAAACTTATTAGCCAACGAGGCTCAGCTAGAGTATCACACATTTGAGACCTTTAGCAAGAAGGCTCTAGGTTTGGAGGCCACGCTAGGAGGTGCTCAACAATTCCCTACGGATGGAAAGAAGAAGAGTCCACAAGAGTGGAAGAAGGGCAGCCGATTGATGATGGGTGAGGTTGATGGTACTCAAACCGAGATCGATGACTTTTCAGACTTTGTGGACAGTTCAGAGTTAGACAACGAGGATAGTGCCGAGGGTAGCGATCTCGCTGCATTGGTAAAGATTAAGGCAGGTGGCCGTGGCAAGGGTGGTCAACAGAGGAGTCAGTGGCAAACCCAGAACCCGAACAAGATAGCAGCTTGGGTTAGAGCTGGTTTGGATCAAGATGTGTGGCGGGACCAATATATGCAAGGTGCTTGCATTAACTTTGACGAGTATGGCCATCAACAGTGCAAATGCAAGAACGCAAAGGTTTCGCAGAAGATACCACTTAAAGGTGAGATTTCTTTTTCCCAGGGTGGGGCCTCTACGAGTTCCAGCTCGGGAAACACATCGGGCCAATAGAAGTTGTAGCTGCTTCTACTCGCGTTGAAGCGGGTGATGTACCCTCCCCGTTTCAAGAGTTGGCCGAAGCTGTTGACTCCTTAGTCACCCCGCAGACGCATCGTGATCCGGTACTATGTACATTGTATATGTTTGAGGCCTTAGAGGACCTACAAAGTGAGTGGTCGGCAAGGGACCCTCGTGAGGCCTGGGTGGCTTTAAGTCGGGGTCCTAGAGGGGAGCGCTTCGTTGCAGAAGTTGGTGTAGAAAGCTGCAAGTGCGGTGCCTTCGTAGACATCGGCTCCACGCGAAACTTAATAAGTCGCGACTGTGTTGAGAGACTGTGCCTACAGGATCGGGTGCAGCGCCTGAGTAGACCGGTAGCATCTACTTTGGCCAACAAAGAAGGCATGTTAGTGGAGGACTACGTCAAGGACATGGTCTGCACTTTCTCCTACGCAGGAGGGGAACTTAATCATAAGATTTCGTTCCTGGTTAGCGACGACTTACCATTGACATGTTGTTAGGTATGTACTACCTTGAGGTTGCCAAACCCCAGTTAGACTGGGACAAGAAAATGCTAAAACATGAGTTGGCTAATGGGAGGACCGTTAGACTAGCTAAGTATAAGGCTAGTAGGTTAATTGACTCCTACGGGTGCTTGTGCGCATCAGCCTTTTACAGTTATTATAAAAAAAAACAAGAGGAGGGTATGTACCTGGTTTTTGTCTTTGAGAAAGGGGAGGCCATTAAATCACCCCCAGAGATAGAAAATGTTGTTGCGAAGTACGCTGATCTGTTTGAGGAGCCCACAAGTGTCGTACACAGGGAGGTTCTCCATATGATAGAGATCATCCTTGGCAGCAAGATACCCAAAGGAAGAGTCTATAGGATGGCTCAGGCCGAGTTGGACGAGCTTCGTCAGCCACTGAGGTGTTGCTAAGTACGCTGATCTGTTTGAGGAGCCCAAAAGTGTCGTACATAGGGAGGTTGTCCATACGATAGAGATCATCCTTGGCAGCAAGATCCCCAAAGGGAGAATCTATAGGATGGCTCACGCCGAGTTGGACAAGCTCCGTCGGCCACTGAAGAAGCTCACAAAAAAGGGATGGATATGGCATAGCATCTCCCCTTCGGTTCACCAGTTCTATTCGTCCCGAAGAAGGGGGGATCACTAAGTATGTGCATTGATTATAGTGGCCTCAATGCCATCACTGTTCATAATGCAGAGCCCCTACCGTGCATGGATGACCTATGGGATATGGTGCAGGGATTTAAGTACCTTACCAAGATTGACTTGAAATCAGGCTACCATCAGATTGCCATTAAACCGGGAGACCAACACAAAACCGTTGTCGGGACTGGTGAGTCCCGAATAACTTCCCATCACTCGAGAGACCGAACATGGACGAATTGTGCACAACAGAGATATCCAAAGT
Organism: Chara braunii; assembly: GCA_003427395.1. Classification (NCBI taxonomy): domain Eukaryota; kingdom Viridiplantae; phylum Streptophyta; class Charophyceae; order Charales; family Characeae; genus Chara; species Chara braunii. Next base: position 1,545,571 of record BFEA01000083.1, read on the forward strand.
GAGACGAGATATAAAGGATTAGGCCGCAGGAGGGAGTAATGCCCTGGGGCGAGAACCACAGAGTGAAAGAACTAAGCGGCAGCAAGCGAGCGAGCGCAAGAACAGGGGCACGAAGAACATAGTAGAAGGCCGGGAGGGCCGTCGGAATGCAATAAGACTAAGGCCAAAGGGCCCCTTGAACCAGCAAATGCAACACGACAGCGATAAAGGAATGAGGAAGTCGAGGGATGGGCAGCCCGAAGGCCGCGGGGAACCGAAAAATGAGGGGCCAACGTAGAGGCCACCTACAGGAGCCTCGGAGCGGAGGCCCACGACCAAAGAGATCGGCGCACACAAGGCGCGAGGAAAGACTAAGGAGAGGGGTCACTATGGGGCGACAAGACGCCCAAGGGGCATGGGACACCTCGGGAAAAGGCACGCGGGGCCACGTGGGACTAAGTAAAAATAATGGCATCCGGCGGGACTAAGTGTCGGGGACCATCGGCGGGACTAAGTGGTGGGGACCGCTGACGGGACAAGTGGCGGGGACATGTGAAGGTCCCAAGAAGAAACGGCGGCACCACATGAGGGAAAATAATAAATGCAAGGTGCACCGTCGAGATCGACATCTTGACGGCCAAGAATATTAGCACCACTAGTGCAAACACTAGTGGTGACAAACGGGGAGGCAAAAAGGAAAAGAAAAAGTAAAGGAAACTGAAGTTGGAAGCATAGGAGCAATCCGAAAAATCTCGGATTAGCCTCCCCTAGGAAAATGGAGTCAAAAGAGGCCCTATGTGAAAAATAGCCCTCCGGAAGAAAATCGGAGTAGGAGGGACCACTATGGGAGAAATGTAGGAGCAAAAGGAAGCTCCCATGGGCATGAGAAGGCCATTATTGCAGTCCGAGAATTAACGGACTGCACCTTGGGCATAGGGAGGGCCAAAACTGAGAGGAAGAGGCTAGAAAAAAGGCCTTAACGACCACTTGACACTTGGCATGCTAAAAAAAAGAGAGAAAAGAAAAGAGAATGTGGGAGAATAAGACAAAAAGAGTGAGAGGGAGTGAGTGAGTTGGCCGTCAGTAGCGACTGCCACAGGCAGGGACTGGCAGGTCCCTACTGTCCAAGAAAGGAGGAAAAAGAAAAGAAAAGAAAAGAAAAGAAAAGACAAAAAGGCCTTAACGGTAAAAAACGGTCACTTAGGGAGATTCATCCGTGACCAGATTCATTCCGGAATATGGCGATTACAAAAGACTTTGATTTTCTTTGATTTTTGCAGAGAAAAGCAAAGAAAATCAAGGCCTCTTGCAACCGGAATAAAACGGATTACATGCATGAGAAGAAACACATTTTTCAGGTGCATCCGGAGCCAAAATCAAGTCCGGATGCGCTTGGGAATTGGCCGTTTCTTTTTCTTTTGAGTAAGGTCTAGTTGTAGGGCATTGGGGCTAAGGAATTGACCCCCATTGCAGTCCGAGTTGCAACGGGGGAGAGAAAACACATGTTCTAGGTGCATCCGAAGCCAAAATAGAGCCCCGATGCACTTGGAAATTTAACGCTTCATTTTCTTTTAACATGGGGCCAGTTGTGGGGCTATGGGTGTAGAAAACAGCCATGACTGCAGTCCGAGAAATTACGGATTGCATGGGGATGCCAAGGCTAACATGAAATGGGCTACGACAAGCTTGGAAGGCTAGAAAGGAGCAATTTCGACATGGGGCAAGTAAAGACGGTAAACGGCAACCGTGAGATGAGATCTCATAGCCTAGAAGTATCGGCACACATGTAGAAATGATGGGACCAAAAAGGGCAAGGGCCCCAAAAAAATAAAAATGGGACGCCGTCTGGAATGTTGCCGGGGGCCAAATGGGTCCAAATAATAAAACTCGAAAAACGGGACATGCGTCGGCGGGACCGCCGGTGGGACAAGGAAATGGAGCTAGCATGAAGGAAAATGGCGGGGACTTGGGATGTCCCAAGGGAACGATAAGCGAACACAGAAATATTTGTGCAAGCAAACGGCACCGTCAAGATCAAGGATCTAGACGGTGGAAAATATTTGCACCACTAGTACAAGCAGTAGTGGGAGAGTCATGAGAGAAAAAAAAGTAAAATAAGGATGTTGAGAAGGCTGCCCAGCAGTCCGGGATATCTCGGACTAGCTAGGCATAAGAAAATAGAGCCTTGAGAGGCTCAACATGAGAAAAAGGCTTCCCTTAGAAAATCTGAGCAAAAAAGGCTCAAAATTGGGAAAACGGGAGCAAAATGGAGCGCCCTAGGAGCATGGGGGTACCATTGTTGGAATCCGAGATGTAAAGGTCAAGTAACAGCGATGAACCTGGCCTTGAATGATGCCCTAGGGCCTAGAAAGAAGGTGCACAACAGTTTGACACTTGTCACAACTGAAATAAAAGAAAAAGAAAAAAAAATGAGACAAAAAGGAGGGAGAATGAGACAAAAAGGGAGAAAAGAGTTGGAGGGGAGTGTGCAGGCCTATTGGGACCTGCACAGTAGGGACTCGCATATCCCAACTATGACCTCATCCCTCCTAGAATGAGGGAGGGCAATCCGGATTGAAGAGATATTGCCCTTGGGGCCATATCTCAATAAAATATGAATTAAAAAGAAGAAAATGAGAGAAAAGGCAAAAAGGAAGTGGCCGGTTTTCTTTTGGACCATGGATATGAGATCAGATTCTCATGGTGGAGAGGAACTAGCCGTTTTTTATTGGCCAGCTCAAAACGGCTAGCTCCGTAATGAGGTTGCAGCCCAAAATGGAAAGAAACAAAAGAGGGAAAATGCCAAAACTGTGCATTTGGCCCAAAAAGAGAGCCAGATGTACCAAAAATTGAAAAAGTAGACTTAGGGGCTCAAAATTGAAGAAAGGGCTACTAGGGGGTAGCACGGATTAATTTTGGCCTTGGATCTTAGCCAGATCCAAGGCTGAAAATGTGCCGCCATATGGAGAAATGCTCCGGCCTACCCAAGGGAGGTCGAAACTTGGAAAAATCGGCTTTCTTCTTTCAAGTATTGCTGCCCCTTGGGGATTAGGACCCTAGGGGGCAGCATTCGGGCAATGAAAAAGAGGCTGAAGTAGGCCAAGAGGCAGTCCGAGTTGGTACCAACCACTCGGACTGCATGTACTTGGCCAAAATGAGGCCCAGGTACCTCCAGAAGGGCCTAGTGGAGAAATTTGGCCTTGCGGGTACCTCGGTTCACCCCAAGGCACTTGGAGAGGCTCATGGGCTGGCCGGACTGCTGGTTTCAGCCTACATAAGCTGAGGATGCAGTCTACCACTTTCACATTTGCATGAGGAGTGCCCATGCTGCCCAAGTGAGCTCACAGGAGCACCTTTGCACTTGGAGTGAGGAGGGAGGATCCCATGCTAGTGGGAGAGATTAGAGGAGACTAGGAGGTAGTGGGGAGGACTCCAGAGGATAAGGATGGTGGGAGAGACACTTAGGAGGTGATCCGCCATATCCTCCCTGGGTGTAGGAGGGAAGGAGAGGCTAAAGGAGCCCCATTGGACCTCTTAGAGGGGAGGACTCCATAGCCATAGCTGAGGAAGCTTGTCGTAGCCTGTGAAAGAGCAAGGAAGGAGGAGAGAGGGGCTTGGAGAAGAAGGAAGCCATAGCCAAGAGGGGATTGTGCAAGGAGTGAAAGCTTCATCAAAAGGACACAAACATCAAGGAATCAGCAAGGTGAGAGGAAGGAAGAGACTTTTTTATCTTCTTCTTCTTCTTCTTCTTCCTCTTCTTCTCCTTCTTCCTCTCCTCCTTCTTCTTCCTCTTCTTCCTCCTCACTCCCTCCTTCTTCCTTCTCTTCTCTCCCCCTTCATCTCCTTCTCCATCCTCTTCACTTCCATTCTCTTTGTCTTTTTTCTCTTCTTCTCCATCTCCATCTCCCTCATCTCTCCCCCCTTCTCCTCCGTCTTCTCTTACTTCATCTTCTATCTTCTCCTCTTTCACTTACACACTAGGGGGTAGTACTCCGATTCTTTCCTAGATGCTTCTTGATGCAATCTTGGTGATTTGGGCTTTCCAAACTTGTGTTTTCCATTCTCACACTAGTAGGTAGTGTAGCGCTTCACTCATGGATGCTTCTTGATGCAATCTTGGTGACTTGGGAGCTTCAAACTTGTGTTTTTCACTCTCACACTAATAGGTAGTATAGCGCTACATTCATGGATGCTTCTTGATGCAATCTTGATAATTTGGGCTCTCCAAACTTGTGTTTTTCACACTCACACTAGTAGGTAGTATAGCGCTACACTCATGGATGCTTCTTGATGCAATCTTGGTGATTTGGACTCTCCAAACTTCTGCTTTTCACTCTCACACTAGTAGGTAGTATAGCGTTTCACTCATGGATGCTTCTTGATACAATCTTGGTGATTTGGGCTCTCCAAACTTGTGTTTTTCACAACTACACTAGGAGGTAGTGTAGCGCTTCACCCATGAGTGATCCATAATACAATCTTGGTGACTTGGGAGCTTCAAACTTACGTTTTTCACACTCACACTAGTAGGTAGTATAGCGCTACATTCATGGATGATTCTTGATGCAATCGTGATAATTTGGGCTCTCCGAACTTGTGTTTTTTACACTCACACTAGTAGGTAGTATAGCGCTACACTCATGGATGCTTCTTGATGCAATCTTGGTGATTTGGACTCTCCAAACTTGTGCTTTTCACTCTCACACTAGTAGGTAGTGTAGCGCTTCACTCATGGATGCTTCTTGATACAATCTTGGTGATTTGGGCTCTCCAAACTTGTGGTTTTCACACTTACACTAGTAGGAAGTGTAGCGCTTCACCCATGAGTGATCCATGATACAATCTTGGTGATTTGGGAGCTCCAAACTTGTGTTTTTCACGCTCACACTAGTAGGTAGTATAGCGCTACATTCATGGGTGCTTCTTGATGCAATCTTGGTAATTTGGGCTCTCTAAACTTGTGTTTTTCACACTTACACTAGTAGGTAGTGTAGCGCTTCACCGATGAGTGATCCATGATACAATCTTGGTGATTTGGGAACTTCAAACTTGTGTTTTTCACACTTACACTAGTAGGTAGTGTAGCGCTTCACCCATTAGTGATCCATGATACAATCTTGGTGATTTGGGAGCTTCCAACTTGTGTTTTTCACACTCACACTAGTAGGTAGTATAGCGCTACACTCATGGATGCTTCTTGATATAATCTTGGTGATTTGGACCCTCCAAACTTGTGCTTTTCACGCTCACACTAGTAGGTAGTGTAGCGCTTCACTCATGGATGCTTCTTGATACAATCTTGGTGATTTGGGCTCTCCAAACTTGTGTTTTTCACACTTACACTAGTAGGTAGTGTAGCGCTTCACCCACGAGTGATCCATGATAGAATCTTGGTGATTTGGGAGCTCCAAACTTGTGTTTTTGACACTCACACCAGTAGGTAGTGTAGCGCTACATTCATGGATGCTTCTTGATGCAATCTTCGTGATTTGGGCTCTTCAAACTTGTGATTTTCACACTCACATTAGTAGGTTGTATAGCGCTACACCCATGAATGATCCATGATACAATCATGGTGATATGGGCTCTCCGGACCTGTGTTTTTCACTCATGAACTAGTAGGTAATGCACCGCTTCACTCATAGATGCTTCTTTATACAATCTTGGTGATATGGGCTTTCCAAACCTGTGTTTTTCACTCATGAACTAGTAGGTAATGCACCGCTTCACTTATGGATGCTTCTTGATGCAATCTTGATGATCTAGCCTAATCACACTCATGCTTTTCCCTCATACACTAGTAGGTAGTGCACCGCAACCTTCATGGATGATCTTGGATACTATCTTGGTGATTTGGGCTACTCACGTTCATGCTTTTCACTCATACACTAGTCGGTAGTGCACCGCAATCTTCATGGATGATCTTGGATGCGGTCTTGATGATCTAGCCTAATCACACTCATGCTTTTCACTCATACACTAGTAGGTAGTGCACCACAACCGCCATGGATGATCTTGGATGCTATCTTGGTGATTTGGGCTACTCACACTCATGCTTTTCACTCATACACTAGTAGGTAGTGCACCGCAACTTCTATGGTTGATCTTGGATGCAATCTTGATGATATACCCTAATCACACTCATGCTTTTCACTCATACACTAGTAGGTAGTGCACCGCAACCTTCATGGATGATCTTGGATGGTATCTTGGTGATTTGGACTACTCACACTCATGCCTTTCACTCATACACTAGTAGTTAGTGCACCACAACTTCTATGGTTGATCTTTGTTGCAATCTTGATGATCTAGCCCACTCACACTCATGCTTTTCACTCGTACACTAGTAGGTAGTGCACCGCAACCTTCATGAATGATCTTGGATGCTATCTTGGTTATTTGCGCTACTCACACTCATGCTTATCACTCAAACACTAACAGGTAGTGCACTGCAACTTTCATGGACGATCTTGGGCTCAATCTTGATGAATTGGGCTACTCACACTCATGCTTTTCACTCATAGACTAGAAGGTAGTGCACCGCTACTTTCATGGATGATCCTTGATGNACTAGAAGGTAGTGCACCGCTACTTTCATGGATGATCCTTGATGCCATCTTGGTAATCTAGCCTGCTCAAGTTCGTGCCTTTCACTCACACACTAGTAGGGAGTGCACCGCTACTCCCATGGATGATCTTTGATGSAATCTKGRTAATCTAGCCTGCTCAAGTTCGTGCCTTTCATTCACACRCYAGTAGGGAGTGCACCGCTTCTTTCATGGAYGACCTTTGGTTCRACCTTGGTRATCTTGCCTACTTAGACTCTTGTTTTCAYTCACATGATAGCATGTGKAGTTCCKGTTGATCTTCCCKTCATGTGCATGTGCTTTCCATTAGTTCTAGCCACTCATTGTCATATTCATACTTAGTATGATGTTCCGGTTTATCTTCCCTCTRTGTGCATGTGCTTTCCATTAGTTCTAGCCACTCATTGTCATGTTCATACTTGGTGTGATGTTCCGGATGATCTTCCCTTCATGTGCATGTGCTTTCCATTAGTTCTAGCCACTTATTGTCATGTTTATACTTGTATTGTGATGTTCCGGTTCCTCCCTTGTTGATCTTTCCTCTATGTGCATGTGCTTTCCATTAGTTCCAGCTTCTCATTGTCATGTTCATGCTTGGTGTGGCGTTCCGGTTGATCCCTTCGCTATGTGCATCTGGTTCTCATTAGTTCTAGTTTCTCATTGTCATGTTCATGCTTGAAATGATGTTTCGAATCTTACTTAAATGATCTCTTCTCTATGTGGATATGCTTGTCATTAGTTCGAGCTTCTCATTGTCATATTCATGTGTGTTATAGTATTCGGTTCATACTTAGTTGATCTTTTACAATGGAATGGATGACCGACATTTAACTGCTACTACGGGCGATGACTTGATTAGGATCATAAATCTCTTCTCTCTCCCCTTCTCCCTCCTTCTTTTCCTTTTTTTTTCTCTCTCTCTCTCTCTCTCTCTCTCTCTCTCTCTCTCTCTCTCTCTCTCTCTCTCTCTCTCTCTCTCTCTCTTGCTATCTCGCACTCTCCCTCTCTCCGCCACTTCTTCTTTCCTCGATCACTTTACTTCCCTCTCTCCCTCGCCCTGACTTGGCATATGACTAACCCTTCTCCCCTCACGTGGTAAATTGCCAGGGTGCGAACGACAAAAACAAATCAGACCTCACTTGGTGGAGAAAGAGGGCAAGGGGAGGATAGCAGGTCCCTTGCGCCACCAAGAAGGCAAAGGAAAGGACGGTTGAGAAAGTGGGAAAAAGAGGTGGAACCCGAGAAAAAGTATAGGTGAAAGCAAGGTCAGTTTGACTCAACCATTTCCCCGACCACATGACTATGAGAAGAGAATGGGCTGATTGAGCAACAAGAGGGAACAAAGAGCAGCCAAAGAGTTTGAAAAAATAGGCATGTGGGAAGGGCTATTTGTTGACCCCCAATGGGGGATTGTATGGATCTTCTTGCTTGTGTGGGATTGTACAGGTGAGTGATGGCTAGAAATGCCTTGAGCGGGATAGGGCCGACAGGAACTGGGCACCAAGAGGGAAAGGGAAGAGGGACAAAGGGGCTATGGGACCCTTGGCATAGAGCCAACCCATGAAAATGATTTTTGCGCTTGAGACTTGGAGTGTAAATGAGAGCGCAATCGTACCAAGGAAAATGTAATGTTGTGTGTGCATGCATATAAGGGCCCCGAAAATACCAAGGGTCCTACTTCAATAAGGTTGAAAGCGAATTGTGAGACCCGATGGATGCGTAGAGGCGAGGGAGAGGATGGCTTTGCCGCACCCCGATGACGCCATATAGCCACAATGCTTAGGGAAATGGTGCGCGACCTAAGGATGACGCTTAGCCTACGCACAAGAGAAGAGAAACACTCAAAGAATCCTTGAACTGCCTACGCATTGGAAGGAGCAATTGCATGAGAACACAACAAAGAATAAAAAAAAATCAGCGTTGCGGAACGACCAGCGAGACTACCACCCGGCGTGAGGGCTGAGCTATATCCCCAATGTCAAAACTCTATTGCGCGATGGCCCACCCCCATCCATCTCAAAGCAGTAGGTGGGGGTGACCTCGGGATGAAGAGCCCGCGCCCTGAGCATGAGCATGGGCAAGCCGAGCCAACTGGGACCCGCAGTGGGGTCGACTAAGGCTCGAAAGTCTACCGGGGTTTGGCCCTACAAAATTGGTGGAGGTGACGGGCATGGGGTTAAATTGACCCTTGCGATTCCGATGGGGGCGCCCGACGCATTGAACGTGTACACAACCTTAGATAAGGAAAATGAACTTGTGGTTGCTCTTTCCCTTGTGAGAAATCAGATTTGAGAGTGGCTGGGCGCATGGCATGGTCAGGCCTGGAGGTATAACATGCATGCTATGCACTTGATCAACCTTTCCTCTGAGGAATGGCTCTAGCCCTCCTTCGTCCGGTGCGGGTGTTCGCCAGTCCGGGGAAGCCTTGGGCAAGTCGCACGTCGAGCCTTCTTTGTATGAAAGAAGGGCTCCGGTTACCTGGCAGGCAGTTGGTGTTTGGCTTAGGCCGGGTTCCAATGAAAATCCCGCGACGGAGTAATCCGACCAAACGGGTGCCCTTCTATCTTCTTCTTTAAGCCCAGTGGGCTCATGCACTTTGCACTTTTTTTTGAAATGTTTGAAGAAACCAACATGAACACAACGGGTCATCAAGAAGGAACAATCATACCCTATGAAAGGATAGACAAGTAAAGAGAAAGGGAATGAAGGGAGTTGCTAGACTCCAAGGAAAACTAGCTCACCCTTGAAGATTCTCACGAGAAGGAACCAACCACTATGTATGAAAGTAGGGGGAGTGACACTCATTGTTCTGAGAGAGAATCTGTGAGTTATGGGTAGGAAGCGCTGGGTGCACCAAGGGAAAGGCACTTGTACTATGTGTGTCCCACTTGGGACTTGTGTTTGCATGATGGGATTCGAGCGTCTTGCCTTTCGGAAGGAAAGGATTGGTCTGCACCGACCGGTGCGGGTTGCAAAACGTCGCTCTCTTTTTGTAGGTTGCCGTGTGTTCGTATGTGGAGGTCAGGCCACCGAGCTGTCGGACGGGAGTTTGTCACGTCGGTTGATTAGTAACATTTCCGTTCGAGCGGTGACGGACTTTTGCTCGATGATCTGCCGGACGGGGTGCGAAATCTCCTAGGCGGGGCTTAGCCTGTTGGCTGGCGGGGGGAGTACCACTGCGTGCAGACAAAGACGGAGCCTCGGAGACGATTAGTAGCTTCTCATAGCATGGTTTGAGAAAGGCTGATTCTTGTCAGACCGATGGAAGTGAATGCTCGGACGGCTGACTTTTGTCCCTGTATTTAGGCACACGGGGTAACCCTCGGTGTCGGTATGGATGTGCAAGCGCGGCAAGACGGGATGGGGTATTCTGGGTACAAGGAAAGGGCTAACGCCTTGGCGGAGCGTGGGTACCGCGCTCGCGATGGTTGAGCTGCGCTTGAGGTATGGGATAAAACTCTACCGATAGTACCAGAGGAGAGATTATATTGGGATGATCGGTGAGGAGATGACCGGCCCGTATGTGAGGTTGCCTGATTTTTTTATGTGTTCCCCTTCTGTAAAAATTGATTGAGCTTGGACTGTTGGACGGGACATATTTCTAAGTCTATCCCCCCCCCTCCCGTCTAAGTCCACACGAGTGAGAGATGATCGGAAGGAAGGAGGATAGAGGTCAGTTGGAATGGAACCAAGAGAAAGAATGTGGGCAAATGGATGGCCGACCGAGGGAATTATGGGAAGGAGGTACTTAGGAATAGGGAGGTAAAATAGGGAGACCTTGATGAGGGGTCTGAAATAATTCTCATCTAGGGCAAGGGTTGACCTGGCCAAAAGGACCGATTGATGCACTTTTTATGAAAACAGGGGTCGGGTGCTGAAAACAAGATGGCGTGATGGTTGCCTTCCCCGATCTATACCAGCGGCCCGGAAAGGCCAGTAGATGTAAAAGATGGGGTATCGGTCGTCCTCCCGGAAGATGGGACGTGGACGGACCTTGAACTAGCGTATCAAACGGCAATGCTGGAAGGGGATGACACTTTTCTTTGGATAGAAACAGTATGGACTAATGTCAGCTTGACGAGGTTGTCGCCAAGTTTAATGGATTTGGAATTCCGAGGGAGAGTGGAAGCCCGGGGGTGGGTCTACTTGACGCAAAGTGGGGGAAATGCTATGGTCATAGAGCTAGCACTCGGGAATACGCCGAATGAGTTGTTTAGGAAGGCAGAAGCAGAGGTTGTGTGGGCTGCATGTCAGCGGAGGGAAATGGAAATGGAAAGGGTAGACGTACAGGTGGAACTTGGGGATAGAGGAAGCATGAGGCGACCCGTAAGAACCATGCGATGTGTGTTGCCTCCCTTCCTGGTGGATGCGGTTTTCGGAACTCGGAGCAGGCTAGTACGGATATGCCAGTCCATGACGAACCTCGTGCTATACCAATGCGCTGGGCAAGATTTTTTTCGGTTGTCGGTAGAGATGGGGCCGTTCGAGGGGAACTGGGCGGACGAGCTGGCCGAGATACTAAATTGCCTTAGCATAGACAATATTTTTGTCCCTAGCTATGTGCACTGGGGGATAGTCTACAGGAATGTGGCAATAGGGGAGACGTTTCTGGATGGGGTAAGGGAGTTGGTATACAACGAGGAGGACGACTTCAATGATGAAGACGAAGATGAAGAGATAGAGGACTGGGACTTCTAAGAGGGGTGGGGTAACTTAACTTAGGAAGGACGGGTGGCCTGGTATTGTGCAGGAAAGGGAAAAATGACTAGAGAAGAAAGGATGATGGAATACACCTTCAAAGGTTGGGAACCACGACGACTCAGAGGAGGAATAGAAATGCCTATACCGACAAAAAACGAATGGAGGGGGACCACGTGCGACTGGATTGGGTTTGAGGTTGCCGGAGACTTGTCATATGTATGGGTAGAGCGGATTTGGAACCCGATAAGGGAAGAGGAAGGTTGGGATGATATAGCAGAAGGCAAGGCAGAGTCAGTCGGAACGATTGTCCTTTCCGAGGACGGGTGACACCTGTTTTGCACTATGTTAGCAATGGGACGGGACCCGATGTGGCTTCTAAGGGATGCAGAGGCCCGAACCCGAAAAGAAGGCAAGCGGTTCGCCAACGAGGGATGGGACGAATTTAGTAGCAGAGTTGTGATGGGAGGATGGAAGGAACTTAAGCCTCCAAGCCTACGGACAACTACTTGGGTACCGGAGTTCATAGCCGAGTGGTTTGGGGGGTTTGAGCACATTTTAGAAGTAGCCGACTCCATGAGAAGGGTGCATATAGAGTGTGCCTGGCTGATTGAGGAGTTTTATAGGATCTCATTGAAATATGGGCCCTTCTACGGAGATAAAGCCGAGGAAGTCATCATCGTCCTAAGAATAGGCAAGTATGACCGCCTAGAGGTAGAGGCGGAGTCTTGGGACGCCATAGTTAGCCAGGAGGCGGCGGTCGCGCCCTCCTACGTAGACGATGTTTTTAAACTATTTGAGGTGCTGTGGTTCGACTAAATGGGGCCGAGGGATCGAACACCGCGAAAAGGCCAGAGTATGGAGGGTGCTTGTGAATTGAGGTGTAACATAAGAGAGGGGCGTGTACGTTAGGCCCTAGAAGGTGCGTAAGGGTCGAAAGAAAGGGGAAGTGGCAACAACCGGAAAAGGGGGGGGGTGGAATTGTACGTGTATGGGGCGGGGATAGTGGCAAGAACCAGTGTATGATAAGTAGGGAGGGCTGAAAGACTAAAACACGAAAGGCATGGAATCTCGGTGGGTGCAGCAATCGGACTAAGGAAGCGGGAAAGGAGACATTTCAAGATGGCCCGACAAATGACTTTCTGGGGGGATAGACCTCGCGAGATCCTGCTACCAAGAGTATCAGAAGGCAGGGTCGAAATAAGCCTGCCGGCAAGAAATGCGGTAAGCAACCCGGTAATGGACTGGGTGGGGGTAGAATTGGTGGAGGACACGGTGTACCTAGTAGTGGAACTGGAATGGCGTGCGAGAGGGGAGTTCGGGGGCGTAGATTTGGACCTCCCGGGGCGTGTACATGCGGCAGGATCCTTACACCTGTCGGAAGAGGGATGGCGGACCTTTGGGATTGCCTTGGCTTTCGGGGATGACCCCGTACGAATGTTCAAAGGAGCATGGCAAATAACTTGGCGGGAGGGGTTTGAGTTTGCAGTCCCAGAACGAGACGACGTGACGGTCGATGTAAGAGTTGTCGCGGCAGGGATCTTTGAGCTGCCCAATGAGGTCGTACGGATGAGTCTACCGCCCTTTCTGCTAAGACAAATGGGAGGCGTAGAGCGAGTGGAGCAGGCGGTAGCTGCCATAACTAGGTTGAATTTCGACGAAACATTAGTGTATTGGAAATACTACCGGGCCTTCCCAGAGATGGGGCCTTTTGAAGACGAACAGAGGCATGAAGTACTTTGTATACTACAAGCTGCAGTAAGCACCCGACCAGGAGTTCCGCAAGTAAGTGATGAGGCCATGTGGAGAGTCATTAGGCGGGAAGTAGGCCGGGGCTCGACCTACATAGACGACCTTTTCTGGTTATACGAGAAGTCAGAGGAGGTTGCAGCTCCTAGGGATATGGAAGGATAGTTGGACGAGAAAGGGAGAAAGAGGATATAAAAGGTAAGGGGGCAGTAGGTGGACATTTACTGAGGATTGGATGTTACGCTTTCTATGTGAACTATGCAGGGAATCACCAAGGCAACAATGGCAGCAAGACGTGTGCAAATGGAACGCCCGCTCTGTGTGCGGATGGAACGCCAGCCCCGGTACCTTGGACCGCCCTGGAATAACGGCGAACGATGGGAAGTATCCCTCCCGCCGAGTTCCAACTATCGGGGATTTGATGTAGAATGGCGGGCCGTAACCTTGGGAAGAGACACCGCCTTCATGTTGGTAGAATGTCGGTGGACGGGGATGAGAATCAACCTGGGACCTGGGGATGACTTCTTTTCCAGTTTGGAAGTTACCGGGACCATGTATCTGTCCGAGATTGGCTGACACTCGTTAGGGGTGGGAATAGCGCAAGGCCACGAACTGGCTCCCGTCTTTCGGAGGGCAGCCCGGGCGTTGACACGGGTAGGGAAATTGGTCGAGGGTAGAAGAAACGTGGACTTACTTACCCGGGTGGAAATGGGAGGTTGGAGGGAATTCAGGGCACCAACCACACCGCTGAGGTGCCGTGTGCCCCGTCTTATGATAGACCTCGTCTTCGGGAGCCTCGTGAGGGCGCAGGAGCTGGCAGACTCAACGATAGTCTGGGTAGACCACTTCCCCTCCCCTACCATTGGGATGTTCTACGATGTCGCTGTGGAGCACGGGCCGTTCTGGGGAAACATGGCCCACAAGTTACTGGAAGTCATCCACATCCTGATGTTTAGGGCGCCACGGCTAGACTGGGCGGGATGCGAACGCATAATCGAAAGGGAAATTGATATAGGAGAGAGTTATTTAGCAGGGGTGGCTGAACTATTCGAGGAGCCTACCGAACCTGAAGGGCCGCGAGGGCGAGAACGGAACTAGCCTCCGCAGGCGGGCCAATAGGGTAGATCGAGTATAGTTCGCTACGTATGGAAGTTCGCCGATGGAAATAAGAAAGGGGCCTCGGACCTGGATGGCTAAAACGCGTTAGAAAACAAAGAAGGGGGTAGACTCCTAATGGTTGACCGTAACACTGAAGGTCGGAAAAGGAAACACTGCTCGGGAAGACTTTCCCTAGCAGGATGCCCAACCCGGACTCCCTCGCACCGACCCGACGGGACAAGGGCACTACAAACGAGCTTGTGATAAAGAAAGCCAAGTCACGCCCATAGCTCGGCAGGGAAGCAGGGCCGGTCGTGGCTCCTCCTTAGGGAAAGGCAATCAGGAAATGAAGATAGGAAAAAGGCTATAAAGATAAGCCAACGGAGCCGGGAGCCTAGGGAACCTAAATGCTTCGCTTTGCGTATGTCCTGCGAATTCTTTGGCTTATGCAGAACTAGGCAAAATGGCAACGGAGAAGGAGACAGATAACCGTAAGAGTGAAGGAGGACCAGGCTTAGGAGGCAGTGCCGTACAAAGCGAAGAGGGGCAGAAGGATAGAGAATCGATAAATCCGGACGGTACCAAAGGGAACCGCAAGGAAATCTCCTCAGGGGAAAGCTCGGGGAAAGCCGGTGGAAGCAGGCAAGGGACTCAGGAGACCAAGGAGGGCAGAAATAAGGACAGGACAAGCTCCCGAAACTCAAAAGGAGCCGTGTCTAAGAAAGTAAGGGTCACGGATGCGAGGCGCAAACTAACCGAGATAGAAAAAAGGACCGCGGAGTACAAGGCAAGATTGATTGAGGAAATGATGACTGGGAACGAAGAAGGCCCTCTGCAGGAGGAACCCCGGGACGAACGGAAAGCCAACCGAGGTGGGACTAGACAAGGGGATAAAGGTAGTGACCGTGGGGGAACGTCGAGCAAAAGAAGGAAAGAGAAAGATAACTCTCCGGGGATGGAAGCGGAAAAGGCTACGACCCCGCCAGCCATAGATAGTAGGGCTAGCCGCCTGCCGACCACGCCAGCAGTAACGCGAGGGTGCGAAGGACTCTGGAGCCTTAGGGAAAGCGTGTTGGGATGGTTTGACCTAGAAGGAACTACGAAAACCAGGGAGGGACAGAAGGCCGGCAAGGAAGGTCCGGATAACAGTATGGCAGGCGAGGCCAGCAGCTCCGAGGGCGGCCTTAGGAAGATAGTGTCGTCCCTCGCGCGAGCACTAAACAAAAATCAAGGCTACCTAGCGGATGCTAAGAAAAAGTTGACGTTTGATGGGGCGAACATCACAGAATTCCTGATAGATTACGAGAATCTGGTTGCGCTGTTGAAATGGACCGAAGAAGAGAAGATGGACCACCTGGGGCAGCATGTGTCTTTGAGCCTAGGGTGGGACATAATGGCCATTGTGGCCGCGAGTCGGTCTTGGAAAGAAACCCAGGATGTGATGATGAGAAAATATCTGGCAGCAGAGAAGATGGCAACGGAGGCCGATCTAGCGGCAGTCCAAAGGAAGAACTTCGCAAACAATGACTTCCTACGGGAGTTTACTTTGGTAGCACTAAGAATCCCCGGGGTTACGGACCGAATAATGAGTAAGTACTTCCTCAAACAGTTCTCCGAGTTCGATAAGGACAAGATCCTGTCGGCTTACCAACAGATGAGCAAATTTGTAAACACTAGGGACGTTGATTTCACTACGGTAACGGATTTGGCCGAAAAGACGGTAGTGACTGAGACATTGGACTTGCTTAAGGAAGGTGAGGTCATAGATCTGACCGGTAGAACAGGCGACAAGGTAAAGAAGGGGATAGAAAGTCTACATGAGCGGGTGCACGGGGTCGACAATAAAATTGAAAGGATGGAGGGCGCGCTACTGGTTATGCAGGCGCAAATATCTCGACCCGCCCTCCCTCCCCAGGAAGTTGTGGTTCCGCCAGGTACAACCGGGGATTCGGACGGAGAGATCTTGCTAACGAGCAATGCAAGTACTGCACCGCGATGGGACATTATGTGCACGTGTGTCCAAAGCTCAACCATGATATCTTAAAAAGGAGATGCACCAGGTCATTAAAGGGAGAGATATTCGGACCACAGGGAGAGCGGGTGAATTGGAACTCACCAGGGGGAATGCGACGAGCCGTTATCATGCTCAATGGGTTAGAGATAGCGGTCGTAGAAGCTGTGCCGGTGGTCGATATCATTTGGGATCAACTGCGGGGCCACGGACCGCAGGTCAACTTTATTTTGGAAAACGACGGACGTGATAGGGTGAACGCAACCACTCGACTGGGAACGGGCGGGAGAAGGATTAACCGTGACACTATTATGGAGGAGTTCGCCGGAAGCTCCGAACCCCAGGCAGAGCCTGAGGCCGAGGAACTAGAGAAAGTCTATGGGAAGCCTAGGGAAGAGGAGCCTGCGGACAAGGTTACCGCCGCTAAGAAGAAGTTTCGGTATCAAATCTCGATCTTAACCTTGCCTCAGATCGACGACACCATTAGCAAGTTACTAGGAACCATGGTGTCGGTGTCTTTTCAGACCATGCTGCAGGCTAGCCCTAGGTTTCTCAAAGCGCTTAGCTTAGATAACTGTTGACTCGGAGACGAGTAGAAATAGGCGACAACCCCGAATTACCAGAAGGGGAGAGGGAGGAGGAAGCTCCTCAAGAAGTGGCTAACCTTCAGAGGAGTCGCTGGGACTTGGAGGATCTCGAGAAAGCTTTTGCAGACATTCGTTTGAGCTTGCCCGACCGAGAGGGCGGCGAAGTCATGAGGTCACCACCTGGGACAAAGCTTAGCTTTCATGCACTGCCCGTAGGGAAGTTGAAAATCCAGATCGGGACTCATCATACCGACGCATTAGTAGACGGGGGAGCAGAAATCACTCTCATAAGAAGAGATTTCGCAACGATCACGGGATGTACGGTAAACAAGGAAGTAACAGGGAGCATCCGGGGAGCTGGCGGGGAAATCCCGTTCGCTGGGTACGTCAAGAAGTGCGCTGTAAAGGCAGGAGTTAGGGAATCGATCTGGTCGTTTCAGCGGATGACCGTAACGGAGGAAATGGACCACGACATAATCCTCGAGAGACCGTGGTGCGTGAACGTGGAGATGATAGGCATGCACTTGCACGACGGCTCATACATGGTAGACATAGAGGACCCAGTGACCGGCCGGGGAGAGCTCCTCCGACTCCTTGGAACGGGAGGAGACCCCCCAAAGGGGAAATTGGCAACATGGTCGCCGTCGTTCGAGGATAGCACGCGAAAAGGGGCTTTCGCACGGATGGAGGGTATGAGAGAAAGGGTAGAAATCATGATTGAGGAAGCATTTAAGAAGAAGGAGTGGATCAAGATGGGCCTGCCCCAGAAGAAGAGGAGGCAGGAGGACGAAGTCCTAGGTGTTATGGTAGCAGAAAAGGAGTCAGAGGTCGAACGTGGTTCTAGCCTGCCAAGCGGAAAGAAGTACGCATAGACGTGCCAGAAGTCGCACTAGAGATCCCCGATCTGTTACAACTCATCAAGGCCCTCAGATACCACAAGGTAGGCGTGGACTCAGTAGCCTTGGCCAAGTTCGAAGGAGAAGTCCAAAAGGGATATTGCCTGAATGAGAAACTAGTTCGTATTCAACCACGAGTCGTAGAGGCAACGAGGGTGATTCCGACTGTTCATTTTTTAGGAGAAAGATCCCGGAAGGAAGTGTTCGAAAGTACAAGCCGGTAGGGAAGAAAGCAAAATCGGTCTCAATCCTGCTAGAGACATCAAAGGAAGAGGCTATGGAGAAGGAGGAAGAGGTCCTTCGAGTGATCCGAGAAAGAAGGGCGACGAAAGGACATCGGATACCAGATGAGGTAGCTAACACAATGAAGATGGGATAGACGGATTCTTAATGGAAGAAGAAACCCGCCTGATCAAAAGGACCTGCCAGGAGTTTCACCTGGCATTTGCCTTTAGTGATCACCAGAAGGGACGACTGGATGCAAAGCTGATCCCTCCGGTCAGAATCCACACGGTAGAACATGAATGCTGGAATGACAAGGCGCCGTCCTATGAATTTGGGATAGCAGGGGAAGTGACAGACCTCCTCCGAGCAAAGATGGACTCCTTCGTTGCGGAGCCTACGGCGTCGCCGTACGCAAACCGGTGGTTCGTCTTTCGGAAGCCTAATAAGACGCTAAGGTGGATTCAGGATCTGCAGAAGTTGAATGCGATAACCATCCGGGATGCTGGCTCGCTACCTCAGGCTGACTAATTAGCAGAATCGCACGCCGGTCGGAGCATTTACTCCCTGATAGATCTGTACTCAGGGTATGACCAGCTTCCATTGGATGTTTGGGACAGGCCATACACCGCTATGCACACCCCCGTAGGCCAGTTTCAGATGCAAGTGACCCCTATGGGATTCACAAACGCGGTGGCCGAAGCGCAACGAAGAATGCTCGTCGTGGCCGGGGACATGTTCCCAGAGAAGTGTGAGCCTTACATCGATGACAATCCGATCAAAGGCACGCAGGAGAAGGACGAGACGAAAGTCCAGCCAGGGATCTGAAGTTTGTATGGGACCACCTGCAGGACATCAAGGACTTACTCCGCCGGTTCCTAGTATACAACATTACGGCTAGTGGACCAAAGAGTATCCTAGCAGTACCGGAGGTAACTATACTAGGATTTTGTTGCGGTACTTACGGCAGGAAGCCAGATCCGGCAAAGACCAACAAGATATCACAGTGGCCGACGCCACTGCGCACGACAATGGAGGTAAGGGCATTCCTAGGCGTAGTCGGCTTTTGGAGGATCTTCATTAAGAATTTTGCCAAGATTGCTGAGCCCATCCGGGCTATGATCAGGGAAGAAGGAACCATGGATTGGACGGAGGAGCGAGAAGGAGTTGTCCAAAAGCTTAAGGACATATTGACATTTGAGACAATCGCCCTGTCCGCACGTTGTTTTAATGACAAAGTAGGACGACCCTTCATCCTAGAGACGGATGGAGGACCTTTGGCCGTAGGAGGCGTGTTGATTCAAAGGGATGAAGGAGGAAAAGAGAGGCGGATTAGGTTCGAAAGTAGAACCCTGAACTCCGCAGAGCGGCGGTACTCGCAGTTCAAGAAGGAGGTCCTAGCTATCTTGCACTATCTTAAGACCTTTCAGTTCTACCTATTTGGGAGGCGGTTCATCCTTAGGATCGATGCAACGAATGTTGTAGGGGCCTTAAAGAATTACAGGCCTATAGATCCGACGGTGGGGAGATGGGTAGGATTTATCGGGCAGTTTGATTACAAAATCGAACGGAATGCGGGAATTAGGAACAAGGCTGATGGTTTGAGCCGGGTCTGCATCACTCCCGAAGGGGTGGAGGGTGCGGAGCCCATAGACGCATTCCTCGAATACGAAGGAGGGACTCTTGCGGTGGATAACGAAATGATGAGCGAAGAATGCACATCGGGAGAACTATTGATCCAGACTTTGGAGAAGGGGGCATATGCCGTCGTAGCAGAACTTAGAGAAGGACGAGTCACCACTCGAGGACGCAGAGAAGAAAAGGACTCATGGGGAGCGATAGTAGGGCCAAAAGAGGAACTAATAGCAATGGCGGTCGAGGGAGGCCGGGAAGCAGTGATGAGCCTAGTGGAATCTTGGGAAAGGAGAGAGTTGCAATGGGTGGTAAACCAGATGCAGGAAAGAAAGGATGGGGGCCAGGAAGGGGAGAAGTTTTTTTATGTCCAATTATACGAAGGGTTCTTTCGGGAGATCGGGCTGTTGCTGGTAGGAAACAAACAACCTACGGAAGTCAGTATTAAAGCGAGACAAGAGGCTGAAAGGTACGTCCTAAGGGGCGGTCATTTGTTCCGAAGGGAGGAAGGTGCTATGCCCAGAACGATTGTGTGCGGAAGGTCTAGGCAAGTAGACGTTATCCAGACAATGCACGACGGGTTAGTTGTAGGTCATCGGTCGTCCAAAGGAACGTTTGCAAAGATAACGCCACTCTATTATTGGCCAGGCATGGCAGGCATGGTCGCCATATACTGCCAGACTTGCCTTATCTGCCAAGAACGAAGCTCGGCGCGGGTCTTCGAGCCGCTTAGACCAACGCGGGTGCTAGGACCAGGACATCTTGTCCACCTCGACCTTGGGGTCATGCCTGTATCAACGGACGGATACAGGTATATCCTGGATGGGCGGGACAACTTGAGTGGGTTCGTGGAGGCGGTCGCTCTCAAGAAAAAGACAGGGAGGAGTGTGGCGGACTGGATAGAAGACTTCTACTTGAGGCATCCGTTCGTCAGGAGGTTTATAGCAGACAATGAGACGGAGTTTGTGAACCAAGAAGTATTAGGGATGCTTAAGAGACTCTGCGTACCGATCAAACTCATCGAGCCGTATCACCCTGAGGCCAATGGACCTGTGGAAAAGGGGCACCAGACCTTGAAGAATACGATTGCGAAGCTCGCAGCGGACCGTCTGGGGAACTGGCCTAGGTATCTTAAGCAGGTTGTCTTTGCGGAGAATGACCCCTAAAAGGACGACAGGATGTATCCCGGCGGAGTTTTGGTACGGAAGAGAGATCGACTTTCCCGTGGAAGCCTTGGTATCTACCTGGAATAGGTTAGATGATGATCCGCAAATGACCACTGAAGAGTTAATCGAGGCAAGATGTCAACAGATCCTTAAGAACGAGGAAGTCATAGAAGACATCGCCAACCGGGTACTAGACAACAGAATGAGGGACAAAGCAAGGTGTGACCAGGTTAAGAATGTCAGAAAGGAGCCACTTCAAGTGGGAGAGATGGTATTGCTAAGGAACTCGGCACTAGAAAGTACTTGGTCGGGACAGCTGGGAAGAAGGTTCAAAGGCCCCTACCGGGTCGCCAAGCAGGTGGGACTGAACACCTTGAACTGGAAGATTTGGATGGAAGTGGATTGAAAGGGCCCTTCCCGGGGCAACGATTGGTCAGGTTTCTAAGTCGGGACCCAGTGGAACAATGGCTTTAGGAGGCCGAAGATAAGGAAACTGAGGGGCCACAAGCTAAGGACTGACCACAACCTTGCCCACACTATGGTTTGTCTCTGACCACGTCCGTGGGACTGTCATTTTTGGGGGACTGGGGCAATGGCTTGACTGACTGAGGTTGAAAGGCAGCATGACTTGGGATTTTGCATCAACTGGCTTGTGCGGGAAGGGTTGTTGTGGCATTGTACCATAGTTTTTTACGGGGAAATAATGGGATCTTCACAAACGACGCTTTTGCATAATGGAGGGAAATATATAAAAGGAGCATGATGTGAGGGATACTGGGTGCATTTTGGGAATGTCTACCGGAATGGGGGGGGGGCGTGTGTATGAGGGACATTGCGGGTGTTGTTTTGTTATACAAGACTTAGGAGAAAAACGAGAAAAGACAAAAATGGAATTCGACAACGAAAACGACAGCGGGGCAATCAACAGGCCTACCGGAGGGGAAGAAGCGGGGCCAAGCCAAGGGAGGAGGACATCAAAGAGAAAATTGTACATAGGGCTCATGGGCGGGCCAGTGGTAGGCAGGGGGGGAAGGAAATGATTGTGTAGGAAACCCTCACCCCTCCGGAAGGGAGAAGGTATAGAAATCTCATCTGACAGTGAGGGCGAGAAGGGAAAGGCAAATGTGAAAGAAGAGGGCAATGCAGATATGGGGGGTAAGGCCCAAGCCCCTGACGAGGAAGGAGCCAACATGGGCGAACGACGTGAGATTTGGCATGAGGAAAGCGAGGGGGGACATGACGTGCACGACGAGCATAAGGATGGGGAGGAGAGAAGAGAAAGCCCGCTTGAAGGACGAAGCGGCCACGACAGTTGTGAGGAATATGGGACAAGGACAAAGATTCCTTATACCTACGATCCAAAGGACCTAACGAGAGGATATAGCCCCATACAGACAGAAGCCGAGGAAGACGAGGAGGAGGACGTACAAAAGATCATAAAAATCAGCAGCGGGGATGAAAGGGATGAGATCTCGCGACCTAGGGAAGAGAGACAACCTCCAATGCACCAGCCGCGCGAGGAAGCCTTCAGATGGGAGGATGAGTTTGGGCCGACGCCCAGCCATTGGTTTGAGCAGTGGCTCGGCGTAGTCAAGCATGAGTGGATTATAAAAACCCGGGAACTCGCAAGGGCACGGGTGGAAGCCACACCGCTGGATTTTTTTAACGAGGCCGAATTACGAAAAATTGCAAGGATAAGGAGAGAAATCGAGACCTTCGGCCTGGGGGCTGAGGAACAGGGTGGACAAGGGGCGAGCGCGTTAAGACACAGGACAACAATAGACATTAGATGTTGATCGAGTGTTGGGCAATAATCCTGTTTTTTTTTTTTTTTTTTTTTTT
>BFEA01000083.1:1578520-1597060 GCA_003427395.1 Chara braunii
TAGTTCTAGCCACTCATTGTCATGTTCATACTTGGTGTGATGTTCCGGATGATCTTCCCTTCATGTGCATGTGCTTTCCATTAGTTCTAGCCACTTATTGTCATGTTTATACTTGTGTTGTGATGTTCTGGTTCCTCCCATGTTGATCTTTCCTATATGTGCATGTGCTTTCCATTAGTTCCAGCTTCTCATTGTCATGTTCATGTTTGGTGTGGCGTTGCGGTTTATCCCTTCGCTATGTGCATGTGCTTCTCATTAGTTTTAGTCTCTCATTGTCATGTTCATGCTTGAAATGATGTTCCGGATCTTACTTAAATGATCTCTTCTCTATGTGCATATGCTTTTCATTAGTTCTAGCTTCTCATTGTCATATTCATGTGTGTTATAGTATTCGGTTCATACTTAGTTTATCTTTTTCAATGGGATGGATGATCGACATTTGACTGCTACTACGGGCGATGACTTGACTAGTATCAGAAATCTCGTCTCTCCCTTTCTCCCTCCTCCTTTTCCTCTTTCTCTCTCTCTCTCTCTCTCTCTCTCTCTCTCTCTCTCTCTCTCTCGCTATATCACACTATCCCTTCTCTCCGCCACTTCTTCTCTCCTCGATCACTTTACTTCGTTCTCTCCCTCCCCCTCACTTGGCATATGACTAACCCTTCTCCCCTCACTTGGTAAATTGCCAGGGTGCGAACGACAAGAAGAGATCAGACCTCACTTGGTGGAGAAAGAGGGCAAGGGGAGGATAGCCGGTCCCTTGCGCCACCAAGAAGGCAAAGGAAAGGATGGTTGAGAAAGAGGGAAAAAGAGGTGGAACCCGACAAAAAGTATAGGTGAAAGCAAGGTCAGTTTGACTCAACCATTTCCCCGACCACATGACTATGAGAAGAGAATGGGCTGATTGAGCAACACGAGGGAACAAAGAGCAGCCAAAGAGTTTGAAAAGATAGGCATGTGGGAAGGGCTATGTGTTGACCCCCAACGGGGGATTGTATGGATCTTCTTGCTTGTGTGGGATTTTGCAGGTGAGTGATGGCTAGAAATGCCTTGAGCGGGATAGGGCCGACAGGAACTGGTCACCAAGAGGGAAAGGGAAGAGGGACAAAGGGGCTTGGGACCGTTGACATACAACCAACCCATCAAAATGACTTTTGCGCCTGAGACTTGGAGTGTAAATGAGAGCGCAATCGTACTAAGGAAAATATGATGTTGTGTGTGCATGCATATAAGGGCCCCGAAAAGACTAAGGGGCCTCTACTTCAATAAGGTTGAAAGCGAATTGTGAGACCCGATGGATGCGTAGAGGCGAGGGAGAGGACGGCTTCGCCGCACTCCGATGACGCCATATAGCCACAATGCTTAGGGAAATGGTGTGCGGCCTAAGGATGACGCTTAGCCTACGCACAAGAGAAGAGAAACACTTAAAGAATCCTTGAACTGCCTGCGCATTGGAAGGAGCAATTGCATGGGAACACAACAAAGAATCCAAAAAAAAATCAGCGTTGCGGAACGACCAGCGAGACTACCACCCGGCGTGAGGGTTGAGCTACATCCCCAATGTCAAAGCTCTCTCGCGCGATGGCCCACCCCCATCCATCTCAAAGCACTAGGTGGGGGTGACCTCGAGACGAACAGCCCGCGCCCTGAGCATGAGCGTGGGCGGGCCGAGCCAACTGGGACCCGCAGTGGGGTCGACTAAGGCTCGAAAGTCTACCGGGGTTTGGCCCTACATCGTATTGCAGACCAGGTACGGTACGAGTTTGTGGTGATGCCCTTTGGACTTTGCAATGCGCCGAGTACATTCCAGCACGCCATGAAGGATCTGTCATGACTACTTGGATAAGTTTAACGTCATGT
Organism: Chara braunii; assembly: GCA_003427395.1. NCBI lineage: Eukaryota > Viridiplantae > Streptophyta > Charophyceae > Charales > Characeae > Chara > Chara braunii. Next base: position 1,580,378 of record BFEA01000083.1, read on the forward strand.
ACCTCGATGACATTCTTATCTTTAGTAGAACTGTCGAGGAGCATGCTCAACATGTAGACAAAATACTCTCTCTCCTCCGGCAGTACAAGTATAAGATAAACTTAGAGAAATGCGAGTTTCGTCGCACTAAAATTTGGTACTTGGGTCATGAAGTATCCGCGGAAGGGATTAGGCCTGAAGAGGCCAACCAAGGTTAGATCATTCTTGGGGATGTGTGGTTATTATCGGAGTTTTGTAAAAAACTATAGTACCATTGCCTCTCCCTTGACTGATCTAACGCGCCTTGACACTCCATGGAAATGGACAAACGCATGTGAGGCTGCTTTCAAGAGATTGAAGCATGCCCTTACACATCATGAGGTTCTCATGGTACGTGATCCTCAAAGGCCATTTGTTGTGACCACTGACGCAAGCCAATATGGCATTGGCGCAGTGCTGGGTCAACAAGAAGGGAAGAAGTTGAGGCCGATGGAGTACATGAGTAAGAAGATGCCATCGAAGAAGTTGGCGAAGTCCGCCTACAAAAAGGAGCTCTACGCCCTCTACAAGGCACTTGTCCACTGAAGACACTATCTGTTGGGAAGGTTTTTCTACTTGAGAACTGACCATTAGACACTCAAGTGGATCAAGACACAACCTGTCCTTTCTGACGCACTCAAACGCTGGATTGAAGTCATAGATCAGTACGACTTCAAGCTAGATTACTAGATTACATGAAAGGAGAGTATAACAAGGTTGCTGATGAGCTGTCACGTAGGGCATACTACCTAGGTGCGCTGATTATCGAGTTTGGCTTATCTAACAATGTATCTCGATCCTTGGTGGAAGCCTACAAGGAGGACCCTATCACGATGGACATCATTGACAAACTTGAGGCCCAGGACAAGGCCACAACTGATGAGTTTGTGATGATGGATGGGTTGCTTTTTCTTGAGAAGGCAAAATTCAAAAGATTAGTGGTCCCGTCTAGAGAGATTTTGCTAAGTTATTTTTAGGTGAGTGCCATGACGCAACAACACATTTTGGCTACAAAAAGACTAGTGTTAACTTGGCACAACGATTCTGGTGGCCTAACATGCTTGACGATGCAAAGAAGTACGTGCAGACTTATCAGGTCTGTCAGCGGGACAAGACGTGGACTCAAGCTCTGCTTGGGTTGTTAAAGCCTTTACCCATTCTTGCTGGTCCGGGACAGAGTGTTTCCATGGACTTCATGGATACCCTCGTGTCCATTTCCATGGCAAGAGGCTAGTTGATAGGTTCACTCAGTACGCTAGACCAATTGCCATGCCAGAGAGTGCCAGGACTGAACACGTCATCAAGTTATTCATGGGTAACTGGGTGCGTGACTTTGTACTCTCAAGGACAATTGTTAGTGACAGAGATGTCCGGTTTACCAACAAAATGTGAAAAAATGCCGCTAAGCAGATGGGCAGCCAGCTCCAAATGACTTTTGGGAATCATCCCGAAGCCAATGGGCAGGCTGAAGAGATGAACCGCGTGGTGCAGCATCTGCTGAGGCATTATATTAAGCCCAACCAGTATGACTGGGATGAGAAGTTGCCTCTCATCGCCAGCCTATACAACAATGTTGTACATAGCACCACCGGTGTCATACCTAATTAATTGCATTTGGGTGGAAACCTCGATCTGCTCTAAACTTCCTCCTGCCTGAAAACTGAACTGTTGGCACCCCTGGAACCTAGTATGAGAAGCTGTTGCAGCAGACTGTCGAATACATAAAGAAATCTCAGGAAGCAATGATTGTTTCTGAGAACAAGCATCGCCGACAGTCCACATTTCAGGTAGGGGAACGTGTTTGTGTCAAGGCTAGTGAATTGGGACAGGAGTTTGGCATTTCTAGGAAACTAATGCCTCAGTATTTCGGTCCCTGGGAAGTCTTAGATATTGTGGGTAGTGATTTGGATGGTCCCTCGTACGTGATTCGAATCCCTGATCACTTGCACACTTACCCCTTGTTTTACGTGTGAAAGCTTGCACCTTTCCCTGAGACACAACAATTCTGGTGGCCTAACATGCTTGACGATGCAAAGAAGTACATGCAGACTTATCAGGTCTGTCAGCGGGACAAGACACAGACTCAAGCTCTGCTTGGGTTGTTAAAGCCTCTACCCATTCCTGCTGGTCCGGGACAGAGTGTTTCCATGGACTTCATTGATACCCTCGTGACCAGCAAGAGTGGCAAGAGGCATATCTTGGTCATAGTTGATAGGTTCACTAAGTACGCTAGACTAATTGCCATGCCAGAGAGTGCCAGGACTGAGCACGTCATCAAGTTATTCATGGGTAACTGGGTGCGTGACTTTGTACTGCCAAGGACAATTGTTAGTGACAGAGATGTCCGGTTTACCAACAAACTGTGGAAAAAGGCCGTTGAGCAGATGGGCAGCCGGCTCCAAATGACTTCTGTGAATCATCCCGAAGCCAATGGGCAAACTGAAGAGATGAACCGTGTGGTGCAACATCTATTGAGGCATTATATTAAGCCTGGCCAGAATGAGTGGGATGAGAAGTTGCCTCTCATCGCCAGTCTTCTCATCGCCGGTCTGTACAACAATGTACATAGCACCACTGGTGTCAGACCTAATTAGCTGCATTTCGGTGGAAGCCTCGATCTGCTCTAAACTTCCTCCTGCCTGAAAACCGACCTGCTGCAACCCCTGGAACCATAGAGTTTGGTGTCTAGTATGAGAAGCTGTTGCAGCAAACTGTCGAACGCATCAAGAAATCTTAGGAAGTAATGATTGCTTTTGAGAACAAGCATCGCCGACAGTCCACATTTCAGGTAGGGGAATGTGTTTGGGTCAAGGCTAGTGAATTGGGACAGGAGTTTGACATCTCTAGGAAACTAATGCCTCAGTATTTCGGTCCCTGGGAAGTCTTAGATATTGTGGGTAGTGATTTGGATGGTCCCTCATACGTGATTTGAATCCCTGATCACTTGCGCACTTACCGCTTGTTTCACGCCTTAAAGTTTGCACCTTTCCCTGAGACACAGCCATTCCCATCAAGGAGATCAATGCTGCCCCCAACCATGGATGGTCACATGGACGTCTACGATATCTTGGAACACAGAGACATGCCTGTCCCAAGCCAGCTGGCCAAGGAAGACCGCCTAAACCTATGATAGAGTACATGGTACGGTTCAGACATCATATGGATCCTTAAGGAAGATCGGTGGTTCACAAGAGAGGAACTTGTCAAGACAACTCCTCAGATCGTGACCGAGTAAGAGCGAAGAATGAAGGGGAAGGCCACCAGCATGAAGCATCTCAGCGGACTTTCAAAGCTAAGGGGGATGGAATGCGAGAAATGAGCCCTCGCAAGGCCCTTATTAGACAATCACATGTTCTGGGTTGAGGCCCTCAGCAACCAACCGTGCCTGCCCTAAGTGAAGGCGGGCCTGAGTATTCACCAGAGGTCAAAATTTGACACTTTCCATATGGGGGTACTCAGGCAGTTGTAGGACGCCAGCTGGTTGACAAGAAGCGTGAGCCTCCCTGTGCTGCGTCGTACAGTTGGGCGCATGTTTTGGTAGCTGCGCCTGGGCACACACACACAATGCAAGGCAGATACATCACGAATTGGCTTCGGGTCTACGAAAAAGCAGCATTGCCGATGTACGTACCCCAGGTCCTGGCCAAGTTCAGCAAAGGGCCCAAGTTTGGAAATACCGCTCGTGCCCAATTGCAAAGGGCCCAGGCCTTCAACTACATCGCTGGGCCTGGGCATGTACTGGGGCCTGACCAGAAGCTACTGGAAGCTTCCCAGCCAGGCCACAAGCAGCCAAACAGAGGCTGCCAATTCCAGTCAGGGTCAGGCAGCCAGGGTCAGGCATTCCGGCCCAAGCAGGCATTGTGGTCACGTTGCTGCGTTGCTGCGCGATAGGCTGCGTGATGCATTAAGTGGCCAGGGCGCGTGCGGGCGCTTGAGAGGTGAGAGGGGCACTGCTGGACAACGGAGCGCAGGCAGCCATAGGCTGCAGGGTGCTAGGGGGTAAGGGCGATCGGTGGTCTTCAGGACGGAGGCAAGTGTGGGTGGTCAGGGTCTGACGAGGGGAGACGAGATACGTGCTTGGTGTGTGAGGGAGGTCGGCTATGGTGTTGACGTCATGTACATTGGTCTTAAAAGTCGAAGTCAGCCTGTTGTGTGAATGCGGATGTAGTAGGATAGGTAAGTAGTGTAGGCTGGGCGCTGGGCGCCAGACAGAGAGGAGCGACATTGGATAATGTGTTGGTGTGGCCTGAGGGCTTGAACATTGGCTCATGAGTTCATTGCATTGCTCTTATTTGGATCGAATCTTGGTGCATTTGTGCTGTCTACTTGTACACGACTACCTAGACATCTGTGTGATTTCGCAACTTGGCTTTCTGTATACTGTTCTCACTCATATTCCTTGCACTGCATTCATCATTTACTTCATGGCGAATTAAATTCTTTGATTTTTGTTTTCTTTTTTCTTCTCTGAAAGGGGGTAGCCCCTAACGTTTTTGTATCCAGCCGAGTGGGATTCAAGCTCATGACCTGGTTTGTTAGCATGCGTGTGGTCGCTGTGTACCAGAGAGCTTTTTTTTTTTGAGTTGCCAAAAGACCTGACCCACCCAATTTTTTTCTTGTAGAGGCCGCAGTCGCCCGCCCCTAGAAAATTGCCTCAAGGCGACCCAACCCGTGCATTTGTTTTGAGTGTGCAAGGAAAATGAGCGATAGCGAATTCCAGAAACCAAGCAGCATCATACACATGAAACCAGTTGATCGTGACCTCAAACCAAAAGCAGAATTGCAACTCGAGTTCCACCAAATAAGAGCACAGCAAAACAATGTTGGAATAGTCTCATCATCATCAACAAAGAACTGATGTCGGTATCCTATCTTGCGCTCGACGCCCAGGTTACGAATGGCAGATCCTATCTAGCCTATCTACAATGCTGCTGGTGACGTCAACAACTACCCGAAGTACGAGCAGATCTCGGCATATGTTGTTCGCCTCAAGCACCAGGTATGTCTCTCGCATCACTCACAACCTCGATCCCCCACATAGATGCCACATGCACCCAAGGACCACCATGCGCCCCATCCAGCACCTCGCAGACCAGTTCGGCTATGGCTGCATGCGTATCCCTAGCTCGCCCGTGAGCGCGTGGGCGCTTGCCTACCAGTAGCGCAACAGCCCTTGTGCAACATGTGGCAAGTGTTTGAATACCCAATGCGGGGGCAGGCACTTTGCTATATGGAAGTGCTATGCCTGCTGCGTGTGGCCTGGCTGCACTGGGGCTCTACCCAAAAGCTTCTGGTAGGCCCCAAGTGGTTGAGCCCCAGTCCAAGGGTATCAAGCCAAGGGCCTAGGGCGGTTACCCGTGTTCAACTGCCCGCAGCCTGTGTTCGGTCCATGTCGCGTCTGTGGCCTAGGGCCTGCCTTAGATACACTCATTAAAGGCAGCTAGGGCCTGGGCGCTCTCAACCAACTGGCGCTGCACAATTGCCTGAATTCCCGCAGTTGCGTGGTAGCCCAAAGTAGGCCTCTCGTCCTTGGTCGGGCCTGCGTTCACTTAGGGCGACCGACTTTGCTGGAAATAGGGTCCGATAGGGCTTGTCGAGGCCTTGAGCCTCGCATTCCCTCCTCCATACTTCGACAGTCCTTTGAGAAGTTCAATTACTCAATCCGGCGCTTTCCTTTCTGCAACGACTTCTTGTAGTTAGCGACAGGTTGTGGAGTGGTCTGCATGAGTTCCTCCCGGGTAAACCATCTGTCCTCCTTAGGATCAATGTGATGTCTGAACCGAACACGATATTGCAGCTTCGCCTTAGGAGGATGTCCCCTGCCTGTCGGTCTTGGAACTGGCATTTCCCTGTGGTCCACAATGTCGTCGATGTCGACGTCTCCGTCCATGGTTAGGGGCAGCATTGAGCGACGAGAGGGGAACTGATTAGTTTCCTTAAAAGGTGAGAGCTTGGAAGCGTGGAAGACAGGGTAAGTGCGAAGGTGACCAGGGATGTGAATTACATATGACGGCCCATCCGGATCTTCCCCGACCACATCGAGAACCTCCCAAGGCCGAAGGTACTGTGGAGATATTGTGCTCCTGCCCCAGTTCAGAGGACTTAACCCAAACTCTATCTCCTACCTGAAATGTCGATGGGCGGCGATGTTTGTTCGCGGACTCTATCATCGCCGCCTGTGCCTTATGCATCTGTTCTACCGCTTGCTGCATCAATTGCTCATATCGATAGGCGAATTCCAATGTGCCAGGTGCAACAGTTGGCTGGTTCTCAGGTAGCAGAAAGTCTAGGGGCAATCTAGGCTTAAAGGTCAATAGCAGGCTGTTAGGGCTCACCCCAGTTGCATTGTGCACAACGTTGTTGTACAGGCTGGCGATGAGAGCAAGTTTCTCATCCCGGTCCACCTGATTGGGCTTGATATAGTGCCTCAACAGGTGTTGTACAACGCGGTTCAGTTGCTATGCTTGCCCGTTTGCCTCTAGGTGATTCCTGGAGGTCATCTGCAGCTGTGTTCCCTGTTCTGCAACTGCGGCCTTCCACAGCTCACTGGTAAATCGCACATCCCGATCACTAACTATAGACTTTGGCAGTCCAAAATCCTTGACCCAATTTTCTTCGCATAGCTTAATGAAGGGTGCATTAAAGATCATTTTTTTTAGTTTTTTCTGTTTTTTTTTTCTTTTTCCTTGTTTTATTTCTGGTCAAGGTCTGTGTGTGCCAAGTTTGGTGTTTGTTGGGGTCTTGGAGTTTTGTTTTGGCTAGCCCTGAAAAATCCTGAAAATCTTGAAATCTGAAATGTGTGAATTTTGCATGAAAACACATTTTTGCCTAGCTGTTTTATAGGTTTTTTTTTTTCAATTTTTTTTTGTAAGTAGTTAGTATGGTCTCCACTCTATGAATTGGTGGCAGGTTAAAATGACCCCTGGGTTTTGTTATAAATAGCCTGACAAGTGGTCTGAAAATTGAGAGCTCCGTTAACCGTCTCTCCTAATCAGGACTTTGCGTAGTTTATTTTTAGGTGAGTGTCATGATGCCACAAGACATTTTGGCTATAAGAAAACTGCAGCCAATCTGCTGCAGCAGTTCTGGTGGCCCACAATGATGAGAGACGCCAAGCTGTACGTGGAGACTTGTCAGGTATGTCAGAGAGACGAGCCACGTACACAGGCCTCTCTTAGGCTTCTCAAGCCCCTTCCGATACAGGAAAGGCCCGGTGAGAGCCTGTCCATGGAGTTCATGGATACGCTGGTCACCAGCAAGAGTGGAATGCGATATGTCTATGTCATTATGGATAGGTTTAGTAAGTATACTAGGTTAGTCGCAATGCATGCAACAGCCAAGACCGATTACGTTGAAGGGGCGAACTAGGGCTGAAAAGTGGGGGTCCTTGTTAACCGCTTATGCTCCTTTGATGTACTGGGGTTCGAAGTCATACTACTCAACGACTTCAATCCAGCGTTTCAGCGCATCAGAGAGCACAGGCTGGGTTCTCATCCACTTCAGGGTCTGATGATCAGTCCTGACGTAGAAGAGCCTCCCGAGGAGGTAGTGCCTCCAGTGGGTTAGCGCTTTGTAGATCTCATAGAGCTCCTTCTCATAGGTGGACCTAGCCAACTTCTGAGAGGGCATGTTTTTGAACATGTACTCAACAAGCCTAAACTTCGGCCCCTCCTACTGCGCAAGCACAACGCCTATGCCATATTGGCTGGCATCTGTGGTTACTATAAACGACTTGTCAGGATCAGGAAGTTTCAAGACCTCATGGTGTGTCAGAGCATGCTTCAGATGTCTGAAGGCAGCCTCACACCTGTCTGTCCACTCCAATGGGGTGTCAAGGCATGTCAAGTCCATCAAAGTACTGCCACTATGCTATAGTTCTTTGTAAAATTGCGGTAGTAGCCGGTCATCCCTAAGAAGGACCTCATCTCAGTTACAGACTGAGGACGGGGCCAGTCACCAATGCTGGCCACCTTTGCGTCATCGGGCTTCAATCCCTTTGCGGAAATCTCATGAACCAGATACAGGATCCGGGTGCGGCCAAACTCGCACTTCTCCCAGTTAATCTTGAACTGGTGCTACCTGAGGAGACCAAGGACTTTGTCTAAGTGGGCTACGTGCTCCTCGACAGTCCTGCTAAAGATAACTATGTCATTGAGGTCGAGGATGACAAACTTGTCCAAGTTGTCATGAAAAATCCGATTCATCGCATGCTGAAAGGCGCCAGGAGCATTGAAAAGGCCGAAAGGCGTCACCACAAACTCGTACAGACCGTACCTGGTCTGAAAAGCGGTTTTGTGTTGATCCTCGAGCCATACTGCAATCTGATGGTACCCGGACTTCAGATCTATCTTACTGAAGTACCGGCACCCTTGCACTCGGTCCAACAAGTCATCGATGTGCGGTAGGGGCTCTGCGTTCTTTACAGTGATGGCATTGAGGCCCCTATAGTCAATGCACATCCTCAGGGTTCCCCCCTTCTTTGGAACAAATAAAACAGGAGATCCGTAAGGGGAAACACTAGGCCGGATCCAACCCTTCCCTATGAGTTCCTTGAGTTGCCGGCGAAGCTCACCGAGCTCAACTGGAGACATCCGATAGATCCTACCCTTAGGAATATTAGACCCTGGGATAATCTCTATCGTCTGGACGACCTCCCTCTCAACAACCCCTTTCGGCTCTTCGAATAGGTCGGGGTACTTACCGACCACTCCCTCTATCTCTGGAGGCATTTTCACCGACTCGCCGTCTGCAAAGACATAAACTAAGTACATACCCTCCTCCGGATTTTGCTTATAATAAGTATAGAACGGGGCCGCACACATGCATCTGTAGGACTCAATCGGACTACTAGCCTTATACTTACGTAATCTGGCGGTCCCCGCTCCAAGCAAAGTGTGTTTGACCACTTTTCGGTCCCAATCAAACTGGGGCTGTGCAACCGAAAGGTAGTACATACCCAACATGATATCTATTGGGAGATCATCGCTAACTAGGAACGAGACTCAATGTCCCAGTTCCCCTCCTGCGTACGGGAAACGACACTCAATGTCTTTAAGGTAGTCATTGACTACCATGCGTTGTTTGTTGGCACAGGTCGACTCCACAGGTCGACTCAGGCGCTGCACTTGCCCCTATAAGCGCAGCCTCTCAACGCACGCGCGACTAATAAAGTTCCTCGTCGAACATGTATCGTAGAAGGCCCCCGGCCTTGGGGCCGGTTATGTCTACCTCGCCGACGAACAACTCACCCTTAGGGGCTTTGGCCATGGCTGTGGAAGAAGCTAGCGGGTCCGATCTAGACCACTCGTCCTCTAGCTCCTCAAACACATTCATCGAACAAAGGGTCGGTTGGTCTGAATGTGTTTGCGGGACGACAACGGAGTCAGTAGCTTGGGCCATCTCTCGAGATGCTAAGGGTGTGTCCACCACCTTGACCCTAGCAGGAACTACCATTCCTACGGTTCCGACGTGTTTCCCGAAGCAGCGCCAGAATTGTTGGCCACATTGGTTCCCTGGGATGCGGAGGAGACCAACGCGTGCCCCATTGTAGGCGGGATCTTTTCCGTCACCTTCTTGTTTCGACACTTGAATTGGTTATGGCCATATTGGCCACAACGAATACAAGCCTGCCGGGTGTAACGGTCTCTCCGCACGTCCTCTGTGAGACCCGCTTTCTCCCATGGTGGAGCATTGGGGTCTAATTAACTCCTAGACCGGGAGCCTCCACGACGTCTACCGGTCGCCTTACCTTTCTGAACTGGGGCAGCGACTGCTCCACCCCCTAAAGCCTCTATGCTGCCCACCTCTGAGCCTACTCCCTCCCGGAAGTCGTCATCTAATTTGATGGTCGAACCATCGTTATCGACGAACATAATGCGACCCTTCGCCTTCCAGTTGGGAGGCAGTGCCTTCTTCCTACCATCCGTCGTGGGTTGGTGCCCATGCCCTATCTTTGCCTCTAGGTCTAGGGCCTTCTTGCTGAATGAAGGGAAGTTGTGTGTGGTGATTTGGGCCTCACCTGCCAACTGATTCCTGAGTGGCATGAGAAGACATCTCAGGTAAGTGGTAAGCAAGACCTAGGGGTCATAGCGCGCTCCAGGTACACAGATCACACGCTCCACTGCGTCTGTGGCATCCCTTACTGACTTAAATGTTCTAGAGCTCAAAGTTAGGATCGCATCAGTGGCCTTTTGGGCCTCTTGAGGATCATGCCACCTTTCCTCCACCAGCTTAAGGAAGTCATCCAGTTTCTGGTTGACTGCCCAAGCGTAGAAGTCATGATCGTACCCCTGTAGTTCCACTAGCCCGCTTAACCATCTTGCTGCACTCCCCTCCAGGTAGGAGGCAGTCGCAAGCACTTCCTCGTGCGGCAAGGTCAGCTTGCACTTCACGTAGACTGGCACTGACCTCAACCATGTGTCAAGGTCTTCACCCCTCTTATCCCCTGAGAAGGGTTTAGGCGAGGCGATGGCAGTTTTCGGAACCCACTGGCCTTGTCCCGGTACCTGCACCACTCCAGGCTGTGGACCTTGGGGTGCAGGCTGCTGCACTAGTTGCTGTTGAGGCTGTGTGCCTTGCGGCTGTGCTGGCTGCGAGACAACAGGCTGCCCAGTTACGACAATCTGTAACGGAGGTTGGGAATACACTGTCTGTACAGGAATCTGTACACTAGGACCTGCTGAGAACCCGCCTGTCAAAGGCATACCTAATAGGGAAGCGACTTGTACCTATGCTGGAGAGACTATATATGGGGATACTCCCGTCACCGGTGGGACAAAAGGAGGAGGCTGTACCACAGGCCAAGTACCGGGCCCTGATGGTGATGGTGCTGCCTGAACTCGCCCGACGAGCACGGCCAGGCCCCGCTAAATGTCTTGCAAGAGTGTCGTGTGGTAGTTATGCATCTCTACTACATCTAACAGGGTTGCCCTCACGGTCCTCGCATCATCATCCACATTAGTCAGGTCCATCTCCTCTAACTCCCCAATGTCTGCTTGCCTCCGCTGCATCCTAGATCTTCGCCTGATCATTCTCTCTTTCTCTACCTGTATCTCATCTAACGCCTGCTATAGCTGTGCCTCCTGGGCACTGGCTCTCTGTATGGCGACCTCCTCGAGGGTTTACGCTAACTGCTGGCTTGCCATGACGTAAGCGGACTGACTCAGGGTCTGTGTGACCGTCACCCCTATAGTCCCTGAACTGCTGGCCTGGGAACTCCTCTGCGCAGCAATTGCCATGGCTGCTGGCCTGGGAACTCCGCTGCGCAGCAGTTGCCATGGCTGCTGAAGTAGTGGCTTCGCTTGCGAACGCCCTGCTTGCCTCTGCGGCCCTAGCTCTCCGCTGCTGCTGCTGTCTCTCCCTAAGCTGGCGGAACAGAAATTTATCACCCTTGGGTCCTAATGCCACGTGGGCCAACGGGCGTCTTGCCGATTGCAAGATCCTATCGTCCGGGTCAGGTACCTCCCTGTCGCTCATAAGCTACAACACTGTACACAATCTGCACAAGGACACACTCGATGCGTACTGCAGCATAGTGCACAAACTGATTTAAAATAAATAAAATAATTAGTCGGTGGCTATGTCAAAGTATAAACATTTGGGTCCAACAGGTAAATCTAGATTCCTACAAACAAAACTATTTTTACTTGACTAGTTCGCAAACAGAAAGCAGATGAGGAGAAACTATTCTACCTATGCTGACATCAGGAATTACACCGACCCATTGGCTGATCAAGAGGCGTTTAAGGACGGCCCCCGAAGTCCTAAGGAATTATTTAACGTCGCAGACAGGACGACGATCACAGCCAATGGAAGGTACCCCGCCGGTATTTATTTAAAGACGTTCGATGCTCGTCTCCCCTGTAGGGGTGGCCTGCCCTCATAACCCATCTATAGCGCAGCGGGCAGACAAATGACAAAGCAGCAAAGCATGCGTGCTCTACTCCCGACGGGTTGGCATGGTGACCGTGACCCCTCGTCCAGGGCCCTTCAGATAGCTCCGCCCTCTCCTTCTAGATGCTCTGCATGAACAATGCCGACTCTCAAGGTTGAGCGCACTCGACTCCTCACATGAGAGGACTCTCAAGACAGAACACATCCTCACGGTAAGAAGTGTCAAAGAGGGTAGATAAGGTTTAGAGCAACGTAACTCAAAATAGCTGCCCCCAACCACAAATATTCTCACCAGATGACCTGACGCCGATTGTGATGACCAATCGCTGCTTGGGCACAACCAGCATTACCCCGCCGTTCTACCTCAGCATCAATCGCACATCAGATAGTTCTCATCACACTGCGAACACCCAGATACCACTTCGTAGCCTTCCTGGCGATACCCCTCACCTCCTAGGTCGCCTGCTTGCCTTCGCCCTTTTCACTACACACTCCCTACGGCCGCTCACCCAGCAGACCGCATGTATGTACCGCATAGGCAGAAGACAAGTGCCAGATTAGCGCAATGTATCACAGCTCCGATACCAAAATGCAAGGAAAATTAGCGATAGCGAATTCCAGAAACCAAGCAGCATCATACACATGAAACCAGCTAGTTGTGACCTCGAACCAAAAGCAGAATTGCAACTCGAGTTCCACCAAATAAGAGCACAGCAAAAGCTCACAAGTGACAATGTTGGAATAGTCTTGTCATCATCAACAAAGAACCAATGTCGATATCCTATCTGGTGCTCGGCCCCCAGACTACGAATGGCAGATCTTATCTAGCCAATCTACAATGCCGCCGGTGACGTCAACAGCTCCCCAAAGTACGAACAGACCTCTGCATATGCCGTTCGCCTCAAGCACCAGGTATGTCTCTCGCATCACTCAACTTCGATCCCCCACACAGATGCCACGTGCACCCAAGGACCACCATGCGCCCCATCCAGCACCTCGCAGGCCAGTTCGGCTACGGCTGCGTGCGTATCCCTAGCTCGCCCGTGAGCGCGTGGGCGCTTGCCTGCCAGTAGCGCAGCAGCCGTTGCGCAGCATGTGGCAAATGCCTGAATACCCAATGTGGGGGCAGGCACTTTCCTATATGGAAGTGGCCTGCCTGCTGCGTGCGGCCTGGCTGCACTGGGCCCCTGCCCAGAAGCTTCCGGTAGGCCCCAAGTGGCTGAGCCCCAGTTCAAGGGAATCAGGCCCAGTGCCTAAGGCGGTTACCCGTGTTTAACTGCCCGCAGCCTGTGTTCGGTCCATGTCGCGTCTCTGGCCCAGGGCCTGCCTCAGATGCACTCATTAAAGGCAGCCAGGGCATGGGCGCTCTCAACCAACTGGCGCTGCGCAACCGCCTGAATTTCCCCAGTTGCATGGTAGCCCAAAATAGGCCTCTCGTCCTTGGCCGGGCCTGCCTTCACTTAGGGCGGCCGACTTTGTTGAAAACAGGGCCCGATAGGGCTTGTTGAGGCCTTGAGCCTCGCAAGTGCCCATCACCCGAAAAAAACCTTCACCCTGACCCACCCGCACCTACAAGGAGAACATTACCGTCCCACACCTGAGACCTAATTATTTTATGCCTACACCTGCCGCATTCTTGTCGCCCCAAGGCCCCCAACATTCAACACTGTGACTCACCAGTGTCGTTGCTCCGCCTCCTCCTCGCTGCTCCGCCTCCTCCTCGCTGCTCCGCCTTGTTCCGCACATTGACAAATTCTGGCTGTGGCACAAAAATGAAAGGTGGCAATTTTCTAAACAGGGAGTGAATCTTGCCACCTGGTGAGGTTAGATTCCCTCCCTGTTGAGTTATGGTCCAATTGTGCTGTTGGCGGTTGCACCCAGAGTTGTCCTTTGGGAGCTGGTCCACAGGGGGTGAACAGTTGGACCAGGCATAATCCTTTTCTTCTTAAATCACTAGTACCTTTGGCGCATGGGAAAATAGGGAAAAGTGGACGTTTTCCCAAACTCCTAAAGTTTCGGAGGCCGGGCCCGACGACGGCTGCCATAAATCCGATCGGCGGCCGTCGTTTCATTTCGGCCTCCGAAAAGGTCGGAGGCCCACCGGATGCCCGCTATTTTCTCACACGCCAAAGGTACTAGTGGTTTAAGAAATTGGGAGGGAAGCCGAGGGGGGAAGGAGGGGGGGGGGGCTGTCTTTGTGGGTTGTCCTGGGGTTACCCACCTGCCTGTCACTGACCGGGAGGGGCTGGGAAGTCTTTGTGGGGTGACCCTGGCAAACACTCACCCACCTGTCACTGACCCGGTCTGGTGACCCAGGTCAAACATTGACCCATCCGTGACCCACCCAGGCTGGCTTACTTCGACCCACCAACGGCTTGTGGGTCAGGTGGGTGCAGGTGGGTGTGGGTCTGGGTACCAGTTCCTCATCTCTGCTGTGTACCATTCAGCCACATGGGCTGGGTAAATTCTTTGATTGTCTTCTTTCATTGGGAATTAGGATGTTTTGAAGTCTGTCAGGGCTTATTCACACTAGCAGTTTTCCAACTGTATCCGAGGGCAATAATGGCCGGGCCTGATGCATTCGCACCACAATCACGTCCAGAGCTGAGTTGAAAAGGTCCTAGCATGAGTGTTCCCTCAGTCATTCATTCGCTATTAACTTTTTGTTTCTTACGTATTTCATAGCATTTTATTTGATTTATGAAATGTATACTGATTGGCAATCAGTGCCAATCACTATGTGTGGTCGGCAAGGAGGGTTGTGTAATGAATCGCAGGTCTCAGTGGGCTGTAAAAGTAGTTAGCTGCTTTCTAACTTTTTTTTGTAGTTTCGAGTCCCCCGGTGTTTGATCCCTAGACCTATGGGTAACAGGGAGTACTCTTAACTCGGAGAGAGTTTTGAGGTCCCCAGGCCTTGATCCCCGAACCTGTCCCTTACAGGGACTTGTCTTTGCTGCTGTAGAGCTTAGGCCCGAGGCTTTTATTTTTCCTTTTTGGAAGTTTTTGCCTATTTGTAGTCTATGTTCAGGGAGTCTGTCTACTGGGTCCTAGCAGTCCGGTAGGCCGTGAAGTCAGTCGAAGTATTCTGGGATGTTACAAAAGAGTCAAGGCAAAGGGGGAACAGCTTCTTTTGTTGCTCTTTTCATGAGGCGTTGAGTGAGAGGTCGCGTTCCTACTGCTGCGCTAAGTTTACCTGCGCAGACATCTTCATCGTGGTGGTGTGCTGGAGGCCATAGCTGGGCAGCCAGATTCCTCGAGAGCAGCGCTTGGGACACAGGCCCTGAGAGCTGTAAAGGCTCGTCCTCCTACTGTGTCTGCTTGGAGTATGGCAGCTGCCATTGAAGCAGCCTCGTTCGTGAGTCTTCTTCAAAGTGGCAGGAATCTCCCGTTTCATTGTGTCGGTGTTCTTCTTCTTCATCCAGGGAGCTACTCTCCCCTGTCGAGCGGACACTTCATCTGCAGTGGGCACCATGATTGGACCGCTGAGTGGTGTGTTGGGTCCAGGAGGGTTGGGGGTGATTGATGGGCTTGATAGGTTGGGCGCAGGCCTGCGCCATAGCTAGGAGCTTGAGGTTGAGAGGAAGAAGAAGGCTCCCTGTTACGATGGAATACGATATATAATTGGTCCGGGGTTGATAACGTGGTTGGGATTCTTGGAAAAACAATACGTTGATTGGCTGGAGGGAGCAGGGTATTAATTAGAATTGATCAACTTCAATTCTATTTTTGGTTTTAACTTTTAAGTGCTTCCGATGTGTATTCTCTCATCCGGTGTGGTGTGAATTTCTCTCTCTAAGATCTCTTGTCATTGCACGTGTATGGGAAATTGTGGATGCCATGCTGTATCCTTTCAATCAGGCATATAACAGGTGGCTCAACACGCGGTGAGGCAGGTAAGTGCAATGGGCTTGAGCAGGAATTGGCTTACTGATTGTTTGTGTCCATCATGCGTTCGCTGAACGTGTGGTGAGCTGGCTAAGTGCAACAACGAGCTTGAGCAGAAATGTGCAGTTCTGTTGTTGCATACTCGTGAAACACAGTCATAAGTATGGCGCAGATTCCCAGAACCGACCAGATAATACAGAGTACATACGAATACAGCGGAAGACTTGAGATACATGGATTGACTCGCTGCTGCGCTAACTCCTTCTGCACTGCTTCTCCTCGCTGCTGCGCTAATCTCCCTGTTGCTCCACCCTTCCCAACGCTAAAATGCTGCGCTAATCTGTAGACTAACTCGTAGCCTAACCTCCAGACCAACTGTAGACTAACCTACCCGACTGAGGCTGGTACCCAGCTTATATAGTGCTGGGTCGGCCTCAGTCCTACTGAGTGCCTTCGGGTCTGGACTGTTGATCGGGCCGAACGGTTCAGATCGGATTTCGAAATCTGAAACAGTGGTGCCTAAACTGCGCTGCCGGCTGGTCCTACCGATGGACCGGTACCTGGCCTAACCAACTAGCCGTTGGGTCTGGTGGGGTCTAAACGAGGCCTACCGGACCCTAAACTGAACCGACGGTTCCTAGGCCTACCTGCACCTAGCTGGGACCGTTGTGACCCGGTACCTAGGCCTAAACCGTGCCTACTACAGAACCGGGCCCAAACTGAGGCCCGTGTGGTATCAGTATGCCACATCTGTACTCTTTCATCTTGTGTTCATTAGAAGTGGTTGGTCTCTTCTAAAAGTTTCTTTCCTTCTATCATGTGCTCTCTCTCTCTCTCTCTCTCTCTCTCTCTCTCTCTCTCTCTCTCTCTCTCTCTCTCTCTCTCTCT
>BFEA01000083.1:1621721-1634571 GCA_003427395.1 Chara braunii
TTTTTCTGTTTTTTTTTTTTGTTACGCAATAGAAAACAACAATGCCCCCAAAAAAAATATGGGCGTGTAGGTTTTTTTGAGCCCTACACGCCCTTATATTTTTTTTTCTTTTTTCATGCGTTAGAAAAAAAAAAAAAATCCTGCACCAAACTCGGCTGGTCGGCCGTGGCCGAACCTGGCCGATTTGGCCGTCGGCCGAGGCCGCGGCCGATTCCCCCCCCCCGGCCGCGGCCGGGCGTGCAACATAGCAGTACAGTGTTGTTAATTGCCAATGCCCTACCTATTAGAGATGTGTGCTTGTCGTTCCATTGGGTCAATTTTTCCAGCGCGGGTTTGAGGATCCAGTCGTCGTTGGAAGCAGGTCTTCCCAGCGCTGTCAAGACGATTCCCAACACTCTAACCGAAGCCTCTTGCGGTAACCACTTAACCCGTGGTAACTCTGGGGGTCGCACCCCTTGATGGTGGATCCACCACCCCAGTGTTTTGTTGCCCTTGTTTATAGTCATGTCAGAGACCGTCGTAAACTGCTCCAGCAGTCACCTAATCTCTTCCATGTTCTCGAGGGTGGCGTCCACCAGTATGGTCAGGTCATCCGCGAACATCGAACAGACTGGGATTGCTTCCTCCGGGATGGCGAAGATTTGCAGTTTTGTAAGATCCTTGTTGGCCCGGAGGTTTGCAGCCAACGCCTCCATCACAATTATGAAGAGGAAAGGGGCCACCGGGTCTCCTTGTCGGACCGATCGTTGCAGTGAGATCACCGGTGCTAGGCGACCGTTTATCTGGACAGTCGTGGTAGCATTGAAGTGCAGAATCTCAATCCAGCGCCGAAAGGTCGGGCCAATGTTCATTTTTTCCATACATTTATCTAAAAAAAAACAGTCCACGTGATCGTATGCTTTCTCAAAATCAATAAATACCACAGCTGCATTGTGTTTATCTTGTCTGGTTAGCTTGAGAAGTTCGTTGATCAGCAAAATGTTGTCTTGAATCCTGCGCCCTTTAACAAATCCCGTCTGTGTCGGGTGAATGAGTTCATCTAGGACTGGGATCAACGGTTTGCCAATGCTTTCGCCAACATTTTGTAAATGACTGTGAGCAGGGTTGTTGGTCGGTAGTTTCTGATGTCCAGTTTGTCTCCTTTTTTGTGCAGCAGAGTAAGGACACCTTGCCCAACCAATTCTCCCATGCGGCCTGATTCCCACACGTGACGGTAGAAGCTCATGAGATCCGGGGCGATTTCGTTCCAGAGCATTTCCCAAAATCCTTTAGGGAGGCCGTCCACCCCCGTTTTTTTTTCCTGATCCATCTGCGTTAACACCGTCCGAATTTCCGCCTCCGACAGCGGACGGTCTAGATGGGCTCTTTGCTGACCTGTTAGAGCTTTCTGCATTGGTTTAAGGAACTCCTCGATTTCCTCCTCCCTAGCAGCCATCTCCCGCTGTGCGCATCGTGAGGTGAACCTGTCTTTAAAAAAGGACCTCGCGATCTGCATGCAATGGGGGGTGGAGGTTGCTACCTCTCGGCCTCCCGACTGCGGATCGTAAAGTGCTTCTATTGTTGACCGTCGTGAACGCGTGCGGGCTAGGCTGAAGAACTTTTTGTCCATCGATCCCCCTAATGCGCGTACCTTCCCAGCGATGTGTTGCAAAAGCCTAGAGTTGTTGTTGCAGTGACTGCAGTTTGGATTGAGTCCCCGACGATTCCTGTGAGTGTGATTTCGACTGTGTATGCAGATCGGTTGAAGGGTCCTGCTGTTCCAGCTGGTGACATTGATAGTGTAGTTCCATTTCCTGTTGATTCCTTCTTGCTGCCAAAGTCTTTGAATACTCTTTGCATTTTCCCCCCAGGTAAAACAGTCCGTTGTTAAACCAGTCCGATTCCGCAGAAAATGATCCTTTTGGGTGCGCCAGAACGTCCAGCAATCCTTAATGTAGTTTTGGAAGGATTTCTGCTGCAGAATGGGAATATTGAGTTTGAAGAAGCTTGGCCCTTGGTCGGGCTTCTTACGGAACGACATAATGATAGTGCACATCTTGTGGTCCAGGCCCGAATGCGGGCTTGCAGGTAGGATTGCTGCCAAGAGCAGCGAGCCCTCCATGTCTTCAGGTGTTAGGATGAGGTCGATTTTGGATCTTGATTGACATTCAGACCCTACTTTTCGTAGGCATGAGTAATACCGAGTATTAGGGTTGAGCCTGCGAAAGGAATCGAAAACCTTTAATGAAAAGCACAAGTCCTGGATCATACGCTCGTCCTCCTCTACATATGAGGGGGCGGGGGAGGGTGTTCTCCATCTGTCCATCCATCTGTCGGGGGCTGCATTGTAGTCTCCCGCCACGATAACCGGGACACCGTCAGGAATTTGTGCTTTTAGACTCTCGAAGAACACTCTCCTCTCCCTTACCGTATTCGGGGCATAGACACAGAGGATGCAGATTATTTCCAATTCCAGTGTGACCAGGACTGACACCCATGTGCCGCCTTCTTGGTCCGCCACCCAGTAGACCGGGTCTGCGTGGGATTCCGCGGGGATCCAAATGGCCACCCCCGCGCTCCCGGGTTTCGGAGCATGTGCCCTGAATGCCTTATGTGGCCACACCATTTTGTGAATACGGTTGTGTTTCGGGGTGTCCATAAGATGCGTCTCTTGGATGCAAACTATATCTGGCGAATTCCTACCCCCCACCCCTTTCATCAGATCCCATATTGCGTTATGCTTGTCCATTTTGCATGACGCCAGCCCATTCATGTTCAAGGACCGCAGATCCAGGTCTGCTGCTCGCTGGCATTGATTCCAAACTCTATCCTTTCCATAAACTGCTTTAACCGGGTCCATCATGCTAGTGTCCTCCCATTCCTAGCCCGGCCCATGGCAATTGTTCCCAGTCCCATACTGTTCCCCCCGACAGGAGGCCCATCCTGAGGATGGCACACAGGCACTTTTGGACATCCTCCTCCGTCCAGACGTCGCTAGGACTGATCTTAACCGTCTGCAGGTCCATCAGTTGAGAATGGGAATACCACTTCAGGCTGGCCTCTTTAGCAGGGTCGTATCTTATGTAGACGTCCCTCGGCGCAATTCTATTGAGCCCCGTTGTCACTGACGCCACAGCCCGCACCCCGGGGGGCAGGTTTTCCACGATATATGACTCGAGTTGCATCTGCAGGATCCCTGCCGCGGCTTCAAATTGGCAGTTGCACGGTTCTGCCCAAAAGGAGGACCAGCCCTGTATTGTGACCCCCCCTTGTCTGCCATTCTCACTCGGGGATAAGCCCACCTCCCATTTCCCGTTTCTCTTACGCACCGGGATCAGCAACAGCGCTGTCCGTGAGAGAGGGTCCGTGTCCCGTCCCGACTCGATTATGTGTTTGAGCTTTCTCCTGCGCACCAGATCCAGCGGCTGTTCTCCTCCGGGTCTGGGGGTGCCGGGTCGGGGGGTGGAACGGGCTGTTTTTTTGTCTTTGGTCTGACTGTGCTCACTCTCCCCCCCCAGGCCGTCTGCCGCACCTGAGCAGGGGGGCTGAAAATGCGAGAAGACTATGGTGGCTAGTCTGTGCCACGCGTCTGTCCATCCGACACCCAGCTGTAGTCCGTTCTCTACTACATACTTCAGGGAGGCACTTGTATCGAGCAGGGGGAACAACTCTAGATACGTTTTGTTCCAAAAGACGTTGGTGAGCGGGCCGTATTTTGCCTTCAGATTGGCCATCAGCCAATTTGCTATGGCGACCAGTTTTTGCTCCATTGGAAGGTGTTGGGGCGGTGCCCCCTGTATTTCCTCCTCTTTCCCAGGGGATAATCCCTCCGGTACTTCACTGCATCATGGAGTCTGACATATTCCTAACACTGGTACCGGAGCTGGCAACAATTGAAGTGGGACACGTGGGTGCGCCCGACAAGGTTGCAATGTCGGCAAAGGTGCCAAGTTAGCTGTCACAACACCATGTCAGCACCCAACATCGAGAAGCGTTGATCACATACTTCGCGTTGTGCATTGTTTCGCATTGTTTCGTCAAAGATTTCGTCCATCTGCCCGTGCATGCAGGAAGACAGAGAGGGGACTGGGACCGGACATGAGGGGTTGTAGAGATATTGGGAGCTGAATGAGAAAAAGTGGGGACACGGTATCATGGATGATCACCTGGCTGAAGGCTAAGAAAAAGCCACCCGTGTCCCAGCCGTTACCATCCCCATGTAGAAGGAGGATGAGACATGCAGAAAGTAAAGAGAGAGAGTCAGATAGACAACGAGAGAGGGCGAAGGCCTCTTGAGAGTTGGAGGACGATGAGGAGCACGAGAAAGCAAGGGGGCAGAAGTAGGAGGCAGTGAAAGCATCGATGAAGGTGGTAGGAGAGATCAGATCTGGGATGGAGGGCGAGTTACAGGCTTTTGCGACTTTCCAGTCCGCCGGCGAGGACGATGTCCCTCGTTCAGCCTTTAGACATAGCCGCTCTCCCAAGTTGTTTGGATGCAATCTTTGGCCAAATGAGAGATCTGGCTGATGTCAAATCGTCCATAGCGAAAGGGCGACCTCAGAGACCTTGTCAGTTTCTTGGATCGTCAACCAGCAGGGGCTGATGTCATATCGTCCATAGCGAAAGGGTGACCACAGAGACCTTCTCAGTTTTTTGGATCGCCAACCAGTGGGGGCAGATGTGACAAACGCGAAGGGTACAAGGGCATCCTCAGAACTGAAGTCGGACTTATCACCCAAGTTCAAGGGCAAAAGAGATGAGGAATTGAGGATGTAGACTGCTGGTTTAGATCTGTCGATAGGACAGATTAATTACTATAGGACACTCAGCAATGTGGGAAAATTCCACTTTGCTTTCTCTGTTGGGGCCGCCATGGTAGATAAGTAGCCATGGCCGTACCAGTGCTAGCTAACATTCTAGACCTGGCACTATCCTCAGCTGCCCTCGCTCTCCTTGCCGCTGCTCTCTCTCTAGCCTCTCTCCGCAATCTCCTCTCGTCTCCTAGACCTAACTCTAGGAAAGTCAAAGGTCGACTGCGAGCAGTTCCACGAGTAGTCCTACGGTCGTCCACTAACAACTCCTCCTCACTAGTGCTTGCATCACTCATGAGTTACAATGTGTGTGATCTAAACTAGAATCCACACTGAATTCTACCTTAGCCTGTCACACAACCGATTACAAATGACAACTAATTTTGGTTGGCCTGAACGGAAAAAGTTAGGTGATGTAGTAACAACTAATGTCAGATCCTACAGGAAATATCACATCTATTTTTAGATTACCCTAGAACAGATTGCAATGCAGCAAATAACTAATATGTCTGCAGCTGTCTGTCAGTTGTTAGTCAAGTCCGTAACAACTAGATAATCAATAATAAAAATAATATCTCCTGTTGGAGATGTATACTGGATGGCAGATTGTCTAATGATTGCCACTGTGAACAGTTACCGGAATCCCCCCTCCCCCTGTATCCTTCTTGAGTTTGTCACTTTGTGTCAACGCCCTGAGCATCTGGTTGAGCAGCGTGTCTTCTGCCCACCCCTGTGCCCCAAGTCAACGCCGAACCTGCCAGCCCCTGCACATTATTTACCCTCGCATGCAACGAGCCTTACACCCGGCTTGATCTGGCTGATCAGGAGGCATTTAAGGAGATCCCCCGTAACTCCTCAGGAATTATTTAACGTCGCAGACAGGACGACGATCACAGCCAGAGTCAACACCGAGTCCCTTGCCAGAAATATTTAAAGACGGTCTGGTAAGCGTATGTTCAAAGGGCTGGCATGCCCTGCATGACCTCTATTGTGCAAGCAGCAGAACTGAGGACTGCATGACCTCTATTGTGCAAGCAGCAGAACTGAGGACTTGCGGCAAAGCATGCGTGTACTAGTCCCGGCGGGTTGGCATGGTGACCGTGACCCAAGTGCTTCGACCAGAGCCCTTCAGAGGCTTCGCCCGTCTCCCACCAGCTTGCTGCCCAGGAAAAATGTCGACTCTCAAGGTTGAGCGCTCGCGACACCTCACATGAGTCACATCCAGAGGACTCTCAAGACAAGACTCACTTCCTCACGGTAAGAAGTAATGAAGAGGGTAGATAAGGAAGAGAGCAACATACCTCACAATGCTTCCCCAACCACAGATTTCTCACCGGCAATCTGATGTGCATTTATGATGACCGGTCTTTGCCTCGGCACAACCAGCGGCAGAATGCAGTTCCACCTTGGCTTAATATGTCACATCAGCGAGCTCTCATCATCCAGCATACACCCCGTATGTCACCACATAGCTTACTGGCGCGCCCACACGACCCTGGGCCGCCCTTCGTTCAACGCCCAAGCCTTATCACTGCCCCACACCTCATGCGAAGCACCGAACAGCTATTGCGAAGAACCAATGAAGTGCAATGTGAACCAGCTCTGATACCAAATTGCAAGGAAAATGAGCAACAGTGAGATGACAATTCCAGATTACACCATCACATTGAAAGCCAGATAGTCACACCGTGTCCAGAGAGCAGTGTTGCACCAATAATACACCAATGGAGGTTCGTAGTACTGAAAACCAATGTCAAGGAGAGCTTTCTCTCTCCACCAACAACACAAGAGTCCAGTCCCTTCACACTCCTACTTGGCGCTCAGCGCCCAGCCTACTCCTACACAGCTACGATCAGCCTACTAATAGACAATGCAACTGTTGACATCAGCGGCAACCCGAAGTACTTGAAGATGTCGCCCAAATGCAGACCATCGCCAATACAAGGTATGTGCCCTCACATCATCGTCATCATCATCCTTCACCCTTCCCTGACTTTACACCCACGTCTTCCTCCCTTACACCCGAAGACCACTCATGCGCCTCACTGTAGTCCAAGCCCACCAGCTAAGGTGGCTGGGCTATGGCGCTGCCCTCAGCAGCGCCCTGCTTCCCTGCACGACCGCACGTGCTGCACCTCGCCTCTCAGCGCCAGCAGCAGCCCACGAGCATTTGCTCCAGCAGCGCTGCCGCTAGCATGCAAGTGCCTGAGTGAGGCTGAGAGTGGCGAGCTCTTTCCTATATGGAAAGAGCCTGCCTGCTTCGCAGCCTGGCAGGACTTGGCCTGGGCCCAGAAGCTTCCGGTAGGCCCCAGGATGCTGCGTGCTACTTTGCAGCTATTGGGCCTCTGTTGGTTGGGCCTCCCAACTGTCAGTGTATGGGGCTGCGTTTCTCGTCCAGGGCCTGCATGCTTTGGAAAGGCCCAGAAGGCCGTGGAAATGTCTTGGTTGCTCGGCCTGTGTTTTCTCTCAACCAACTGGCGCGTCGCAACCGCCTGTACCCCAAATATGAAATTGACAGTCAAAGGCCTCTTGTAATATGTTAGGCCCGCCTTCACTTAGGGCAGGCACCACTGCAACCGGGGCCCCTTAGGCCTGCCGAGGACCCAGATCCTCACATTTTTCTTTTTTCTTTTTTTTTCCTTTTTTTTCTTTTTTCTTTTTTGTTCTTCTTCTTTTTTCTTCTCCTTTCGTTTTCTTTTTTCTTCTCCTTTCGTTTTCTTTTTTCTTTTTTCTTTTTCCTTTTCCTTTATTTTCTTCTTTTTTCTTTGTTTTTTTCCCCTTTTCTTACTACTATTGGAAGAATAAAACATGTCTGCCCTGCACACATACACATGCACCCCCCCGAAGAAATACATCACAATACTACAATGAAGGGTCGGCACATGAAGTGGACAAACACACAAAAAAGACTGACGGATCCTTCAAACGAAAGCCGCGTGCGCCCAGTAGCAACTCACGTCTTTTGTCTTTTGTCTTTTCTCTTTTCGCTTTCCCCTCTTGTCCTATTCGTTTTTCTTTTTTTCTTTTTTTTTCTTTTTCTTTTTCTTTTATTTTTCCTCCCTCTCTCTCTCTTCCCCCCCCTCTCTCTCCCTCCATTTTTTTCTTGAAAAGACCCCCCCGCCTAATGTCTCGTTAGGGAAGGCGCGTTGAGTAAGACACGAGAATTCCCCGTCATACGGAATGACGATGGAAACGAGTCTTACTTCCCGAATAAAAAGAAGAAGACAATGTCAGAACCAGAAGAAGCAATTGATCCGTTTTTTCAGCGAAGGAGTGCTCTGCGTGAATTTGCAACGACGACGTATGATCTTCAGCTATGCGGAACCAGCGGGCGGCAAGAATTCTTCGGGCGATGGACGTCGAGGTTGATCTCGACCTTCTCAGGGGACAAGACAACGAGGAAGAAGTGGTATAGTCTCTATCCACGACGAATTCGTACACAGACAACACACTCACACGCAAGCAGCACACTCGCAGCTCGCTCAACAAACTCGCCGCAGAAAGCAACAGCTTTGCTACTCACGCTATGAATACCTGCGCCGCGGTAGCAAATGCACCAGCACCGCTCTCTCTCCTCTTAGGCTTCTATCTCATTGCGCTCTTCTTCCTAGCCCTCATTCCAAATGCTATACTCGCAGCAGCCACCATTTGGCTCAGTAAGGAGGAGTGGATCTGGCTCAAAGCGTCGAAAGTATCATGTGCCGTCTCCACCTTTGCCATGCTCTTCTCCGCATTAACGCTTGCTCTTGCGCTTTGCTGTATTGCGGCTGGCATAGAAGAAATCGCGCTAAGGCAATGAAGGAGGAAGAAGGACGCAGGGATTCGGAATGGGAAGCATGCAATCTCATCGCCTTCTTAGCTCTTCTAGCATACCTAGCCTTCCTGCTCTTCGTCCTGGCAATCCCACCCACCCACCTCGCCCCTCTCCCCTCCTCCCCGACCTCTTCTCCCCTCCACCTGTCTTTTCCTTCCAAAGACCAGATGAAGCTCCATGTGGCCGGAGCAGAAAAGCGCTTCAGGGATGGGTCACTCCCTTCCCGCGGATCGGCCAGTTGTGCTCATGGTACGGATMGTGCCAAAAAAGGGTGGTTGGAGGTGTATGGCTTGATACGAGAATATCTTCTTCCCTCTCTCTCTCTCTCTACTTTTCTCTGCTCTCTAAGCCTTGCTCCCCTATTTGGACGGAAGCAGTGATGGTTGGAAGTGACTTCTTTTGTAAATTTCAGTGAGCTATTCATGTAAATTTTTCAGAAAGGATTCTATGTATACGGTAAATAATACCTTTGAGAGTGCTGTTCATCTGAATTATTCTGTGTGTGTAATGGATGATGCCCCAAACACTTAGCTCGCTCCCCTTCTTGTTATCTGCGAATCAAGAACGCAAAAGGGTTGCTGGTTGCACGTATTTACGATTTCTAGGCAATTAGGGAATCAACGAGCCGGATTTAGTTAGCGTAAATATGTGCGGTCGTGTCATTCATAATTACGATGATCTCAGTCAATGGCCAAACCCTTGCAGCATCTCCCCGAATGCAATCCGTGTCGAGCCACCGTGACAAAGGGAAAATCTAGTAGGGAAGTTCGTATGCTTTGATAAAGGATGTCTTTCTACGGTCACTTCCTTCCCACAATCCTCTTCGTCAATTGAGAAAAGGTTGAAAGAGTCATAGTTGAGGAAGAACTTCCCTGAAAGGTTGATGCCCCACATATTTTTTGATGCATCTTTCTCTCTTCTCGTCCCGAAATCAATGTACATGAGAAAGCTGTCAGTAAGCGACAAAGGGAATTGACTAACCAAAGTTGGTAAATGTAAATAATTGCGATCGACTTTACGAGTCGTCCATATTTACGACGGCCAAGGACGGATCTCAGTCAATTACCCAAACCCCCGCTGCATCTACCCGGATGCCATCTATGTGAAACCACCTTGGCAACGAAAAAATTTGGCAGGACAATTCATGTGGGATATCTTTCTACGGTCTGTTCCACGCGATCTTCTTCGTCCTTTGCAAAATAAGTTGAGCAAGTCGTATTTCGAACGGAAAAGCTTGATGCCCCATACAATTGTCTCCCTTATTATTTTTTGATGCATCCTTCTCGGCATCTTGGAATCGATGTGCGTAATTAAGTTGTCAGTTACACTTATCGATAGAAAACATCAAGGGGAATCAACGAACCAAAACTGGTAAACGTAAATAATTGTGATCGACTATCTAAGTCGTTCGTATTTACGGTGACCAAGGACGGGTTGCAGTCAATTACCTGAATCCACCCGGTTGCGATCTACATGAGAACACCTTGGCAATGAGAAAACTATCAGGAAAGTTTGTGTGAGATATCTTTCTATGGTCTGTTATTTCCCCCATCTATGCGATCTCCTCAAGTCTTTTGCAAAATAGTTGAAATGAGTTGTATTTCAAACGAAAAGCTCGAGCCCCCGAGTAATTGTGTCGCTTATTTATGATGCTTTGCTCCTTGTCATCCTGGTATCGATGTACGTAAAAAGTTGTTAGTCACACCTGCTTGCGGTTTTCGACAATGAGCAACAAAGGGAATTGACAAACCGGAACTGGAACAGTGACCAGGGAAAGATTGCAGTCAATCACCTAAACCCTGGCAACATGTGACTTATATGAGACCACCCTGGCAACGAGGAAACTAGTTGGGAAACTCGTATGCTTTGATTAGCAATATTTTTCGGATCGTCTCTTCTCTGCACGATCTTCCCTGTATCTTGCCGTATAATGAGCAAGTCATATTTCAAGCGAAAGGTTCTATTAAAAGTAGGTAACACGAGTGTTTGTATCACTCATTCATGATGCGATAATTGCAGGAAAGCTAGTTACCCGCATTTACACCTTCTAGCAATGAGCGACCAAGGAATTTATGAAACAAAAATGGTTGGCATGAGTGGACATGTTGGACTTTATGGATCGTGCTTGTTTACAATAGTCAAATTACCAAAAGCGACATCTACCCGACCTAGGATATAATCTACGAGAAAACCGCCACAAAAATCTAGCGAGTAAAGTTTGGATGCATTAATTTTCGACGTTCCATTCTTCCCTTGGTCTTCCTCGTCTCCTGCAAAAGCAAGTCCAAAAAGTCGAAAGGCTCTGTTATTGTTTGGATATGCCAACATAGGAAGGATCGGCACGACACGGGGACGGAATTACGGACGAAACACGTCGCAGAGATCTTCATTCCCATTAATAAGCAAGGTGCTATCCGACCGAACTGGATACGCAACCATATACCTGGAAAGATCTCGAAACCCATTTTGGGGAAACCAATCCTTGGAAATTCAAACCCATAACTACGCGCTAAAATCTCTGTCAAAGCACGCGAGCACACGGAGAGATTTTTTCACGCCTAATTTACCATCGAAAAAACGGACCACTACCATCACACATAATACGGGACACACAGATAGAGGCATTCTAGTAGAATAAAGAGAAGGAAAAGATTGTGCATACTTACGATGCCTCGTCAATATATTCTAATTGAATAACCAGCATCTAGGGATAATAACATCTAAGGAAACACTGGGGAATCTGCCAAATTACCAAGCAATCTGCAAAGTAATGCGCATCGGTCAGTAATTTTTTGAAGCAGAAGCTGTCTCTTATTCTCCTCAACCTTCGATTATTTCCTTTCGTGTATGCAAACTTTCTTCACCCCCTAGATACTATGCAACTAAAAGAGGGTAATCCCCGGATCCGCTTCCCGCCAACAAAAAGGTAGAGCTTTTTCCTTCGTTTGCTATAACAAGGTTAAATGGAAATCAATCGCTGCCTCCGGTGTTTAAGCTTACGGACAACATCCAGAGTGATCACTGGAAACGTAGAGAGTCAAGTTGCAAAATCATGCTACTCCTGTGTTGGATCTCCACTCAGGATCTGCCGACATATATCGTCGGAGCCATATAGTACGATAAAACGTGCTATTACGTGAAAGTGCTTCAGCACACACCACATAAAAACACATACACACACACACACACACACACACACACACACACAGATTCCGGTCTTGCTAGCACTCTGTCTTGGCAGATTTGAGCGGTCAGGATTGGGCTTGTGCTAGCGAGCTACTCTTTCTCTGTGGATGGATGTGTTTTGTTGGTTTGTTTTTTTTATACATGGCCTAATTCTTTGCCCTGCTTTGCAGCATGGGCTGTCTTGTTGATGTTTGTGGGTGGCCACGAGTTTTTTGCACTTTTTTCTGGGATGGGAGTTTGGGGTCTTGGCCACAATATCTCTGCAAGGATGCTTAGAGAGTGTTTACTGTGGGTGTCATTCCCACAGGCTGCTCTTTCGGAGCACATGGAAGAATGGGGTAGCCTCTAGGGTGTTTTAAGCAATACCGCTCCTGGTGTGGCACGAAGATCTTGTGGAGGTTGGCATAGTACTCGCAGTGGCCTCGCGGTAGCAGTAGGACATCGTCTGATTCTGCAGATTGCATGGCTGGGGGAGGTTCATGACACTTTTGGTGTTGCGAACAGGTCCTGCGGTGTATTTTTGATTCCTGGTAGTGTTGTAATCCATCACAGAAGGCTCTGATTTTTTTTTTAGACCATTGGCATGTGTGGTCGCTGCTTTTGTGTTAGTGGAGCCTTCTGTGTTATGGGGTTTTGTGGTTTTGTGGGCCGATGAGGAGGGCTCTCCGAGTTTTTTCGGACCTATCGAGGATGGGGTCGGTGCTTTCTTGCTGGTGAAGTCCTCTGTCTTAGGTAAGTTGCTTCTTGCCCTCCACCCTTTTATGGATTAAATAAATAATAAATATATGTATATGTATAATATTGTATATGTATATGTGCAAGTGTGCCGCTTTGGCGGCAGATGGGTGTGTAGGCACTTGGCGCTGAACCACACACGTGGCCAACCTTGCATTTTCTATTATATTAGCTATCAATACTTTTTTGTTATAGATGGATGATTTGTTATGATTTGTGGAGGAAATGAGAGAGAGAATTTTGGGTGCTTTAACCACACACACACACACACACACACACACACACACAACACACACACACACACACACACACACACACACACACA
>BFEA01000083.1:1642489-1663989 GCA_003427395.1 Chara braunii
AGAGAGATCAGGGAACACAAAGACAGGCAGAAAAAACTGTCCACGCGAACCGAGGGCAAGAGAAAAACACACCACACAGCACACTCAGAAGCACACCACGCAGCATACATAACTCAAAACCAGACACCGATCTCAAAAAACTGTACGCTTCCCTCAACATGTTTCATTCCAGGCGTACACTGGAAATCGTCAGGAGGAATACTGTGAGATTGTGCCCAGAATCTCACTCTAATATACCAACCCATCCGTACCCTCGCAACCCTTTCTTCCTCTTCTTCCAGTCCTTCATTGCTGAATCCTTCCGCCACCCGCCCAAATCCCCGCTGCTAACTCCTGTATGCATTTTCATGACTAACTTACGATGAGACTGCTGCACCCTGCTATGCCTGGCTGCGTTATATCAGTTGTTTGATTGTCGCGTGTACGCGATCCTGCCAAGGACGTTTGATCTCCTGGTGCAACGCGCACTCGATGTCTCCCGAAGAAACGTTCAGCAGCTCACATATCATCTTCTGAGTTCACCTCTCTTAAACCACCACTCTACCTGACGTAGGAAATTCGGGGGACCGGTAACACAGGTTCATGAGGCTACCGGTAGCATAGTGTGGAGGGCCGGCACAGCGGTGATGATGGAAAATGCGATGAATTGCCGCCACGACCTATTTCGTGGTTGAAACAATTTTTCATGTTTTTTAATATTTTTTTCTGCAAAGATCACAATCAAATTTACAGACCGTCCAATTTTCAGATTGTTTTACATAGTCGTCTGAGCGTGAGTGTACTTTTTCCGTTGGCCACAAGTTGTGGAGTGGCAAAAAATGGAAAATGTTGCGAATTGGCGCGGCGTTTATTTCATGGCCTAAATTATGTTTTTTCCATGGCAACTGCGGACCCAGACTCGGATACGTCTGGACCGAGGCCCAGACGTTTGTCTGGACTGGTCCAGACGTCCGGTAATCCGGACAGGCACCGGACAACCGGACAGGACCGGACCCGGACCGTCCGGACTAGCGCACCAGACACAAAAAATGTCCGGACCGATTAAAAAAAAAAAAAAAAAAACATTAGTAATAAGCACTACTAACCACAGCTTACTGTCTTTCACTATTCACAAAGGCTCACACAACACTTGAAAGTTGAAACCAGTTCTCAACAGACCAATCCCAAGTCACTTCAGAAAAGAGTACGAAAATCAGAAAAAAACAGAACTTTGAGCTTTGAAGTTAGACTTTCTAATTGAACTTTTTTTTTTTTTTTTTTTTTTTTTTTTAGGACCCCATGTGCAAAACCTCCATCCTGGTGGTGGTAAGAGAACCACCAAGATTGAGGCTTTGCCTGGTGGGCCGCTCCATCTATTGGTGGGGAGCATCACCTGCTGGAAACCGGGTCCAGCGTCCCATGATACATCTTAAATAGCTCAATGAAAAGAGTGACGCCCTTGTGCTGGAAAGCGGGTCCAGTGTCCCATATCAAAATCATCACTTCCTTACCTATCCTGCAGCTGGGTCGGGGTTTGGAGGGGGGCACTGGGGGGCACCAGTGAAATCTCCCTCCATCCCTCAATCCCTGTCATCCACCCACTGTCCATAGGGCGCCTAGGAATGAGAATGCAGAAGGAATGTATCTCGAATGTATCTGCTGGAAACCGGGTCTAGCGCCCCTTTGATAGCACATTAACCCTTCTCAAGTCAATTAACCTGCAACCCCTTGCAGGTATTCCGATTACAAACCAGAGCAACAGCAACAGGAGATTATGAACTCAGCAAACATCTAACCGAAAATTATGAACAGCACAGAGACCCAGCCTTACACCCTGCTGAGTTTGCTTACAAAGGAGAGACAGAGAAACAATCTGCAGGCGATTATGAACCCAGCAGCCAGCACAAAAACAGCTGAAGAAACGGTCGTGAGCCAGGTAGCAAGGAGATCCAGCGTAGGGTCTGCTGAGTATGAGTATAACCCGGGTGATGTGTTCCTACTGGCGTCTCGGCTCATGCCACTGGTATAATTGCAGGTGCTAGTATTCTTCATACTGCTGTGCTTCCGCCAGGGACAACGGGTGGGGTGGGAAGGGGTCTGCGAAGTCGTGGGCTGGCCGTTGTGGGACGCCCGGGTCCACTTTAATCCAGTCATGGAAAATCAGCTGGTAATCCCTTGCCGTTCTCTCCGGGGGATCTTCACTCCGGTTGACTCCGGACCATTTTATCTCAGCCACCCATCCTTCCTTATCCCCCCCCAACCAGTCTTTGCTGAAACTGGAGATAATCTTGTTCATGTCCCCCCAGGTATATGAGTGATCAAGCTTATCTTTAGCTGTTCTCCATTGGGTTGCAATTTCATATTGAACCAATGTTCGTATTTGCTCCATAGCTTCTTCGTCTTCTACCTGCGCCCCCTCTATCTTTAGGATGCATCGCTTCCACCATATAGTCCATAAGACGCTCCGCCTACCCAGTTTGAACATATTTTCCACAAATGTATTTCCCGGGATTGGAGGGTGATATCCCAAGAGTATGGCCCTCCAGTTCCAAGGCCACGTCACACCGGGAGCAATGTGTCGCCAAATCCTATCCCAGCTTCTCCACAATAGCACTGACGCAGGGCGTTGGAGAAAAATATGTTCTATACTCTCCACCCGCCTCGTCCCAGGGAAGCTCTGAAGGCATTTGTGGCACCATGGTAGTGCTTTCCCTTGCTGTTCCAAACGAGTGTGGTCTATCAACCAGTCGTTGGTTGGTAGACACCTATGTTCAATTTGCCATTGGAGGGCCGAGATTTTGGCGGGTCTGCAATTATAGTGAGCAAACCATCGAATGGGCTTAAGCAGGCTACGGTCTATGTTAAGATGGCGATACCGTCTGTCTTTCACGCGGTCCCGCAGTCTGCATTTGGGTCTGAACATTCGGTAGGCAGATTTAGTTTTAGATTGAGTAGTGTCAGTATGTTGTCCTCTCCTTTCCTGGCCGGGTTACGTTGGTTCCATCGCCACTCTTCCGGATCTAGGGGGAGGTCCTCAAAGTCTCGAAAGAAAGTGTATTGCCCAAGACTGTCTAATTGAACTAATTCATATTCATATGAAAATTGAAAAGATCTGCGTAAGAAGTACTAAGAACAGATCTGAGATCTGGTCAGGACCAGATCTAAGACGGGATCTCAGATCTGACCAAAATCATCTCTCTCTCTCTCTCTCTCTCTCTCTCTCTCTCTCTCTCTCTCTCTCTCTCTCTCTCTCTCTCTCTCTCTCTCTCTTGATGTTCTGTGGTGCTTTGCAGCCAGCGCTTCATTTTTGGAATCAGACTCATCCTCATTCGATGCACTACCCGCGTAGTACAACAGCAGAGGGAGCTGTTGGAAGCGTCTGGCGGCGTCAGCCCTGAAACGGCCAAAAAATACTGGGGGCATTTTTTGGGGGCAGCCTAGGACCCGAAAAACGTCCTAGGCCCCCCAAAAAAAGATTTCAAAATTTTCAAAATTGGGCCCAATCCAGACCCACCGGACCAGACACCGGACCCATACCCAGACAACCAGACCGTCTGGATTCCGGTCCAGACGTCCGGCCGGTTGCCATGTTTTTTTTCTCTTTTTCTGATACTTTTCCTGGAAAGATCACGACCTAATCTGCAGAATCTCAATTTTCCAGATTTTTTCTTCATTTTTCTGAGGGGAAAATCGCCAAAGCTGGTGCATGAAAATTGCAGGACCAGACCCGCCTGCGCCTGCTGGTCGGCGCCCCCCCTAAAGACCCACTCTGAACTCACCGGAATGCCACTTTTCGGTGTCCAGTAGAGTGGTGGTTAGAAAAAAACAAAAAGAAACAAAGCTTGACGCACACATTGCAGATGTCATCATCACCATATTTTCCTCTGGAGACTATTCAAACTTCGAAGTGAAATCCAAGGGAGTATCCATAACTCGTGCAGGTAAGAGAAACTCCTTGGTATTCTGGCTGATGCCTGATGTAGCTCAGTGGTTAGAGCACCGGTTGGAAATGCGCATTGTGGCATAAGGCTGCGGGTTCAAAACCCTGCAGCCTTGCGCATGGACACCTGCAGGGCATTAGATTGATGCATGGCTGGACACGCTTGGGCTGACGCATGGTACTACTACAGACAATGCCTGCACACCACCCAAGGGTTGTCCACGGTGTTGTATGTTGGTTCTGGGTTCCACAGGGGTTGCTTGGGGGTGTTGGTCTTGGGTGTTCTGTTGATCTCCCCAGTCATGGTGGGACTTTCTGGTTTTCAGTGTGATGGTGTAATCTGGAATTGTCATCTCGCTGTTGTGTTGGTCTTGGGTGTTCTGTTGATCTCCCCAGTCTGGCATATCACACTCGTGCCATTTCCGATAGTTGTTCATACGGTATAGTCTTTGATTACATGTTGCAATGTCACGGGTTCGAGCTTGGTTCGGACCTTGGGGGGGTGTCCTTGTCCAGCTGGCCCCGTTCTCTCCTCGATATACACAGATGATGCTGTCTGTACATCTCGATACATAGATTCACAGCACACACAGCCTTCGGGCATACACAGCTTGCGAACTACACATCGCCGACRGGCTTTATGTACAAGTTTCCACACATGATGCTGTCTGTACATCTCGATACATAGATTCACAGAGCATGCACAGCCTTCGGGTATACACATAGCTTGGGAACTACACATTGCCTATGGGCTACATACGCAAGTTTCCGAGTGCATACATACATACAACTTTAATATCAGGCTGGGGGGTCTAGTCACTGGGTGGGGTCTAGTATCTGCAGTAGGTTCAGGTCGGTTGGATAGGATGACATTGGGTGTGGTCACTACTGACATTCGGATAGAACTGTCCGGTGGCTATGTATGTATAAGCCTTAGACCCTAGGGTAAGGGTAGGGATATAAGCCGCTCAGGCCAGTCCGAGTTCCGCCTGGCCTTGGGTAAGCTAGGGGAAGGACGGTACGGCTGCTTCAGTGGGTGCTACCCTGTCTGAACCTAGGGTCCATAGTCTCTTGGGCCCTGTAGTAGATTGTCTGGGCCTGGCGTCTGAAGTTCCCGTTTGACAAGGCTCGTTCCACTTCCACCAGGGCTGGGCAACCTATCAGCCCTGCTGCCTATCACGGCTGTTCGGTCCAAGTTGCCTGCCCATTGGTAGGGCAATGGTCCTGAGTGCTGGTCACACTGAGGTAGGATAGTGGGATAGGGGGTGCACTAGGAGTATTGACGTGAGGATGGGATGGGAGGTGGTCTCATATTCCAGGACACCTGTGGCTCACAGCTCCAGGTGATCACTGTGCACTCAGTGACTGGCCTCTGCAACACCCTGGAGGAAGTGGCAGAAGCAGCAAAACAAAACGGGGACCCTGTGCTCCCTTCCCCGGATCCAGCACCGCCAGACTCTGAGGAAGACATGTCATTGGCATCTGGTTGAAAGGGGTCAAGATACGGGACCGCTATCAAAGGAGGCGGTGCTACAGATACCGATACGGCAAAAGGAAGGGAAATGGGAGATAGGGCTCTCACCTGTGGAGAGGGAGTCGACAGGGGGGAGTGACCCTACAGGGGTGGACTTCGTTATGGGCAGACCCGAGTAACAGGAGTTCGGCTGACGGGGGAGAGATTCTGAATTCTGAAAATGCAACTGTCCACTCATATTGTGGAATCTTTTGAACCAGGCGCACAAGCCATGCTTACTGTGTTACAGCAGGATCCCCTAAATAGCCCAGATTGATGTATTCATCCGCTTCAATCCGAGCAAGGAAGCAGGTTTGCAATGGCTCACCCATAGCCAGCTGCTGGGTCTACAAACTGCCAAGATTAAGTCAAATGAGGTACGGACAGAACGGGATGTGCATAAAAGTATGTGTGCTCTTCTGGGCAGCCGACCTCGATCTGCGGTCTCTAATGTGAACAGGATAGCCATGGCAAAATCAGAGAAAAAACAAGCAATCTGCTACATGATCAGAGAGGTGGGGGGTAGAAACTGCTCGGACATCATCTGTTTTTAAGAGACCCACCTTATGGACTCCCAAGAACACAACAGAATTCACAAACTGCTCTCGCCACGTAGAACCTTAAGAGCTCACGGCCTACAAATCCCCCGCGGCCGTGGTCAGTGCAGCCACAACTGCGGCCCGGCCGAGGGGAGAGAAGGTTGGGGGTGAGGGTTGCGGATTGGGGTTCCGGAACCCCGACCCTACCCCCTTGAACAAAAGAAAGTTGAAAAATAAGATTCTCGAGGGGGTGGTTTTTGGTGTGTGGAAAAAAAAATATATAAATTTTTTTCTTTTAATTGATTGACTGTTTTTTTTATTGATTGATTGATTGATTTATCGATTTTTTGATTGATTTATTGATTGATTGGTGAGGGAGGGGTCCTCCCTCCCCTCTCCCCGGGACACACACACACACACACACACACACACATAAAAAAAAAAAAAAAAAAAAATCAAATTATAAAATGAAATTATAAACATAATTGAATTATAAATTATAAAGAATAAATAAAAAACTAAAAAGCAAAATAAGTTAATAAAAATAAAAGATAAATAATAATAGAAAAAATTATATTAAAACTAGGCTACCAGCCGGGCCGCCCGAGTCCCGGGTGGCCAGCCCGTGCAAGGACCAGGGAAGGTACCAGCAAAAAAAAAAAATAAAAAAATAAAAAAAAAAAAAATCCGAAAAAAAAACTATGTTATGAAGAAAAATAAACTGAACAACTTTTGCCTCAGGTTCAAATCAAATTCTGCACCAAATTTAGAAAAATAAATAAAATTTAAAAATATTAGTTATTATTTTTTTTTTATTATTATTTTTGGCCCGGTCGGGCAAGTGACCCCGGGCCACTCTGGTAGACTAGTGTTAAAATTAATAAATAATAATAATAATAATATATATATATCATTTTTTCTATAATAAAAATAATATATAGTTAATAATAAAAGATTTTGTTATGCTAAAATTTTGAAAAGTAAAATAAAAAATAAAAATTATAATGATAATAAAAACGGAATAGCAATACACTATTCTCCACAGATCGACATGAAAATGAATAACGAAATCTAAGTTCACCACAACGAAGGTTACCGCCAACCGATAACACTGCAAGAACCCCACCACATGACTTCTGCAATGCAAAAAAAAACACCCGGGGATTAGACATCAACTTCTAGAAAAAAAACATAAAAATTATGGGACTCATACTCTGAGACAGACTCATATGCAAACACAATAAGTTTTTTTCTTTTGCTTTCTTTCCTGGGTTGCAGAGCATGCAAAAAGTTTATTTCAGTCCCCCTGCATAAGCATACAAAAAAAACGAGGAAACACAGATGATGACGAACTAACAAACGACAAAAGATAAGTCTCCTTCAAAAACACCCTGCAGAAAAGGTTTTTTTTTTAGACAAAAACTTGCGGTACACTTCCAAGCAGATTGACACAATAGAACAAAACAAATCACATCGCGAAAAAAATACGGCATAAACATGAGCAAGTGTTAATCCACTGAAAGACTAATTAGACTATAATCGCTCCGCTATTGTGTAAGCATTCCACAAAAAAACGAACAAAAACGAAAAAAAAAAAACAAAAAAAAAAAAAAACACGAAGAGATGCATATGATGACAGAATGACAAATACAAACGACGAAACCTCTTCGGAAACATCACGCAAAATGGTTTAAGAAAGACAAAAACTCGTGAGACACTTCCAAGCAGATTGGCACAACAGATTGGGACAAATTACATTACGAAATATATGCCAAAACATGGGTAGTATATACCACTAAAAGACTAATTATCTACAATTCCTGCCAAACCACGGCCTACTGCCGAACTCTAAACTACACAAAGGGACCCGCTACGCACAGCATAACCCATACTAAGGTACGTGAGGATACAGACCACCCGACCTCAGTAGCCACGACCGATTGAAAACGTACTTCCTTCCCTCCACCTTGCATTATATTAGCCCCTCTTCCTTCTAAAAAATCAAAGCAAACCCCGCCCCAAAACAGGCCAAAAATACTGCTTCCTTACTACCCTTTCCATCGCCCTACTTCCATGATGTGTCCTCAATTAACTGATGCGTCCTCACGCAACTATATACAATGGAGCTAGCCTACATCGTAATCGGCTGCAGCACTGCATGCGACCACACCGGTGATACGGGACTTTCCCTCTCTTGCTTACTGCGCACGTAAGGCACGCAATTTGTATTTATCCCATCTCATTCCCTTCTCCACCAAGACACGGGAGCTTCATCATACTTGTGCACACGAACAAACACTCCATAATTGAACGTGGGTGATCTTGCACCTAACATACACTCGGGCAAAAGTGTCGTGAGCGCTAACTGCTGCAGGAGTTGTTTCTACAAGACAGTCTAGTGCCAATGGCCTCACCCAGGGATGCCACATCCTTTCAAACGTTCCACCTTCAAGTAAGAAGATAACTACCTACGAGTGTTTGTAATGTTGTACATCCTAACTCTATACTCTTCTATGAGATAGTCTAATGGGCGACCATAACCTGACCCTCTGATGACCTGCTATGGGTGCTAGGCAGTGAAAAGCGTGCTTCAGGGCGTGCAGCCCCCCTATGGTTGTTTCCGATAGCCATCTTTAACATCAGCCTCACCTCTAATTTGCTCCCCCTTGATTAATCCTTCATGCATCCTCCTATGGAGTTGATGACCATACTAAAATTCTTCTTCTAACCCATGCTATGTTAAGCCTGCTGCTAACCTGGTGCGATGCTACGTTTGAAAAGATGGATGCTCTGCTTCCCCATTGAATATAGGGTAGTCGTGTTTTACACACCCACTACACACATTCCCAGATATATTATCATGTTGCTAAGCAGGGGTGGATTCCCTTGCTGACCGACCTTACATCTAGTCCGACGCATTTTTGCAATCCTAACCCATCTGCAGGACAACATATTAACATTTCTTTCCACACCCTCTCCACMCCCTCCCYCCSCCCCCTTCCCCCCCCCCCTCCCCTACCTATTCACCCATATATATATATATATATATATATCGTCAAATATATATATATATATATATATATATATATATATATAGAGAGAGAGAGAGAGAGAACGCAAACGACTCTGCGCTAATACATATATGTCGGCCCATATATATTCATATTGCTACTACGTATAATTAAAAAGTACACATATATACTCTTTAATCCGACGTACGTGTTGCAATTAATTTGAACCCCCTCATGAATATGATATTATTTGGTTAAAATAGTTCTGTATTGCTCTACAGACTCACACGCGGCCAATTTGTAGTATCCTTAGTAATAGTCACCCGTCCTGCACACTCTGCGTGTTTCATAATGAAGGCTGGTTCCCTAATCTCTCACTCTTTATTCCTTTCGCAACCCAAACTAAGATGTTTACATAAAATTTTACACTACTGAATATTGTAAATTTTGCGGAAACACTCTTGCTGAAACGTAGACAAACACGCCTACCTCTCAGCTTGTGTATATTGTTCTACCATCAATGTTATGATAATTTCTTCCCGTTTATTACTATAAACAATGATGCTATGATGAATATTTCCTCATATATATTTTTTATACATAGAAGCACAAACTCTTTGCAGATACTGGATATGCAAATTAGCATAACATCGTCTGTCTGATCTCTGTTATGATTCGGGATGATGATAATATTACGCAATGATTCTTGTCTCCACTGAAGAAAAAGATTGTTCGTCATTATAACTAACATTTTTTTACCAAAATGATGTAATTCTCGTTCACCTGCTAAATTGCCTACGATCACCTATATGAAATCGAACAGATTCTCAAACTACAGCTAACGCTCCTTTGTATAATTTGTTTGGTTGTTCTCTATGGTACCGCGGGACCTGTGCTTTTTCATCTATTAGCTCAAAGAGAAGTTTCCACTGGTGTTCCTTTCTTTAATGGTAGGACTGGGATGGGTCAACCTATGGTGGACCGGTTGTCATGCCAGTGGCATTGCCGGGTAACTACTTTGGTATGGAATTTATATTGATATTTGCTCTTTCTTATGGTATGGATTTAATTCAAATGTTTCTGTAACCTAAGACTCCAGTAAATTAGGTCACCATCGAATGGACTCTTGGTGGAACGGACCACTTGGACGAATCTGAAAACTTTAGGAAATCTACTTTATACCACTTACTTTTATTTGTTTCTGGTTTCAAGTCTTATTTTATTAGTGGCCATGATTGGAGCTATAGTACTTACCATGCATAAGACTACTCAAGTAAAAAGACAAGATGTTTTTCAACAAAATATGATAGATTTTCAAAAGACTATAAAAAAAATACGACAATAGAAAGGTCTCGAGTAGCTCAGTGGTTAGAGCAAATGGCTGTTAAGTGCGCCGATTTTGACTTCTTTGTGGAGGATGTAGTTTGAACTACGACATTGTTCAGAACATGTCTAAAACAATACCTTACCTTATCCCAAGAGGCTCGACTCTTGCGAGAGCCGACGAAGGCCTCTAGCGAGCCTCTGGAGGCTCGCCGCAGAGTTGGAAACAGATATAGGAAACACAGCATGGTATAGACAATTTAGAGTTAGGTTTCATAAGGATAAATAAGCTCAAATTAGTTAAACGCAAGTCAACTTAAGAGACTTCCATTACTCCACAGACCGTTGTGAAATCTCCGCCAACGCGGCCTGTGTTTTACATATGATTTTCTTTGTTAACAGGAGAATCATACTGATCATGTAAAACAAAGACCCTTAATACAGGCAATCCTAAGTGCAACGAAGTTGCCTCTACCGAGAAAATTCGGGAACGCCTTCAACTTTTTTGTTCGTGTGTCGGCACGAAGTGCGGCGTCAGAGTTGCCAAAGCTCCCAGTGAACCAAAAATAGGCCATGGACTTGGATCAACTAAATGATAAGGATGCTTTTGAGAACTCATACTCATTGCTTTGCTCCTTTGTTTTTTAGTCTAATTTATTAAACACGCAAGAAACATAATCATTGAAAGAGACAGTTTCCACTACAATAGGCATAAAGGCATGATTGGTACCACAAAGTTCACTACATTGACCATAGTAAACTCCGTCTCGTTTGATAAAGATGGTTTTCCTAACCACCACTACGAACTAACTACAGTGAGATGCACGAGGCAAATGAACCCATTTTTATAATTATCCCTCGATGATGATGATGTGAACCCTACACTAGTAAAATTACAGATGAATTCATGTTTGTACTCCCCGTCTAAAAATTTGCAATATGATTGACGTACTCACATTTTAGATTTACTGGTTTCCAATCTAAGCCTCTATGGTGGCATACGCGAAATTTCAGAACAAATGGAAAGATCAATAATAAATTCCTCAAATAAAAATCTCTGTACTTTTTAGCCGCCCATACTAATATATAACATTGTCCGGCAGTTGTATAAGATCCGGAATCTAAATGAGGATCTATAGTGTTACTCGTCTTCGTGGTAGTATTATATCCTTATTAATTTTTTCAGTCGTCCTTCGTTTAAAAAGGCACCATAAGTTGCTAACCCTTGACTATAAATCTGAGCTTGTGTACTTACCTACAAATTGTTTATGACAGAAGCTGCATAAATTTTTGCCGACTATTCCCGCAATTCCTCTGTTTTTCGAAACAATATCGTCACTTGCCTACCTAATTCGCTACGACAATAATAACCAACTCTTTATATATATGAATAAGATAATATATGCGCAATAACCAGATCCGAAAATCAATCATTAAGGACGATCCACTACAACAAAATGGGCAGGCACAATAAGACTGGTTCGCCGTAATCTTGTGCGGGATCTCTGTACAATTTTTTTCCATATTGTTTTTTTATATACATATTTTTGTATTTATGCTTTTGTTAACTGCGATCTTGGCTGATTGCTCAACTGGACGAATATTTGAATATTAAGATTTGAAAACCTATTGCAGAGACTGATGCATTTTATTAAAACTCCTAATAACTAATACAATGAATTGTTTGGCGACACATCACAATCATTTATGACCCTAATTAGGATCTACTATAAACTACATACAGTCGTCTTGACTCCAACGATAAAAAAAAAACATTAACAAAATTATGAACTAGAACTTACAAACATAAGTGTGTGCATAGATGTCTTTCTATTTTTTTTCCTTTTCAAGAACATTATTAGCACCAGTGTTATTAGTTTTTTTTCTTCACAAATGTAAGTACTTCGTGGATGTCCGTAACGAAATTTTATGAAGACGTGAAAAACCACTCATGGACGGAGTTCGGTTGGCCTTGATTACTATCCCGGTGGGTGTTAATTCGCCGCTTTGTCAAAATACTTTCTATATAGTTGTTTTCTCAAGCGGCCGACCTACGATATGAGCCTGACACTTTACATAGCGGGAATGATGGATGTCAAAGAAGACAAAACCTCTGCAAACTAGCTAACATTTCTTGGGACATCACAGTATATGCATACTTATATATACATACATAGATATTGTTCCCTTATCTACGATTCCCATATATGCGAGTAGGCTTCTAAAATCTATCCAAAAATATATACTTTATATACATGCCCTTCAAAGTATAACCCGGAGACTCAACCCTACTAAACCTCTCCAATAATACAATAATAAATTAAAATAATAGTACAGATCTTAAAACTAAACTAATATCGCTCCATCATGTGTTGTGTGAGAAAGCCAAACACCTGGCTTGGTTCGGAAGGAGCCAGACAGGGTAGTTTTGACATAAAAAAAAATCACCCTTCCGGAACCTCCATCACGAAGGTACGGGGAGGGAGACACACACACACACACGTACACACACGCGCGCACACACACATACATAAAAAATAAAATAAAATAAAATTATAAAAATAATTGAATTATAAATTACAAAGAATAAATAAGAAACTAAAAAGCAAAATAAGTTAATAAAAATAAAAGATAAATAATAATGATAATAATAAAAAATATAATAATAAAATAAATAAATAATAATAATAAAATAAAATAAAAACTATATAAATAGTTTTTTATATAATTAAAATAATATATAATTAATAAAAGAATATATTTTTATACTAAAATTTTAAAATATAAAATATAAAATATAAAATATAAAATATAATAATAATAAAAAAAAAAACGCAATACACTATTCTCTACAGA
This sequence comes from Chara braunii, assembly GCA_003427395.1. NCBI lineage: Eukaryota > Viridiplantae > Streptophyta > Charophyceae > Charales > Characeae > Chara > Chara braunii. The sequence goes on from BFEA01000083.1 coordinate 1,655,651, forward strand.
TCGACATAAAAATTAATAACAAAATCTACGTTCGCCACAACGAAGGTTACCGCCAGCCGATAACACTGCAAGAACCCCACCACATAACTTCTGCAATGCAAAAAAAAACACCCGGGGATTATACATTAACTTCTAGAAAAAAAAAACATAAAAATTATGGGACTCATACTCTGAGACAGACTCATATGCACACACAATAAGTTTTTTTCTTTTGCTTTCTTTCCTTGGTTGCAGAGCATGCAAAAAGTTTCTTTCAGTCCCCCTGCATAAGCATAAAAAAAAAACGAGGAAACACAAATTCTAACGAACTAACGAACGACAAGTCTCCCTCAAGAACACCCTGCAGAAAAGGTCTTTTTGATAGACAAACACTCGTGGTACACTTCCAAGCAGATTGGCACGATATAACAGGACAAATCACATCGCGAAAAAAAATACGCCATAAACATAAGCAAGTGTTAATCCACTAAAAGACTAATTAGACTTTAATCGCTCCGCTACTGTGTAAGCATTCCACAAAAAAAAAACGAAAAAACAAAAAAACGAAGAGATGCATATGATGACAGAATGACAAATACAAACGTCAAAACCTCTTCGGAAACACCCCGCAAAATGGTTTCAGAAAGACAAAAACTCGTGAGACACTTCCAAGCAGATTGGCACGACAGATCAGGACAAAGTACATTACGGAATATATGCTAAAACATGGGCAACGCATAGCCACCAAAAGTCTAATTATTTTCAATTCCCGCCAAACCACGGCCTACTGCCAAACCCTAAACTACACACAGGGACCCGCTACTCACACCATAACCCATACTAAGGTACGTGCAAAACAGACGACCTGACCTCAATAACCACGACCGAAAATGTTCTTCCTTCCTTCCACCTTGCATGACAAGAATCCTCTCTTCCCTCTAAAACATCAAAGCAAACCCCACCCAAAAACAGACTCAAAATACGCCTTCCTTACCACCTCTTCCATCGCCCTACTTCCATGCTGCGTCCTCACGCAACTATATACAATGGAAATAGCCTACATCGCTATCGACCGCAACACTGCATGCGACTACACCGGTGATTCGAGACTTTCCCTCTCTTGCTTACTGCGCACGTAAGGCACACAATCTGTATTTATCCCATCTCATTCCCCTCTCCACTAAGACACGGGAACTTCATCATACTCGTGCACACGAACAAATACTCCATAACTGAACGTGGGTGATCTTGCACCTAACATACACTCATACAGAAGTGTAGTGAGTGCTAATTGTTGCAGGAGTTGTTTCTACAAGACAGTCAAGTGCCAATGGCCTCACCCGGGGATGCCACATCCTCTAAAACGTTCCACCTTCAGGTAAGAAGATAACTACCTTCAAGTGTCTGTAACGTCGTACACCCTAACTGTATACCCTTCTATGAGATAGTCTAATGCGAGACCATAACCTGACCCTCTGATGACCTGCTTTGGGTGCTAGGCAGCGAAAAACGCGCTTCAGGGCGTGCACCCCCTCTATGGCTGTCTCCTACAACCATCTCTAACATTAGCCTAATCTCTAATTTGCTCCCCCGTGATTAATGCTTCATGCATCCACCTATGGATTTGATGACCATACTAAAATTCTTCTTCTAACCCATGCTATGTTAAGCCTGTAGCTAACCTGTGTGATGCTACATTTGAAAAAATGGATGGTCTGGTTCCCCATTTAAGATGGGGTAGCCGTGTTTTACACACCCACTACACACACATACACACACATACGCACACACACGCACACACACGCACACACACGCACACACACACACACACACACACACACACACACACACACACACACACACACACACACACACACACACACATACACACCCGCGTGCGCACACACAAAAACAAGTGCGTTTTTTTTTTTTTTTTCAGATCAATCAATGCATCCATCCATCCATCAACTAATCACAGTTAATCAATCAATCAGTATGTGTGTCTATCAAAAATGAAAAAAAAAGAAGGACAAAAAAAAAACGGTTTTGGTTTTTCTTTTCATTATTATTTGTTTTTTGTTGTTGTTCCTTTTATATTTGCATATCTCGTTAAAAAAAAAAAGGATCAAAGAAACATGCGCACCATATTTATCCCACCACCAATCAGAAAAAAAAAAAGTTCCCTTTTTGATTATGTTTCTTTTGATTTTAATACCTGTTTTTTTCGTTTTTTATTTTTTTAAATCACAAAAAACATCAAAATCCAAAACAAAAAAAATATGGGAATGCAGGGATTTTCAAACCCTACAACCCCATATATATATATATATGTTTTTTTCACCTATTATCCTAGGAATTAAAAATGTCGAGGGTTTGCGACTTCACTTGGGCCCCTAGGTTGACCCTCGTGGCCATGATCCTGACTGCATGCGGTCAGCAGGCCAGTGGTCATGGCCGCATGTGATACATAGCAAACGCCCCAAAGCCCGGGAATGCAAGGGTCACCATCTGGCTCCCCCCGGAGTCCCAGGCAGACACCATCCACTGGGTAGCAAACTAGGAGGAAGGAAGATGGGTATCAATTCTTACGAGAATAAAACTTAAAGTGGTGTGTGTTATCTGTATATACGCCCAATGGGTTGGGGGAAACAAAGTTTATTTTTTAGAGGTTGAAGTCGCAGATCTCGACCAGGGTTCCAGTCATAATCGTTGGAAACTAAAACGCGACCCCAGACCGATGGATGGACAGATGGCGAACGCCCTCCCCTGCGCTTCCTTACATTGAGGAAAATAAAAATGATCCAGGACTTATGCTTATCACTGAAGCTTTTCGACACATTCCGGAAGCTTCACCCTGATACAAGATATTACTCCTCCCTCTGGAAGGAAGGAACAGAGGGTCAATCCAGATCTAGGATTGACTTAATCCTTATCAAGGATGACTTGCAGGTCGTTGCTCTTAGCAGCCATTTTACCACGGAGCCCATACCTTGGGCTGGACCACAAAATGTGTACATCTGCCCTGACATTTCGCAAGAAACTTGACAAAGGGATTGAGTTTTATGAACTAAATGTTTCTCTTCTTCAACATAAATCATTCCTTGATTATATAAGGGACTGTTGGTCATTCTTGCATACGCAAAAACAATACATATCACAAGAAATTGACTCGTTCAATAATGTTTTTTTTTTTCTCACTAAGAAATGCAAAGAATACTCGTCATAATTAGCAGCCTGCAGACATGAATGTGAAATGAAGATACTTCAACAATTTCGGCGACTTGAACAGCAGGATGCTCCAGCTATTGTAGATATAGGTCTGAACCATCAAATATGTATATAGATCCTACAACAACAGTTGCAAACCTTCTCTGCTCAACGATGGGAAGGAATGTGAATTAAAGCAAGAATGTCACGATACCAAACCGAAGGCACAATGAAGACTATTTTTTTTAGCCTGACCCGTATATGTACACGAAGGACGAGCATTGAGGCCCTATACAATCCAAAAAGTGACATTCTTCACTGCACAGTGTATGCTGATAGAGCGATCGTTCTTCAAGGATCTCTTCACATCCAGATGTTCACAGGGGGATAAGCGGTTGAGGGAGGAACAAGTTGCGACCTTCTTATAGCCGCTCAAAAAAGGTTTATCCGAACAACAAAAAACACAACTCGACAGACCATTATCCAAGGAGGAAATTTGAACTGCTTTGCTGTAAATGGAGGAGGAAAAAACGTTGGGCCTCGATGGTTTCCCCCTAAAAGAGTTCTGGGAAACATTATGGGACAAGATGGCCCCGGACCTTATGAAGCACTACGAGCAGGTATGGGAATCTGGGTGCATCGGGGAGTTGGTTGGACATGGTGTCCTCACCTTATTGCACAAAAAAGGGGACAAAATGAACATCAGGAACTATTACCCGATAACCCTGCTTACGGTTGTGTACAAGATGCTAACGAAGGCCCTGGCGAACCGCCTGATCCCTGTCCTGGAAATCCTTATTCATCTCACTCAAAGAGGGTTCATCAAAAGACGAAGAATTTATGATAACATTCTCTTGATAAATGAGTTTCTAATACTGTCAAGACCGAACAAATACAATGCAACTGTGACCTTTATAGACTTCGAAAAAGCATATGATCACGTGGATTGTTTTTTTTTTAATAAATGCATGGAAAAAATGAACATTGGCACGTTTCGGGAGATGGACCGCAATTCTGCACCAAAACGCCACCATGAAAGTTCAGGTAAACGGAATGCTGGCCCCGGAAATCCACCTGCAGCGGTCGGTCCACCAAGGGGACCTGCTAACCACCTTCCTTTTCATTATTGTAATGAAAGCGCTGGTCGCAAACCTCCACACTAACAAAGATTTGAAGAAACTTCAGATCTCTCCTATTCCAGAGGAAACTATCCCCGTCTGCTTCATGTTCACAGATGACCTGACTGTCATGGTGGATACCTCCCCTACGAATATGGAAGAGATCAGGAACCTCATGTAGCGTTTCACAACCGTGTCCGACATGACATTCAATTGGGGAACTAACACCTTGGGGTGGTGGATTCATCACCAAAGGGTGCGCCCTCCTGAGCAACCGAGGGTTAAATGGTTACCTGCGGAGACTCTAATCCAGGTCTGGGGCATCATGATGACAACCTTTGGCAGGCTAGTCTCAAGCGATGACTGGATTTTGAAGCCTGCACTGGAAAATATCGCCCACTGGAATGACAAGCGGACATCGCTGATTGTCAGAACCATGGTCATCAACAATGTTGTATTGGCCTCATTGTGGTACAAATTTGCGATATGGGCCCTTAGCAAAGAGGTCGTAAAATCACTGAAGAGACAAGTTAATTCACTGCTCTGGAGGGGGGCAACACTCTCTCGAACGTGATCAACAGAGTCGCCTGACCGGTTATTATTCAACCGAGAGACAAAGGCGGCCTAGGAATTCTGGACCCAGTTATCCTGGTTACGACATTGACGGTCCAATGGATCAGACGGTTGTTATTCACCCCCCATCTCCCATTGGCGGCCTTGAACCTTGAACAAATTACCCCGACTTGCCCCCCAAGCCCCTCATGACTCATGAGGTTGACCCGCCGCCCTTCCAAATCCCAAAGGAACACAGAACGGGGGACTGTCAGGCGAGACTTGCCCGGGGATGATATCTGGATTAGGGCCCTCCGCGTGTGACACCATCTCCCCAGGCCAGACAAGGGCAGGCCGTCCCGGTGGGAGGAGGTGGCGAGACAACCACTCTTTGGAACCGTACATATCATTGATCGGGACGGGAGAGTATATCGCAACTCAGACCCCTTGTGGAACAACTGGGTCAAAAAGGGGGTGGTAAGAATCAGAGACATATGGGACATAGAGGAAAAGAACTGGCAAATGGAACAACAACTGAAACCTAACCTGAGACATTGTCACCACGTGGGGAAGAACTTGGAGGAATTGTTTTTTTTTTCGTACCCCTGGATTGTGTGCGCGTCCTGCGCACAGGACCGTATCTACAAGAAGGAGACAGCGTAGCTATCCCGGATGGCACAGAAAGCGTGGGGAATGCGGTGGTGGTATACACACAGGAAGCACTGGTAAACCTCTTTCATCAGGAAGACGACAATAGGTTAAAGAGGTTTCACCCTGATGTCTTGAGATGGTGGAAAAAAACAGATTTGCATCGCATCCGGGTACTCCACTCGCAGAAGGACTGGTTTGCATTTCTTCCCGAAACCCCACTTGCTGAACTCCCCCTCGACCCGGAGGAATGGCAATGGAACCCAGCAAGTAAAACGGGGGTAAACAAGACTTTATTCACCCTGTCAATAAAATCTGCCTACCGCCTTTTGAGACCGAGGATAAATGTGAGAGACATTGTGAGAGAGCGATGGCTTACCCAACGGAATGTGGGAAGGGACGTTGTTCGACCCATCCGATGGTTTAAGGCCACGGGGTCCAAATCGGTGAAATTGGCCTCGCTGCAGTGGCAGATAGAGCATTGCTGCCTCCCTACAAACAACTGGTTAATAGATCGAACCTACCTAGAAAAAATGGTTTAGCGTTGTCATGGTGTCATTCCTGTTTGGTTTCCTTCCCTCACCGTAAGATCCTTGAAACCATAGAGCACATCTTTCTGCAGTGCCTGAGAGTGGTTCTCACATGGCGCTGATGGGACCGGATCTGGCGACAGCTAGGCTCTGCATCCACATGGCCATAGGACTGGAGAGCCCTCCTATGTGAAGCCTGGTCCTCTCCCACGAACTGCCCCTTCGAAAACAATATGTTCAGGACGAGGAGGGAAATTGTTATTTGGGCCCTATGGCGGAAACGGTGCACACACACAATTAAAAGAGAAGGGAAGGAAGTCACCGAAATGGTTAGGCAATATATTCAAGAAGAAATTATGGCACAGTGGCAAATAGTGAAAGCCAAATTGGATCTATTTCATATGAAAAGTGACATAATGCAAGCCATTAAACAATTTTCCAGAGAATGGTTGGGGAGGGATGGCAGGATAGTCCACATTCGAAGGGAGGGAGGGCAATTTTTGGTATTGGGTGGCGATTAGCTGGGAAGGGACTATGATATTTGCTTTAATGACTGGACTAAGGTAGACGCTGCTGTTCTTCTTCGTCCTTCTTCAGAGTTCCCCGATCCTTTTCCCCCCCATGGTCTCTCCATGGTGGATCTACAGTGGTACGGAGCGGTATAAGAGGTCTCACCCTCTGGATCGGCAGGACAACGGCACAGCAAGACCAAGAGAAGGGGGTCGTTAAGGAGTGGATAAATGGGATAATATAGACGGTCTGCCGGCACAGTCAAGGTGGACCGGGGGCCGCTGGCTATTTGGGGCAATCAATACCGTGGCAGGCAGGAGAATATTCTTCTTTTTTCAAAAACTACTTCACATTGGTGAGGAAAATACCGTAGTATGGAATGTGCAAATTTGTTGGTTTGCTGCATCAGGAAAGGAAGGGGACTAGGTGGTCGGGTTGGTCAGGGGCCCAACAGAAGGGCTGAAGAGGCCCCTCTTAAAATAAAAGAACTCAGAAAAATCTGGAAAAAATTATATGTTATGCAAAAGGATAAAATAAACAACATTTGCATAAGCATTACATCCAAAGTCCTTACCAAATTTGAAACTAAAATACAATATGGAAAATAAATACTAATAAGAAAAATTAAAAAAAACAAAAAGAGAAATTAGAGAATCAAAATTAGTGAGTGCGCAAACCTATTTTCAACAAATGATTTTTCTTCTTTTTTTGGCAAATCCAAATGGCCTAAAATTTTATAAATATGTACTTCAGATAAATAAAAAACTCATGAAGAAAGTTTCAAAAAATAATAAAATTGTTTAGGCCCGAAAATAAAATGAAAACAAAACGTAAAAAAAAAAAAAAAAAAACAAATTGTGAATGGGCGAGCACGTTTTGATACCTCCATCTGTGGAGATTTTTCATTGTTTTTTGGCTGAGCGAAATGACTTTAAATTTTTAGGCATGTACCTAACATCATAGAAAACGATTTTTTTTTTTTCTTCCAGAAAACAAAAGTTATTTTAGGTGCCTAAATAAGTTTTGGCGAAGGCCGAGCCCCTTCAGGTCCGGACCCTGAACCGGACCCCGAACGTCGGAACGTACGGACGTCCGTCCATGGGCCTCCGTACGTACGGGCTGGTAACCTTGTATATATATATATATATCCCTTAAGAAGCATTGGCCGCGAGGGGACGTCCATTACGCGTTGCGCGCTGGATTTGGGTCGAAGTTTTGATGAGGGGCGGCGGATGAAGCGGACCGAGGGCGAGGGAGTGCGCAAAAGGGCGCATATACCAAAATGTTCACAGTGCGCCACCAAATGTGGGTGCCCGCCCCAGGGGCGGGGCACAGGAGGGGCGTCCACGCAGACAAATATCTTTGGAGGCGAGCGATCCGATAAACGGGCGACTTTTTTTTCCTTTTTCTTAACCGACCAACTGACCGACCGACCGACCAACCAACCGACCGTCCAACCGACCGACCAATCGACCGACCAACCGACCGACCAACCGACCGACCGACCGACCGACCAAACCAACCGACCGACCGACCAACCAACCGACCAACCAACCGACCAACCAACCGACCAACCAACCGACCGACCAAAAGACCAAACGACCGACCGCCCGCCCGCCCGCCCGATCGACCAACTGACCGACCAATTGATCGATTGATGTTAATGTTGATCTTTAAGGGTCGATGGATAAATGGATGGATGGATGGATGGATGGATGGATGGATGAATGGATGGATGGATGGATGAATGGATGGATGGATGGGTGGATGGGTGGATGGATGAATGGGTGGATGG
>BFEA01000083.1:1676486-1688749 GCA_003427395.1 Chara braunii
CTCCTCCATCACCCACACCCATCCACCATAGCCAACCACCTTGCACCTTCTTCCTCCTCCATCACCCACCACCGTTCACCATAGCCAACCACCTTGCACCTTCTTCCTCCTTCATCACCCACACCCATCCACCATAGCCAACCACCTTGCACCTTCTTCCTTCTCCATCGCCCACACCCATCCACCATAGCCAAACACCTTGCACCTTCTTCCTCCTTCATCACCCACACCCGTCCACCATAGCCAACCACCTTGCAACTTCTTCCTCTTCCATCAACCACACCCATCCACCATAGCCAACCACTTTGCACCTTCTTCCCCCTCCATCACCCACACCCATCCACCATAGCCAACCACTTTGCACCTTCTTCCTCCTTCATCATCCACACTCATCCACCATAACCAACCACCTTGCACCTTCTTCCTCCTCCATCACCCTCGCTTACGCAAGGGTCGTGGGGGGTTCCAAGGGGGCACAAGGGACCTTAGGTAGGCCGGAAGGGTTGAGTAGAGAAGTGAGGTCAATTAGGATAGGATAGTCTCTCTCTCTCTCTCTCTCTCTCTCTCTCTCTCTCTCTCTCTCTCTCTCTCTCTCTCTCTCTCTCTCCCTCTCTCTCTCCCTCTCCTCCTCGTTCTTTCCCTCTCTCTCCTCCTTTTTTCCCCTTGGCCTTTTCCTTGGTACATGACTAACCTTTCCCCTCACCCGTTACATTGCCAGGGAACGAACAAGCAAAGGACTTGGTCCTCACTTGGTGGAAAGAGAGGGCAAGGGAAGGGTTACCGGTCCCTTGTGCCACCAAGAGGGAAAGGAAGGGACTCTTGTGGGAACTTGGAAAAGCGGGATCCTTTGTAAAAGCGGAAAGGAACGAAGGCTTGAGATAAGGTCAGTTTGACTCAACCATCTTCCCCGACTGCATGACTAAGGTGAGGGCATGGCTTGCTTGAGGGAAGGGAATGAGAGCGGGAAGGGCGATGTGTTGACCCCAACGGGAATTGTACTTGGTCCTTGCTTTGTGTGATCTTGCGCAGGTGAGTAGCTTGGGGTGTTTTGAGCAGGACCGGATCCGCGGAACAAGGGCGAGGGTGGAAAAATTAACAAGGGAAGGACATAGACCTGGCATAAACTATGAATGCCGGAGGGGCTTGATGGTTGGATGCTTGGATGAAGGGTAGATGTCGGGACGCGACTTGGTATGATGAACGTGTGGGATGACTCTGTTGTATGTAACGCAAAGCCCGGAAAGACTAAGGGCGCCCGTGGATAGTATGAATGCAATGCCAATGTCTTAAGCAAAAAATTATAGGGGCTAGGGGTTGGGCGGTGCCGTCGCACCCCGAGGATGCTGTAGGAACCAGCCTTGAACAGCTACGCTTAGTGAAAAGGTGTGTGGCCCAATGGATGACGCTTGACCTACACACGAAAGAAGTCGAATTCTCAATAAACTCCCTGGACTGCTTGCGTATTGGAAGGAGCAATTGCTTGGTCACACTTAAATGAATCGAGAAAACGCTACGAGTGATCAAAGAGCTACCATCTAACACGAGAGCGGAGCTACATTCCCCAATGTAAAGCCCTCTCACAAATAGCTCATCCCCATCCATCTTATAGCACTAGGTGGGGGTGACCCTTGGTCATATGGCGCGCGCCCTGAGCGTGAGCATGGGCGGGTTGAGCCAAATGAGACCCGCAGTGGGGTCGACTCAAGCTCGAAAGTCGTGCAGGGTACGACCACTACAAAAATGATGGAGATGCCGGGTAGCGGGGTTAAACTGACCCATACGATCTCGAGGGGGGCGCCCGACGCATGACCGTGTACATAACCGAAGACAAAGGAACGAGGACTTATGTATGCTCTATTCCTTGAGAGAATCAGATTTGAGGGCGGCTGGGCACATGGCAAGGTTTGGCCTGGAGGAATAACATGCATGTTGCACATCTTATTAGCCGCCTCCTTTGTGGGGCGACTCTAGTCCTCCTTCCTTCGGGATGATGTTCGTCAGACCGGGGAAGCCTTGGGCAAGCTGCAGGTCGATCCTTCCTCTTCGTATGAAAGAAGGGCTCCGGTTACCTGGCAGGCGGTTGGAATTCCGGGCTAGTCCGGGTTCCGATGAAAATCCCGCGGCGGAGTGATCCGACCGACATGGGTGTCTTCTTCTCTCTTTTTCGGAGCCCAACGGGCTCCTTGCACCACACTTGAAATGCTTGAAGGAACCCCATATGAACAAAACGGGTAATCAAGAAGGAACAATCATGCCCTATGAACGGACAGACAAAGGAAGATAAGGGAATGGAGGGAGTTGCTAGACTCCAAAGAAAACTAGCTCACCTTTGAAGATGCTCACGAAAAGGAACTAGACACTGTGTATGGAAATTAGGGGTGAATGGCACACACAGTCCTGAGAAAAAATTGTGAGATACGGGTAGGAAGCGTTGGATGCACCAAGGAAAAAACACTTGTATTATGTGTGTCCCACTTCGTCCTGCCATTTCGGAAGGAAAGGATGGGTCTGCACCGGCTGGTGCGGGTTGCAAAACGTCGCTCTCTTTTTGTAGGCTGTCGTGTGTTCGTGTGCGGAGGTCAGGCCACCGAGCTGTCGGACGAGAGTTTGTCACGCCGGGTGATTAGTAGCATTCTCATTTGAGCGGTAACGGGCTTTGGCCCGATGATCTGCCAGACAGGGTGTGAAACGTCTCCTTAGGTGGGACTTAGCCTGTTGACTGGCGGGGGGAGTACCATTGCCTACGGACAAAGACGGAGCCTCGGAGACGATTATTAGCTTCTCGTAGCATGGCTTGAGGAAGGTTGATTCTTATCGGACCGATGAATGTGAATGCTCGAACGATCGATTTCTGTCCCCACCGAGTACACGGGGTGATTCCCGGTGCCAACGGGGGTGTACAAGAGCGGCAAGACGAGATGGGGTATTCTGGGCAAGAAGGTGAGGGTGACACCCTACTGGCGTCTGGGTACCGCACTCACGACAGTTGAGCTGTGCTTGAGGTACGAGATAAAATTCTGCCGATAGTAACAGTGAAGAAACCACTTTGGAAAAAAGGTCGGTGAGGAGATGACCGGCCCGTGTGCGACGATTGCGTGACTCTTTTTCTTTTTGTGCCTCCTTCTGTAAAGCTTGCTTGAGGGTGTTGGGGAGGGAAATGAGTTTCTAAGTCTATTCTCGCCTCCTGTCTAAGTCCGCACGAGTGGGAGAAAATGAGGATAAGCTTGGATAAGAGTCGGAAGGAATGGAACCAAAGAGAAAGGAATATCGGCCGGTGGTGATCAATTGGGGGTACGACGGGGCAGCGACATCTGGGAAATGGAAAGGGAAGGTTAGGGAGACCCGGATGGGGGGCCTGAAAACTATTCTCATACAGAAAAGGGAGACAGTCTGACCAAGAGGGGCCGTGTGGTGCTCTTTTATGAAAACAGGACCAGAGCCGGGAAAACGGGATGACGCGGTGGTTCTCGTCTCCTGTCTATTCTAGTGGTCCAGAAAAGTCGATAAACGTAAAGAATGGGGTATTTGTCTTCCTCCCGTAAGAAGGAACGTGGACAAACCTGGAGCCAGCCTATCAAACTGTGATGATGAACGAGAAGGACGCGTTCCTCTGGATAGAGACGACTTGGACTAAGGTCAGCCTGACGAGACTGTCGCTAAGCTTGATGGACTTGGAATTCTGGGGGACGGTGGAAGCCCGAGGATGGGTCTACCTATCCCAGGAGATGAAAAATGCAATGGTAATATGGTTAGTACTAGGCACGGCCCCGAACCAGTTGTTTAGACGAGCAGAACGATAAGTGGTATGGGCGGCATGTCAGCGGGCGGAAATGGAAATGGACAAAGTAGAGGTGTGAGTGGAACTCGGGGACAGGGGGAACATGAGACAACCCCTTAGGACGATGAGGTGCGTACTACCCCCATTTTTGGTGGATGCGGTCTTCGGGACCAGGGATAGGTTGGAGCAAATATGCCGGTCGATGACGCGCTTGAGGCTGTACCAGTGCGCTCGGCAGGACTTCTTTAAATTGTCGGTAGAGAGGGGGCCGTTCGGAGGGAATTGGGCGGAAGAATTAGCAGAGGTATTGAACCTCCTCAGTACGGATGATGTCTTTGTTCCTAGCTTAGTGCATTAGCAGATAGTCTATCGAAATATGACAGTGGGGGAGACTTTCCTGGAAGGGTTGAAGGACTTGTTCTTTGACGAGGGGGACGATTTCAGTGATGACGGGGACGATGACGAGATAGAGGACTGAGACTTTTGAAGGGGGGCTTACCCGGGAAAAGGTGTGGTCGGCTATGTGCAGGTAGGGAACGATGGCTCGAGAACTCCAACTGTGGGATTACACGTTCAAAAGATGGGAACCAAGGCGGATTGGAGGGGGGGTAGAGATGCCCCTAGCAGCAGAATATGAGTGGAGAGGAGCGACGTGTGATTGGGTCGGACTTGAGATCGCACCGGAACTGTCACACCTGTGGATAAAATGTATTTGGAACCCCATTAGGGAGGAAGATGGATGGGAAGATATCGCGGAAGGGAAGGTGGAGTCGGTTGGGACGGTCGTCTTGTCAGAGCAAGGGTGACATCTATTCTGCACCACGCTTGCGGCGAGACAAAATCCGATGTGGCTTCTGGAGGGTGCGGAGACAAGGACTCGGAAGACGGGTGAAAGGTTTGTCAACAAGGGGTGGGATGAAGTCCACAGTAGGGTCATAATTGGGGGATGGAAAGAGTTCAGGCCACCCTGCATGCGAAAGAGGATCTGGGTCCCCAGTTCATAGTGGACTGGTTTGGGGGTTTTGACCATGTTGTGGAAGTGGCTGACACTATGAAACGGATACACATAGACTATACATGGCTGTCAGAGGAGTTTTATAAAACATCACTGAAGTACGGGCCTTTCCATGACGATAGAGCTTGAGAGGTCCTCATCATTTTGAATATGGATAGGTACGACCAATTAGAGGTAGCTCCGGAAATTAGGGAGGCTATAATCCGTCGGGACGTAGCGGCGACACCTTTCTATGTGGATGATGTGTTTAAGTTGTTCGAGGTACTGTGGTTCGACTAGGAGCAGGGAAAGCCGCGGGTCAGGCAAATGTGGAATACTACTGAGATAAGGGAGTGAGATGTCTGGCCATTCTAGGGTTCATTGCAAACTGCGGAATAAGGAGACCAAGGACAGACGCGCAATGGCACGAAGAAGGATGTTCCTTGAGGACCGCCCGGTGGGCATTCAGCCGCCAAGGGATGTGCCTGGTGGAATAGAAATTAGTCTGCCTGCCACGAGCGAGGGCTGACACCCGCTGGTGGACTGGGTCGGGGCTGAGCTCATGGAAAACACGGTTTACTTATTGACGAGAATTGAGTGGCGCGCGGATGAGAGCGGGGAGTGGAACCCGGACCCACGGGGACATGTGCGTGCGGAGGGTCGGTTGTATGTGTCTGAAGACAGGTGGCGAGCATTCGGAGTCCTGTTGGCATCGGGGAAAGATCCGTTAAGTATGTTTGAAGGGACTTGGCAGCTAGTGTGGCAGGCAGGGTTCGAGTTCGCGGACCCGGAAGTGGACGATGTGACGACGAATTTTAGGGTAGCCATGGCTGGGAGTTTTCAACTGCCTAGTGAAAACATTCGGATGAGATTGCCGCTCTTTTTGCTAGAAAGGTTAGGTGGGGTGGAGCTTGTCAGAAGGGTTGTAGCCGACCTCGCCAACCTGACGTTTGAGGACGCGATGGTTCACCGGGAGTATTACCGGACCTTCCTAGAAATGGGGCCGTTCAGTGGGGAGCAGAGGTATGAGGTGTTGCGAATCCTGCGCGCCGTATTTACCACCAGGCCAAGGGCTCCGGTCGTTAGCGACGGGATTCTATGGGGCGTTGTTCGACGAGAGATAAGCCGGGGAATGACTTACGTAGACGACCTGTACCGTTTATATGAGCCAACGAGAGTAGGGGCAGAATGATAAAAGAGACAAGGGAGGGGGATAAAAGAGGGAAAAAAGTATCGGGTTAAGGACCGGAAAGTTGCTCGGGTACGGATCGAGGAATGGATGAAATAAGCAAAACTCGCTTGCTGTTTAAACTGTACAGGGGACCGCTAATCAACAAATGGCGATGAGACGTGCTCGGATGTCGCGACAGCCCACACACCCCCGTCCGCCCACAGAAAGTGGAGGCGGATGGGAGGTATCGCTCCGAGCAAGCTATATTGTCCGGGGAATTGACACCGAATGGAGAGCTGTGACCTTGGGAAGGGACCAGGTGTTCATGATGGTAGAATGTTTGTGAAGTGGTATGAGGTTCAATAGGGGACCGGGGGACGATTTGTATACCGATTTAAGGGTGACTGGAACCGTGTACCTACCAGAGTTTGGATGACATATGTTAGGAATGGAGTTGGCACTAGGGCATGGGTTGTTACCAATCTTCCAAAGGGCTACTAGGACACTGAACCGAGTAGGCCAGAAAGTGCGGGAGAGAAGGAATGTGGGACTGAGAACCCGGGTGGAGGTAGGAGGTTGGCGAGAGTTTAAGGCCCCGATGACCTGACTGCGGTGCCGAGTGCCTCGCTTCATGGTGGACCTGGTATTTGGCAGCCTCTCGAGGGCAAGGGACCTGGTGGATTCGACCCTGGTCTGGATCCACCACTTCCCGCCACAAACGACGAGAATGTTTTATGATGTGTCGGTCAGGCATGGGCCGTTCTGGGGAAACCAAGCCCAAGAGCTACTTGAACTTATCGAGATTCTGATATTTGGGTTACCACGCTTGGCATTTGAGGAATATGAACCAATAATCATCAGGGAAATAGAAATGGGAGAAAACTACCTTGTCGGAGTGGCTGACCTGTTCGAGGGACCGGACGAACAAGGCAGGCCTGAGGGACCGACGTGAGAAAAGGCGCCAGGGAAAAGCGGGAAAAGAAAAGGTTGGGAACTAGGATGAGAAGGTAGCCATCCACGAGAGGGGGCAGTGGTCGGAGTTCCGCCGTATCTAAGGATGTGGAAGGAAGGAACTGGGAAGACTGCCCGCGCTGAGGACGCGGGGGTGTTCGGGTGTTAGGGAGTCGAAAAGGCTATCCTCGAGAGGAAAGCCGCTAGTTTCAGACACCGCCCTAAGAACCGGGGCATGACAGTGACAAAATGCCAAACCTCGTCAGCGAGCCTCCCGGTGGAGGAAAGACCAAACGGCGCCCTGTAGGAGAAAAGTCAGGGGGATCGTCCCGACTAATATAAGACGGGGAAAAATACGAAAATAAGCAGACCTTAGGACCCGGGGACTGAGGAGGCTATGAACAACCGATCGTTTTCGCAAAAAAAAATTTCCCATGTGCAGGCTAGGTAAAGAAATGGCGTCAGAAGGGGAGGCCGAAGGGCTGCAGAGCAAAGGGAGTCAGGGCACGGATAGAGGCGGGGAACGGAACGAAGGGTCGATAAGGGACCGAGAGTCGGCAAAGCCAGAAGGGACCAGGGAGGATGGGAATGACCTTTCGACAGGGGAAAGTTCGGGGAAAGCCGGGGGTAGCAAGAGAGGACCCGAGGAAAATAAGGGAGGAAGGGACAACGACAGATTGAGTCTTCGGAACTCGGAGGGGACCACGTCGTAAGCTGGCAGAAATAGAAAAGCAAACCGCAGAATATGAAGCAAGGCTTATTAAAGAAATGATGGCAGGGAACGAAGGAGACCTCCTGGGGGAAGGGTCACGAGAAGAACGCAAGGCCAGTCAGGGCGAAGTCAGGCACGCAGGGAAGGACAATAGCCATAGGGGAACGCCCACCAAGAAGGGGAAGGAAAAGGGGGACTCCCCGACCGTAGAAGCGGAAAAGGCTACGACCCCACCTGCTATAGACAGTGGTGCTAGCCGTTTGCCCGCCACGCCGAAAGTAACCAAGGGGTGCGACGAACTTTGGAGTCTGAGAGAAAGGGTGTTATGATGGTTTGATCCGGAGGGTACGCCAAAGGCAGGGGAAAAACAGAGGGACAGTAAAGAAGGAGAAGGAACCAGTACGACCGGTGAAGCAGGTAGCTCTGAGGGAGGTCTCAAGAGGATAGCAACCACCCTCACTCGAGCTCTGAATAAGAATCAGGGGTATCTTGCGGACGCCAAGAAGAAACTCACTTTCGACGGGGCGAACATTACAAAGTTCCTGATAGACTACGAGAACCTGGCAACCCTGTTGAAATCGACTGAGGAAGAAAATATGGATCACTTAGGGCAGCATGTGTCGCTAAGCTTAGGAAGGGACATTATGGATATTGTTGCCTCTAGTCGATCCTGGAAAGAGACCAATGTCTTAAGCAAAAAAATTATAGGGGCTAGGGGTTGGGCGGCGCCGTCACACCCCGAAGATGTCGTAGAAACCAGCCTTGAACTGCTACGCTTAGTGAAAAGGTGTGTGGCCCAATGAATGACGCTTGACCTACACACGAAAGAAAACGAATTCTCAATAAACTCTCTGGATTGCTTGCGTATTGGAAGGAGCAATTGCCTGGTCACACTTAAATTAATCGAGAAAACGCCACGAGTGATCAAAGAGCTATCATCTAACGCGAGAGTGGAGCTACATCCCCCAATGTAAAGCCCTCTCGCAAATGGTCTATCCCCATCCATCTTATAGCACTAGGTGGGGGTGCCCCTGGGACGAACGGCCCGTGCCCTAAGCATGAGCGTGGGCGGGTCGAGCCAAATGGGACCCGCAGTGGGGTCGACTCCGGCTCGAAAGTCCTGCAGGGTACGACCGCTACAACGATGTCTCACTTTTTTCAGTCGGGCCTCTTCAGACGACCGGAAAGCCAACAGGCTGTGACGCAAGATTTGAATGTTGTTTGCAATAAATAAATTAAATAAAACAAATCCCTTCCTCTTATTTGCGTCCGACTGCGAGCGAGACCCTTCAATTGCGGTCTTCGCTGGTCCCCGGTCTTAGGAATCTTTTATTTTTATCCGGAACAACAAAGTTTATGCAGCTGAGAGCTATGAAATGGTGTGTCATGCATGTATCAATTTTGCCAATTTATCAATTTTGAGAACCGTGACAAAATCACTAGAGAGCACAATCATCAATCGGAGTCCCTACTAATGAAGCAAGACTGACTGACTCAAGTCAGATGCAATAATAAATGAGGGAAGAATGAAAACTCATAATAATCTCAAGAAGTACCCATGAAGGGAGTATGGTCGGCACTAGTCAAGAGTCCTCACCCATCTCTCTGGGTCAAATACTCAGTCTCTCAATTTGTTGTGCGTTTCCTGTGCCTTGAACCACGCCCCTGTACTTTCTGAGGTTGCAGTCTCTGAATATAGAGTCACCTAAAACCTGCAAGCTCTGAACACTCCCTTCTAAGTCCCAGGATACGGAAGTCAACCATAGCACAAAATTCCTCTGATAGAGTAGGAAGATATGGTTGAGAAAAAATCCCTTGTCTGAGATGCCGGAACTCTGAAAGCTCAGTCACTGCCTCATAGTCAATTGTTGCGGGAGTGATGTACCTTTTGGCAAGATCCACCGAATCAATCCAGCAGGAGCCGTATGTGAGGATGAAGGGAACTGGAGGCTTGGGGTAATCGATATAGAGTTTGGGTCCGAAGCTACGGATCAACTTTGTCCTACTCTCATCAAGCTCTTTTTCTTTCTCCTCAAGGTACCTGGCAACCGAAACTCAGACTCAATCAGAGTGCTCATGAGTTCCTTTACACTTCTTCAAATAGACCCTTAGGTCATGAATAACACCTCCTGCAAACTCGGTGTGAACAACAAAGGCTGACGAGTCTCCCTGCCTGAAACTGACTGCACTGACATATCAGTACTGGAAGGCATCGTTGAGTGCAATCCTGTTAAGACTAGTCAACATTGACTCAGTAACTAGAGAAGACTAAATTAAACTCATGTGCAGAGATAGATGTTGAAACTAGTCTCTGCATCTTTTGATGAACACACTGTCTGACTGATACCAGCTTCTAGCTTGAATGACAATGATTGAAAACAGATTGATCATGACCGAGAGTTCCGAGTAACTCGGGTAACTGAATGTTATTGAGATAATGGGTCACTGAATTCTGATCGTTTGATTACGGAGTACTGAGTGAACTGCTGGTTGGTATTTGACGTTTGAAATGCTGATGGAATTTCCGGGAGAAGAATCTAGGCACCCTTCCGCTCACTTGAGCTTTGCTCTGGCTTGCTCCACCGTTTCTAACAACGAACCATGGTTGTATAATCTTCCATTCAGATCATGAAAGTAGAACATGTACTCAATGTATTTCTCCTCCTTGATTTTACTAACTTCAATCTCCCTCAGAACAAGTTTCCTGTGTTTCATGTATCGGATATCATTTATTTCCCAACCCACGTGTTTGTCCCGATCGATAACACCTTTGACTACCAATACCTCCGCGTCCCTCATGTTTCCCCAGGCAAGTCTCCAATCAGTTTTGTCAATGAAGTGTCACAGGAACGACGTCTGTTTGACTTCCGTACCGAGATTGGTTGCCAACAGTTTTTCCTTTTTCATGGCACGTTAATCATGCCACGACTTCCATCTAATGGGGCAAGTTGGGGATGCTGACAGTTGGGTGTTTTTAGCGGTGCATAATATTATCGAATATGATCCTTTTTTATATTATCAGTCAAAGTCTGGGCTTGAGATGAAATGATGCTAACCGTACTACCTATTGAGTGACATCGACCCATCGGAGTGTCTAGATGGTGACTGAAATAAACAACTGATAGAGGACGACTAGTAATGACTCAGGGAACCTGAGATCATTGCCTGGATGTTGGTCACTGTCCGCAAAGATGACGGGTAACAGTGGGAATCGCTGGGGAATAATGACGATTGGTGTTTCGATAAAGTCTTCTAGAGAAAGTTCTCAGTCTTCACATGTACTCATCTGGGCACAGCTCGGCCTGCACAACTGTCTCAAATGATGAACCAGCGATGTGTGGTTTGTCACTGTGATCACAGGAGTACACGTACTCTGTACACTTTTCCTCGCCAAATCATTAGACTGCACACGCCCTCATAGATCGGTTTACAATACCTCATGAGCTACCCGACCTCCAATTCTCGCCCGTCATGCTCACTTTTTCCAACATCACTCCTCATTACCAAACCATTTTTTTTCTCTCGATTCCCCCTTCCCATCCAAGAAGCAAGTTGTGGGTAAAGAAAAGGGAAAGAAGGGCAACGCTCGGACTCAGAATTGCCAGAACATTTTGTTTAAAGTATTACGCGGTGGACCCTGAGCATCTCCTTCCTTTGGATTGGCTTGCTCGGCTGAGGTTGTTTCTTAAGTTCAGGTGCATGTACTCATCATGAATAGGCCGCTATGTAGATCTGAATATATAGATGACCGTCAAAGTAGTAAGGTATGCAGTAGGCGCCGACCGCGGGGACTAAGTGAACAACTGACCGCAGACCAACTCATTTTCCAGTCGTCCTTAACGAGACAACCTACCATCAATCGACCTCAAGCAGGCCTTGTGTAAGATGTCAAACAGGGGTTGCCACTACAGATATACAATTCATAGTAACGCTAAGCTACCTCTCTGTTAGTATGCGGTAGTGATACCGAAACACTCGTGATCGAGACAAAGGCTTGAGTTCGATCTTAGTGGATAAGTTTGACATATCCACATAGAAAAGGGTCAGCGTAATGTTGTTGCATAAACTGAATAATCAGACATAAGAAAAAGAAGTGAAATTAATTTCATCAATATAAGACAGGGCACCCATATCTTTTTGCAATGAACATGTTATCGTTAAAATAAGACATTATATTTTAAATTGGTACTCGCGAGCTATAAATTTCA
The DNA here is from genome assembly GCA_003427395.1 of Chara braunii. Classification (NCBI taxonomy): domain Eukaryota; kingdom Viridiplantae; phylum Streptophyta; class Charophyceae; order Charales; family Characeae; genus Chara; species Chara braunii. Next base: position 1,688,301 of record BFEA01000083.1, read on the forward strand.
TGTTAAAATCATCGTATTTTGAACTTGAATAAAACTTAGGATATGAGTAGTGAACCCGAAGAATGCAATTGACAGACCATATATTGAAACTGAACTGAAGATTAAAGGCAATCACGTACTGAACATGATGGTTTAAGTATGAATTTCAATGGACTTCCATAAATTTTATAATTTAAAAGTCGTTACGGTAATCGACATGGAGTTGTCAGAAATTGAAACTCAAGAGAAGTTCAACACTCAATGCAATGAGACACTGAACAATAATTTCAAACTCTCGATTTCATCACACCTTGATCAATTTTGTGTGAGCATTGAGTCAGAACTATTTTACATGACATTTTGACTTGCATAAACTTGAACTCAATCGAAGAGTAACTTTAAGGCAATCACACGGTAAACGAGATTGTTTAAGTATGGATTCCATAAATTTTGTGTGAGCATTGAGTCAT
>BFEA01000083.1:1708473-1725823 GCA_003427395.1 Chara braunii
CATCTTGCCAGACCCCCTTTCCTCAGGCCCTCGCAAAGCCAATTACACAAGTCTGTTCTGTTCTGGGCATCTTGCCAGACCCCCTTTTCTCAGGCCCTCGCAAAGTCAATTACACAAGTCTTTTGCATGCATTTTCATTGGTAGATGGCATATCTTTCCCCCACTCAAAACGCGATGTCCCCATCACGCGACTAGTTCTCACTCGGAGGTACGCAGACCTTTGGCCCACCAACCGCAGTCAAGGACACAAGCCCGCCCGCTTTACAAAAGGAAGAGTGATCAGTTCCTCCCCAGCGAACGACGCCTCATCCTCCTACTCGGTCCGACCTTTCTTCTCTTTCGTGGAGAGCACCAACACTGAGGTTCCTCCTCATACCTGACAGGCAGGTCCAGTCCAAACCTCCCAGGGCCTCGTCTCGTAAGAGCTTTCCTCGCGAATCGTTCCTCCCGAGTGGTGATTTTCTGGATCCGGCCTCTTCCTTTCAAGAGAGTTGGGGCTCTCTATTAGTCCGCGAGTGCAATTACGAAGACCTCGCAATTAGTCCCGAAACGGTTATAATGTTCCGGCAGGGCAGTGTCAATGCCCCGTGGTGGTGGCGGCCTCCACCCGGTACCTCGCCAGCCTCTCCCCTTGGACAGTGCCACCCAACTTAACGCGGGCAGCCAAGGTCCGACCCAAACGGCCATGTCAACCCTCTATGGTATGACGTGTGGTTGGAGAGTAGCAAAATAGACTAGAATAAGAATGACTCTCTCGCCCATTTGGTTCTCTCACCCTTTGACGTTTAGGCTCTCAACATGAGGCGCAATTTGAACTCCCCAACTAGAGCTCATTGTCGGGGTCAGTTCCAGACGTCCCGCACCGATCCAAGTGGTTGGTGCCTTGGTCCTTTAACCCTCATCCCCTTATAAGAGGAACAAGTCGCGCTGAGACTTTTCCCTTTAAGGAATAGAGGTTTTGAGGTCGCGGTGCAAGCATCGGTATCCCCCTCTTGCTGAGGCCAAGGACTAGAAGAAAAAAGAAATTCATTTCAATGCTATTTCCAAGTCCATTTCAAGTTGCCTAGGGTCCCCTGTTTATGCAATGCAATTTCCAGTGCTCATTCCAATTCCAATGCTCAATCCAAGTCCAATGCTCAAGCCCATTCCAAGGCTCAATCCAATTCCAATGCTCAATCCAAGTCCAATGCTCAGTCCGATTCCAAGGCTCAATCCCATTCCAAGACTCAATCCAATTCCAATGCTCAGTCCGATTCCAATGCTAAATCCAATTCCAAGGCTCAATCTCATTCCAAGACTCAATCCAATTCCAAGACTCAATCCAATTTCAATGCTCAGTCCGATTCCAATGCTCAATCCAGTATCTCTTCCAAGACTGAGTCCAATATCTTTTCCAAGGCTCAACTCAAACTCTTTTGCAAGGCTCAACTCAATCTCTTTTCCAAGACTCAGCTCATCTCAACCTCGACCATCTCAAGCAATCATGCAAGGGGACCCCAGTGCCAATTCCAAAGAATGACCCTTGTCAGGGGCCATTCCGAACAAGCTAGTTAGGTTCGTTCTTTCCAATTCCAAGTCGAACAGCCTGGTTAGGGTCATTCTTATCCATTTCAATCGGACAGCCTGGCTAGGGCCGTCCTTATCCATTTCAATCGGACAGCTTGGTTAGGGTCATCCTTATCCATTTCAATTGGACAGCCTGGCTAGGGCCGTCCTTATCCATTTCAATGTTAGCGGCCGAGGGGGTGGGCCTCGAGGACATGGATCCTATCTCTGTCTCGGAGGTTAGAAGGTGGTCATCTCTTGTGTTTTACGCATGCCTTTGCCTTTCGTGTCGTGCCGTTCACCATTCTCATGTCCATACATACACCCGACTTAGCGTCTAGTGCTCAATTTGAGGCTCACAACCCCAAGCAACACTAGCCCGCCCGACCGTTCAACCATTGCGGAGATTGTTTGCTCAACCAATGTTTTCCTCTTTCTGACCTCTCATGCATTTTACTGCTCTGGACTTTCCCGGGATAGGTTGGATTAGGCTCCTAGGGAAGAGGGTTCTTCATGCCTCTTTACCGATAGGTCCCCTAATCTCTCACAGAAACCCATACCATAACTCATTCAACCAGGGTTGCACTTTTATTAAAAGAACAACTCTTTGTCATAAACTTTTCGTCCATCTCAACAATCCACACGCTCTTGCCTTTTCCCAAAACGGAGTTAACCTTTCCCAGTCCATCTCTCACCATCAAGGATCCCCGTATTCCCAAGGGAGCAAGTAGTTATGCAAAGTAGCACTGGCTACCCAGTCCCTGTTTTACTTTCCTAGTTCAAAGAGCAGTTCCATCACAGTTTTCTCAAAAAGAAAACGACAAATTCGAATGCGAAAGCAACATTACAGACTTGTCTTATCCAGACCCTCCACTTTCTTCCCTTCACTTCCAAACTCAGTGTTTCATAGTCCTAGTCTCAAGCTCATCGACCCACATGTCCTTCTGAAGAAGCAACTACTTATGAAAAGTAGCACTAGTTACCCAGTTTTTGGTCAGTCTAAACAGAAAGTTGTCCCATTATAGTCCATTCTCAGAAAATTCAAATGCGAAATTCAAAATGGCAGTCCTGCCTGCCCAGGTACCAGTCCTTCCCAATTTCTAACTAATCCCTGCCATATCTACTATCCCTTTATTGCCCAGTCATCCTGTGTCGGGCCTCCCTTGCACGATCATCGATCTCTTGTTGCATCTTTCTCTTTATCCTCTGTAGGCCAAGGAGTTTTTCTTCTGTGAAGAAGGTTGTGGGCGTTATGTCTTCTCCTCTACTCAACTTTTCTTTCCCTCTCATCGCCCAGTCGTACCGCAAAATACTGGCCCATTGATCGAACCAGTCGCTTAAAGTCGGTCCAAATTCCCTTATCCACTTGTCATTTTCTTCCCCCGGGTCCTCCTCTCTTCCCCGTACTTCTCTTGTGGGTGTTGTAACTTCATCTTCTTCCTCCTCACTGCTGAGGTCTATGACCTCGATGGGCTCTTCCTCTTCCACTCTCTGCCTTTTCCCTAGGCGCCCCTCCTCCTCACTAGTAGTGTCACTATCAGATGGGAGAACTATCGACTCCCCCTCTCTCAGTGGTGATGGCCCCCGAGTCCCTTGCTTTCTCCCCCCTCTGTTCACAACCAAATTATGGTCAAATCCCACATACAACTTCCTCTTTCTGGAGCTTGACTCTCCAACCTGTCTTGTCGGTTGATCCTCATTAGGCCTGTTGATAGCGTTGCTGTCATCGTTCCCAAACTCCATCTTTATTATTTCTTGCTGTTTTCTTCTTTCCTGGTCCTGTCCATACATAACAGTCATGACATCCCCTCATACGCACACATACTCCCTTCCACGCCCTCTTGCAGAATTGAAGGCTTCCCTAGAACCCTTGCTTGCCCCCATATAATTGGTAGTCCCATTATCCCTCAGGACCCTTGGCACATCGTCCCGACACGTAGGTACCCCATGCAGACAGTCCCCAGAATTGCCCCACAAAAACTATGGTACATTGTCCCATGCTTCCATCCTCATTCATATTCAGCCTAGGCAGTCATCCCATGCCCCAAGGGAAAGAACACACAAGGACGAACAATTCCCTGCAATCATGATCACTTCTGCAGGGGGGCGGTATAGAATCATAGCCAGCTACCTATCTTTCAGGTTGTCAATTCCCTTGTTTCCATGTCTTGAGCCTCATGTAACCATTGCTCCACTGGATCCCTGCTAAAAAACCTGACCAGCCTCTGTCCCGGAAATGACCCTTTTATCGTAGTGCCATCAAAATCCTCGAGCTCAAACGTGTTCAGTCCCACCCTTTTGACAATCTTGTAGGGATCTTTGAACCTTCTTCCCAACAGTCCAGACCACGTACTTTCAAGAGATGAGTTCCTAGCCAGTACCTTTTCTCCCACCTGGAGCGGCTCCTTTCAGATATTCTTTACCTGATCCCACCTTGCTTTGTCCCTCATTCGACTATCCATTACTCGTTTAACCACCTCTTCCAAGGCTTCCTTATTTCTCACGACCTGTTGGCAACGTGCAGCAATTAGTTCTTCCGTAGACATGTGCGGATTGTCATCTAGCCTGTTCCAGGTAGGAAACAGGACGTCCACAGGAAAATCGATCTCCCTCCCATACCAGAGTTCTGTCGGAATGCACCCCGTCGTCCTTTTCGGTGTCATGTTCTCAGAGAAGACCGCCTGCTTAAGGTATCTAGGCCAGTTCCCCAGGTCATCCGCCGCCAACTTAGCGATTGTGTTTTTCAAGGTCCGGTGTCCCCTTTCTACTGGTGCATTGGCCTCAGGGTGATACGGTTCGATGATCTTGATAGGTACGCACAACGCCTTAAGCCTGCCCAACACTTCCTGGTTGACGAACTCCGTCTCATTGTCCGCTATGAACCTGCGCACAAAGGGGTGCCTAAGGTAGAAGTCTTCTACCCAATCGGCCACTATCTTTCCTGTCTTTCTCTTAAGAACTACCGCCTTTACGTAACCGCTGAGGTTATCTCTTGCATCCAAGATGTACCTATATCCATCCGTCGATACAAGCATGACCGCAAGGTCAAGGTGGACCAGGTGCCCCGACCCCAGTACCCGGGTAGGTCTAAGGGGCTCGAAGACACGTGCGGAACTCCTTTCTTGGCATATCAAACACATTTGACAGTACGCTGACACCATATCTGTCATACCTGGCCAGAAGTAAAGTGGCGCGATTTTTGCAAGAGTCCCTTTGGACGACCGGTGCCCTTCGGCTGCCCATCATGCATTGCCTGGATTATGTCCTACTGCCTAGACCTTCCGTATACAACATGCCTAGGCATCATTCCTTCTGCTTTCTTGAACAGGTGACCGTGCCTTAAAACATACTTCTCGGCTTCCTCCCTTGCTTTGGGGCTGACTTCCATAGGCTGCTTGTTTCCTATAAGCAGCAGACCGATTTCTCTAAAGATGCCATCATACATCTGGATAAGGAAGAATTATCGTCCCTTCTGATCGGTGTCTTGCTCCTCCTGAGCCTGATTCACTAGATACTGCCGCTCTCTTCGCGTCCAAGTTTCTACTAGATTCATCACAACATCCCGACCCCCTTCGACGACCATTGCCATCAGCTCCTCCTTTGGCCCAATCGGTGCTCCCCACGAATCCTTCTCATCCTTGCGTCTAATCGTGGTGACTGGTCCTTCCCTGAGTTCTGCAGCTACCGCAGGCGCGCCCTTCTCCAGTGTCTGAATCAAAAATTGATCCATTGTAGGAGCGGTATCTGCCATCTCGTTATCTACGACAAGGGTCCCTCCTTCGTATTCTAGGAAGGCGTCGATTGGTTCCTCATCCTCTACTTCCTCTGGCGTAATGCAAACCCGACTTAGTCCAGCTGCCCTGTTTCGGAGCCCCGCAATTCGTTCGACCTTGTAGTCGAATTGCCATATGAAGCCTATCCATCTCCCAACGGTCAGGTTTATAGGCTTATAATTCTTTAATGCCCCGGCGACATTGGTTGGATCGATTCTCAGGATAAACCGTCTCCCGAATAGGTATGCCTGAAAAGTCTTAAGGCAATGTAGAATGGCTAAAACCTCTTTCTTGAACTGTGAGTATCGCCGCTCTGCCAAATTCAGGGTCCTGCTCTCAAATCTGATAGGCCTCTCCTTGCCTTCCTCACTTCTCTGTATCAGTACTCCCCCTACTGCCAAGGGTCCTCCGTCCATTTCTAGGATAAAGGGTCGTCCTACTTCGTCATTGAAGCAAGGTGCTGCCAAGGTGACTTGATCGGAAGTCAGGATATCTTTGAGAGTCTGGACTGTCGCCTCCCTATCCTCAGTCCATTCCATAGTCCCTCCTTCCCTAATCATTGCACGGATAGGTTCTGCTATCTTTGCGAACCCTTTGATAAAGATCCTCCAGAATCCGACTACCCCTAGGAAGGCTCGTACCTACGTTGTGGTGCGCAGAGGAGTCGGTCATTGAGAGATCTTATCCGTCTTTGTCGGGTTGGGTTTCCTCTCATAGGCCCCACAGCGAAATCCTAGTATGGTCACTTCTGGAACTGCCAGAATTCTTTTTGGTCCACTTGCGGTGATATTATATACCAGGAATCGCTAAAGTAGGTCCTTGATATCCTGAAGGTGATCCCAAATGAACTTTCGTATGCCCGGCTGGACCTCTGTCTCATCCTTGTTCTGCGCGCCTTTTATGGGATTATCGTCTATGTAGGGCTCGCATTTTTCCGGAAACATGTCCCCTGTGACCGCAAACATCCTCCTTTGCGCTTCTGCCACAGCGTTTGTGAAACCCATAGGGGTCACTTGCATCTGCAATTGTCCTACAGGGGTGTGCATGGCGGTATACGGTCTATCTCTCGCATCGAGCGGCAGTTGGTCGTATCCTGAGTACAGATCTATCAGGGAGTAAATGCTTCGTCCGGCATGAGACTCTGCCAATAGGTCAGCTTGTGGAAGCAATCCCACATCTCGAATTATTACTGCGTTCAGCTTCTGCAAGTCTTGAATCCATCTGAGCGATTTATTGGGTTTCCGAAAAACGAACCACCTGTTCGCGTAGGGGGATACAGTGGATTCGGCCACGAACGAATCTATCTTGGCACTGAGCAATTCAGTGACTTCCGCAGCTATTCCAAACTCGTAGGCGGACCCCTTGTCATTCCAGCATTCGTGTTCCACCGTGTGGATCCTAACAGGGGAAATCAGCTTCGCATTCAATCGACCTTTCTGGTGGTTATTGAAGGCGAAGGCTAGGTGAAATTCGTGGCACGCCTTCCTTATCAACTGTCTCTTCCGTCGTTGGGAACCCTTCTACCCCTATCTTCATGGTATCCGCTATCTCATCAGGTATCCGGTGCCCTTCCGCTGCTCGTCTCTCCCTTATTATCCGGAGGATTTCTTCCTCCTTTTCCATGGCCTCTTCCCTTGATGTTTCTACTAGGATTGAGACCGGCTTGGCTTTCTTCCCTACGGGTTTGTACTTTCGCACACTCCCTTCTGGGATCGTTCTCCTAAAATATGAACGGTCGGGATTGGCCTTGCTACCTCCATGATACGGGGCTGGATACTGACTAACTTGTCATTCAGACAGTAGCACTTTCAGACCTCTTCGAATTTGGCAAGCGTTCCCGGGTCCACTCCTACTTTGTGGTACTTGATAGCCTTAACGAGCTGTAGCAAGTCTTGGATTTCGAGTACTACCTCCGACGCTTCCTTCCGGTCTTTCTTTGTTTTGGGCAAGCTGGCCCCAAACTCGACTTCTGCCTCCTTCTCTGCCACCATAACCCCTAGCACCTCATCCTCTTGCCTCCTCTTCTTCAGAGGCAGACCCATCTTGATCCACTCCTTCTTACTAAACGCCTCCTCAATCATGATCTTTACTCTTTCCCTCATGCCTTCCATCCGTGCGAATGCCCCCCTTCTCGCGCTCTCCTCGAACGTCGGCGACCAAGTCGCCAACTTGCCCTTCGGAGGATCCCCTCCGGTCCCAAGGAGTCGGAGGAGTTCTCCACGGCCAGTCACAGGGTCCTCTATATCCACCATGTATGTGTCATCATGCAGATGCATACCTATCATCTCTACATTGGCGCACCACGGTCTTCCGAAAATTATGTCATGGTTCATTTCTTCCATCACGGTCATCCGCTGGAAGGACCAGATTGATTCCCTGATCCCCGCCCTGACCGCGCATTTTGTAACGTACCCTGCAAAGGGAATTTCCCCGCCCGCTCCCCGGATACTCCCCGTCACTTCCTTGTTTACAGTGCAACCCGTAATTGCTGCGAAGTCTCGTCGTATGAGGGTAATCTCAGCCCTACTATCCACTAATGCATCTGTGTGGTGGGTTCCGATCTGGACTTTTAGCTTTCCTACGGGCAGTGCATGGAAGCTAAGCTTCGTCCCGGGTGGTGCCCTCATGACTTCACCACCCTCTCGGTCCGGTAGGCTTAGACGGATATCTGCAAAGGCTTTCTCCAGGTCCTCTAGATCCCCTGGAACCCTCTGGAGGTTGGAGACCCCTTGGGGTGCCTCAGCCTCTTCCGTTTCCTGCTAGTGTGGTTCCAGGGCCTCCTCCACCACTACGCGTCAGCGCGTTAGTAGTTGCCTGAGTCCCTTAAGCAGTCTCGGGCTTGCTTGCAACATGGTCTGGAAAGATACAGATACCATGGTACCAAGCAATTTGCTCAGGGTGTCGTCGATTTCCGGCGAGGTCAAGATGAGGATTTGATACCTGAATTTCTTCTTGGCCGCCACTGCTTTGTCTATCGGCTCCTCTTCCCTTGTCTTTCCATAAACCTTCTCCTGTTCCCCGGTCTCGGCTTCATCTTGATCTGCGCTCGTCCCTGCGACCTCTTCCATTACTACGTCTCGAATAAGCTTCTTTTCCGCACCGGCCCGTCGGGTGGTGATGTTTACCCTATCCTGCCCATGGCCTTCTAGGATGAAATTGGTCTGTGGTCCCCGTCCCCTCGGTTGGTCCCAGACAATATCGGCTACCGGCTCTGCTTCTACGGCGGCTATATCCAAGTTATTCAGGATGATGACGACACGCCGCATCCCTCCTAGCGAATTCCAATTTACTCGCTCTCCCTGGGGTCCGATAATCTCACCCTTAAGGGACCTGCTGCATCTTTGTCTTATGATATCATGGTTGAGTCTTGGGCAGGTCCGCACGAAATATTCGACCATTGTGCAATACTTGCATTGCTCATTGGCCGGATCCCTTCTGCCATACCCCCGATTCGCTACCGCTGCCGGAACTTCGGCCTCTTGGGGCGGGAGGGCGGGTCGGGACACCTGCGCCTGCATTACTAATAGCGCATTTTTCACTCTTTCTATCTTGCTGTCAACCTCGTGCACTCGTTCGTGCAGGCTCTCTATCCCCTTTTTGACCTTATCCCCCGTCTTCCCAGTCAAGTCTATAACCTCCCCTTCCTTAAGCAGGGCTAGCGTATCGGTCACCACTGTCTTTTCTGCGAGGTCTGTAACCGTGTTGAAGTCCACATCCCTAGTGTGCTCGAACTTGCTAGTCTGTTGGTAAGCTGACAGAAGCTTATCTTTGTCGAATTTGGAGAACTGCCTGAGAAAATACTTACTCATTATCCGATCTGTTACCCCGGGGATTCGTAGCGCGACTAGGGTAAACGCCCTTAGGAAGTCGTTGTAAGTCGCATAGTTTTTCCTTTGGACTGCCGCCAACTCGGCTTCTGTTGCCATCTTCTCCGCTTTTAGGTACTTCCTCATCATCTCGTTCCTGGTTTCCTTCCAGGATCCACTAGTGGCGACGATGGTCATAATGTCTCTACCCAGACTCAGTGACACATGCTGCCCCAAATGGTCCATCTTCTCTTCCTCACTCCATTTCAACAAGGCTGTAAGGTTCTCATAGTCTGTCAGGAACTCCGTAATGTTCGCCCCATCAAAATTGAGTTTCTTCTTGGCATCGGCCAGATACCCCTGATTCTTATTCAGAGCCCGGGTGAGGGTAGCTACTATTTTCTTAAGACCTCCCTCAGAGCTACCTGCTTCACCAGCCGGACTAGTCCCTTCTCCTTCTTTGCTATCCCCCTGCTTTTCCCCAGCCTTTGTCGTATCCTCAAGATCGAACCATCCTAAAGCCCTTTCTCTGAGACTCCAAAATCCGTCGCAACCCTTTGCTATTTTCGGTGTGGCGGGCAGGCGGCTAGTCCCGCTGTCCATAGCAGGCGAGGTCGTAGCCTTTTCTGCTTCCACAGCCGGAGCGTCCCCCTTTTCCTTCCCTTTCTTGCTGGGCGTCCCCTTACGGTTGTTATCCTTCCCTCCGTGCCTGATTTCGCCCTGGCTGATCCTGCGTTCTTCTCGTGACCCTTCACCCAGGGAGTCCCTTTCATTCCCCGCCATCATTTCCTTCATAAGCCTCGCTTTATATTCTGCGGTTCGTTTTTCTATCTCTGCCAGCTTACGGCGGGCGTCCGAGACCTTCGTTTTCTTGGGCGTAGTCCCTTCTGAGTTTCGAGGGCTCGATCTTCCATTGTCCCTTCCTTCCCTGTTTTCCTGAGGTCCTTTTTTGCTACCCCCGGCTTTTCCCGAACTTTCACCTGTCGAACGATCCTTCTCGTCTTCCTTGGTTCCCTGTGGTTTCGCCGACTCTCGATCCTTTACTGGTGCTTCGTTTTGTTTTGTACCCCTACCCGTGCCCTGACTTCCTTTGCTTTGCAGTTCCTCAGCCTCTCCTTCTGACGCCATCCCTTTACCTACCCTGCACATGGAGAATTTTTTTTTTGCGAAACGGCCGGCCGTTCATGGCTTCCCTCGTTTCCGGGCCCTAAGGTCCCCTTTTTCTTACTTATTTTCATGTTTCGGCGTCTTATATTAGTCGGGACAATCCTCCTGACTTTTCTCTTACAGGGTGCCGCTCGGTCTTTCTTCTGCCGGTAGGCTCGCTGCCGAGGCTTGGCATCTTGTCACTACCCTACCCCGGTTCCTTGGGGTGGTGTCTGAGGCTAGTGGCCCCCCTTCGAGGGTAGCCCTTTTGACTCTCTGACACTCGGGTGCCCCAGCGTCCTTCAACATGGGTAGTCTTCCCAATTCCCTCCTGCCGCGACCTTAGGTAGGGCGGAACTCCGACCACTACTCCCTTGCTGATGGCTAGCTTCTCATTCTGGTTTTCCACCTTTTACTCTTTTTCGGGTATTTTTTCCTCACGCCGGTCCCTCGGGTCTGGCCCGCTCCTCCGGTTCTTCGAACAGATCGGCCACCCCCGCAAGATAGTTTTCTCCCATCTCTATTTCCCTGATAATTATTGGTTCATATTCCTCAAACGACAAGCGAGGCAATCCGAATATCAGGATTTTGATAAATTCAAGTAGTTCACGGGCTAAGTTTCCCCAAAACGGTCCGTGCCTGACTGACACATCGTAAAACATCCCCGTCGTCTACGGATGAAAATAGTGGTTCCATACTAAAGTTGATTCCACCAGGCTTCTTGCGCTTGAGAGGCTGCCGAATACCAAGTCCACCATGAAGCGAAGCACTCGGCACCGCAGTCCCGTCATCGGGGCCTTAAACTCTCGCCATCCTCCTACCTCCACCCGGGTTCTCAGCCCCACGTTCCTTCTTCCTCGCACCTCCTGGCCTATCCGGTCCACTATCCTGGTAGCCCTTTGGAAGATTGGTAACAGCCCATGCCCTAGTGCCAATTCCGTTCCTAGCAGGTGTCATCCGACCTCCGGTAGGTATACGGTTCCTGTTACCTTCAGGTCGATATACAGGTCATCCCCTCGTCCCCTATCGAACCTCATACCACTCCACAAACATTCTACCATCATAAATGCCTGGTCCCTTCCCAAAGTCACAGCTCTCCATTCAGTGTCAATTCCTCGGACCATGTAGCTTGCCGGGAGCGATACCTCCCATCCGCCTCCACATTCGGTGGGCGGTCGAGGGTGCGTGGGCCGTTGCGACATCCGGGCGCGTCTCACCGCCATCGTTGATTAGCAGTCCCCTGCACAGTTTAAACAGCAAGCGGGCTTACTTATTTTCATCCATTCTTTAGCCTTACCCGGGTAACGCCCTGGTCCTTAATTTTGATACTTCTTTTCCTCTCTATCCCTCCCTCTTTTCCTTGCCTCTCCTACCGTTCTGTCTCTACTTCCATTGGCTCATACAAGCAGTACAGGTCATCTACGTAAGTCATTCCCCGACTTATCTCTCGTCGAACAACGCCCCATAGGACCTCATCGCTAACAATAGGAGCTCTTGGCCTGGTGGTAAACACAGCACGCGGGATCCGCAGCACCTCATACCTTTGTTCGTTGTTGAATGACCCCATTTCTAGAAAGGCCCGATAATACTCTCGGTGAACCATTGCGTCCTCAAACGCCAGGTTGGCGAGGTCGACCACGACCCTCCTGACAGGCTCCACCCCGCCTAACCTTTCCAGCAAGAATGGCGGCAATCTCATCCGAACGTTTTCACTGGGCAACTCGAAGCTTCCGGCCATGGCTACTCTAAGGTTGGCGGTCACGTCATTCCGGGTCTGCGAATTCGAACCCCGCCTGCCACACTAGTTGCCATGCCCCCTCGAACATACTTAACAGATCTTCCCCTGATGCCAACAGGACTCCGAACGCCCGCCACCCGTCTTCTGACACATGCAACCGACCCTCCGCACGCACATGTCCCCGTGGGTCCGGGTTCCATTCCCCGTTTTCATCCGCACGCCACTCAATTCTCGTTACTAAGGAAACCGTGTTTTTCATGAGCTCTACCCCAACCCAATCCACCACCGGGCGCCAGCCCTCGCTCGCGGCCGGCAGGCTAATTTCCACCCCGCCAGCCACATCCCTTGGCGGTTCAATGCCCAGAGGGCGATCCTCAAGGAACGTCATTCTTCGTGCCATCACGCGCCTGTCCTTGGGCTCCTCGCTCCGCGGTTTGCAACAAACCCTACAATGGTCAGACATCCCATTCCTTGTTTCAGTATTTTCCCCATACTTGCCTGGCCCGTGGCTTCCCCTGCTCCTTAGTCGAACCACGATACTTCGAACAACTTAAACACATCATCCACATAGCAGGGTGTCGCCGCTACCTCCCGACGGATTATGGCATCCCTTATTTCCGGGGCTACCTCTAGTTGGTCATACCTATCCATATTCAAAATGATGAGGACCTCCCAGACTCTATCGCCATGGAAAGGCCCGTACTTCAATGATGTTTTGTAAAACTCTTCTGACAGCCAGGTATAGTCTATGTGTATCCGTTCCATAGTGTCTGTCACTTCCGCGACATGGTCAAAGCCCCCAAACCAGTCTACTATGAACTTGGGGACCCAGATCCTCTTTCGCAGGCAGGGTGGCCATAATTCTTTCCATCCCCCCATTATGACCTTGCTGCGGACTCATCCCATCCCTTGTTGGCAAACCTTTCACTCGCCTTCCGCGGCCTTGTCTCCGCACCCTCTAGGAGCCGTATCGGATTTTGTCCCGCTGTAAGCGTGGTGCAGAACAGATGTCACCCTTGTTCCGACAAGACTACCTTCCCAACCGATTCTACCTTCCCTTCTGCGATATCTTCCCATCCATCTTCCTCCCTAATGGGGTTCCAACATGTACGATAATTCTGGCGCGATCTCGAGCCCGACCCTGTCACACGTCGCTCCTCTCCACTCATATTCTGCTGGTAAGGGCATCTCTACCCCCCCTCCAATCCGCCTTGGTTCCCATCCCTTGAATGTGCAATCCCTCAACTAGAGCTCTCGGGCCATCGTTCCCTACCTGCACATGGCCGACATCCCATTCCCCAGGTAAGCCCCTTCTTTTTTTCAGAAGTCTCAATCCTCCATCTCATCTTCATCCTCATTATCGCTGAAATCCTCCTCCCCATCAAAGAACAGCCCTTTCAGCCCTTCTAGGAAGGTCTCCCCTACTGCCACACTTCGATAGATTATCTGCCAATGCACTGAACTAGGTACAAAGGCATCATCCGAGCTGAGAAGGTTTAATACCTCTGCTAACTCCTCCGCCAAGTTCCCTCCGAACGGCCCCATTTCCACCGACAGCCTAAAGAAGTCATGTCGAGCACACTGGTACAGCCTCAACTGTGTCATCGACTGGCATATCTGTTCCAACCTGCCCCGGGTTCCAAAGACTGCGTCCACCAGGAACGGGGGTAGCACGCACCTCATCGTTCTAAGAGGCCGCCTCACATTTTCCCTATCCCCGGGCTCCACTCGCACCCCTATCTTATCCATTTCCAATTTCGCCCGCTGACACGCCGCCCATACCACTTCTCGTTCCGCTTGTTTAAACAGTGAATCTGGCGTCGTTCCCAGTACTAGTTCTACTACCATTGCGTTTTTCATCTCTTGGGATAAGTAGACCCACCCTCGGGCTTCCACCGTCCCCCGGAATTCTAAGTCCATTAAGCTCGGTGACAGTCTCGTCAAGCTAACCTTGGTCCAGATAGTCTCTCTCCAGAGGAACGCGTCCTTCTCGTCCAGCATCACAGCTTGGTAGGCTGGTTCCAGGTCTGTCCACGTTCCTTCTTCCGGGAGGACGACTGATACCCCCTCCTTAACATCTATTAGTATTTCCAGACTACTAGAATAGGTAGGAGATGAGAACCACCGCGTCATTCCGTTTTTCGGCTCCGGTCCTGTTTCCACAAGAGAGCACCACACGGCCCCTTCTTGGTCAGACCGTCTCCCTGTCTAGATGAGAACAGTTTACAGACCCCTCATCTGGGTCTCCCTAACCTTTTCTTCCCATTTCCCAGATGTCGTTGCCCCGTCGTACCCCTAATCGGTCACCATCAGCCGGCATTCCTTTCTCTTGGTTTCATTTCCTTCCGACTCCTATTCATGCTTACCCACATCTTCTCTTACTCGTGCAGACTTAGGCACGGGCGAGAATAGACATAGAAGCTCATTCCCCTTCCCAACATACTCAAGTAATCTTTACAGAGGAGGGCACAAAAAAAGGAAAAAGTCAGGCAAACGCCACACACAGGTCGGTCATCTCCTCACCGGCCTTTTCCCAAAAGTGGTCTCTCCAGTGTTACTATCGGCATAGTTTTATCCCGTACCTGAAGCACAGCTCAACCGTTGTGAGCGAGGTACCCAGACTCCAGTGGGGGGTCGCCCTCACCTTCTTGCCCAGAATACCCCATCCCGTATTGCCGCTTTTGCTCATCCATACCGACACCGAGGGTTACCCCGTGTGCCTAAATACAGGGAGAAAAGTCAGTCGTTCGGGCATTCACTTCCATCGGTCCGATAAGGAACAACCTTTCCCAAACCAAGCTACGAGAAGCTATTAATCGTCCCCGAGACTCCGTCTGTGCCCGCATGTAGTGGTGCTCCCTCCGCCAGCCAACAGGCTAAGCCCCGCCTGAGGAGATTTCACACCCCGTCCGACAGATCATTGAGCAAAGCTCATCACCGCTCGAACGAGAATGCTACTAATCAACCGACGTGACAAACTCCCGTCCGACAGCTCGGTGGCCTGACCCCCACACACGAACCCACGGCAGCCTACAAAAAGGGAGCTACGTTTTGCAACCCGCACCGGCCGGTGCAGACCCCTCCTTTCCTTCCGAAAGGCAGGACGCTCAATATCCCCATCATCCAAACACAAGTCCCAAGCGGGACACACGTAGTACAAGTGTCTTTCCCTTGGTGCACCCAACGCTTCCTACCCATTGCTTACAATTTTCTCTCAGGACTGTGTATGCCACTCCCCTTAATTTTCATACACAGTGTCCAGTTCCTTTTCGTGAGCATCTTCAAAGGTGAGCTAGTCTTGTTTGGAGTCTAACAACTCCCTTCATTCCCTTATCTTCGCTTGTGTGTCTGTTCATAGGGCAGGATTGTTCCTTTTCGATTACCCGTTATGTTCATATGAGGTTCCTTCAAGCATTTCAAGTGTGGTGCAAGGAGCCCGCTGGGCTTCCGGAGAAGAGAGGAGAAGGCACCCATATCGGTCGGATCGCTCCGCCGAGGGATTTCATCGGAACCCGGACTAGCCCGGAATCTCAACCACCTGCCAGGTAACCGGAGCCCTTCTTTCACACGAAGAGGAAGGGTCGACCTGCGGCTTGCCCAAGGCTTCCCCTGCCTGACGAACATCAGCCCGAGGGAAGGAGGACTAGAGTCACCTCGCAAGGGAGATGGTTGATCATATGTGCAACATGCATGTTATACCTCCAGGCCTGGCCTTGCCACGCGCCCAGCCGCCCTCAAATCTGATTCTCTCAAGGGAGTAGAGCCTACACAAGTCATCATTTCTTGTCTTAATGTTGTCTTCGCGGACATGCGTCGGGCGCCCCCCTCGAGATCGTATGGGTCAGTTTAACCCATTACCCGATGCCTCCACCATTTTTGTAGGGGCTGTACCCTGAAGGACTTTCGAGCCTAAGTCGACACCACTGCGGGTCCCATTTGGCTCGACCCGCCCGCGCTCACGCTCAGGGCGTGGGTCGTTCGTCCCAGGGGCACCCCCACCTAGTGCTTTGAGATGGATGGGGATAACCATTTGCGAGAGGGCTTTACATTGGGGGATGTAGCTCCGCTCTCACGTTAGATGGTAGCTCTTTAATCACTCGTGGCGTTTTCTTGATTCATTTAAGTTTGACCAGACAATTGCTCCTTCCAATACGCAGACAATCCAGGGAATTTATTGAAAGTTCGTCTTCTTTCGTGTGTAGGTCAAGCGTCATCCATTGGACCACACACCTTTTCACTAAGCATCGCAATTCCTACGACATCATCGGGGTGCAGTCGCGCCGTCCATGCCCCTAGCCCCTACATTTTTTTTGCTTGACAGTCTTCCCATCCGCAAATACATTGTCGCCCTTAGTCTTTTCAAGCTTCCAGATTACACATAAAGAATCAAGATACACATTCGTCGCACAAGCCACGTTTCTTTCCCCAAGCGTACGATCTTCAAGTCCCACCCGCATTCATAGTTTATGCTAAGCCCATGTCCATCCCTTGTCGATTTTCTCATTCTTGCCTGTGTTCCGCGGATTCAGTCTCGCTCAAACCATCCTAAGCAACTCACCTGCGCAAGACCACACGAAACAAAGGCCAAGTATAATCCCCATTGGGGTCAACACAACGCCCCTCCCACAAGCCTAAGTTCTTTTCTCTTCCCATGGCCTATTTAGTTCCTTTTTTTTTTCTTTCAAGCAAGCCATGCCTCTTCCTTAGTCATGCAGTCGGGGAGAATGGTTGAGTCAAACTGACCTTGTCACAAAACTTCACTCTTTTTCGCTTTTTTACACGCTCACAACAACCCGGTGCTCTTTCCTTCTTGGTGGCACAAGGGACCGACAACCCTCCCCTTGCCCTCGCTTTCCACCAAGTGAGGATCAAGTTCTTTGTCGTTCGTTCCCTAGAAATGTAACAAGGGGAGAGGGGATAGTTAGTCATGTACCAAGGAGGGGAAGGGAGAAGGTGTGAGGTGGTCGGCCATAGTGGATGGGTGCGGATGATGGAGGTCGAAGAAGGTACGTGAAGGTTGGGTATGGTGGATGGGCGCGGGTGATGGAGGTGGAAGAAGGTAAGTGAGGGTTGGCTATGGTGGATGGGTGTAGGTGATGGAGGAGGAAGAAGGTGAGTGAAGGTTGGCTATGGTGGATGGGTGCGGGTGATGGAGGTGGAGGAAGGTAAGTGAAGGTTGGCTATGGTGAATGGGTGCGGGTGATGGAGGTGGAAGAAGGTAAGTGGAGGTTGACTATGGTGGATGGGTGCGTGTGGTGGAGGTGGAAGAAGGTAAGTGAAGGTTGGCTATGGTGGATGGGTGCGGGTGATGGAGGTGGAAGAAGGTAAGTGAGGGTTGGCTA
>BFEA01000083.1:1736146-1754212 GCA_003427395.1 Chara braunii
TTTTTTTTATATATATTTTTCTTGTGACATGTGTCAATTTGCTGTGCATTCTCTTTCTAGGCCTTAGAGCCTTGATTGTGGCCAGGTTCGTGCCCGACTGTTGGCCGTTACACCCCGGCCCACCAAGTTGGCATGCCGATGCCCCTAGGGGGCTCATTTTCCTCCCGTTAGCCTCCCTTTTGAGCCCCCTTGGCTCCGATTTTTCTTGGCTAGTCCGTTTCTTGGTTGGAGCCCCTTGGGCTCTTGTTTTCTCAAACCCCCATTCTGTAACTTGAGCGACTAGGCAGCAGTACAAAAAACGACCAGATCTCCAAGACCCTTACACATCCCCCACAAACCCCCATTCCGCAAATCGACAATGCACGCACGTGCGCTGGTAATGCCCACTTCTGTAGTCCTCGCAACGGTCGTGCGTCAACCGCAACAAATCGATGGCGGATTCCGCGAATGGCCACAACAAAGCGCTATCCTTGAAGTTCGTCGGGATCCGAACTTCTCATCGATCGGGGTCCCTCAATCACGAATAGTGTACTGCTGGGAGGTCATTCAACAATCGTGCACGATTAGAAAAAAACAAGGGTACAGGCCCCTTCAATAACCCCCAAAAAACCCGATTCAGCCACCCCCCTAAGCCCCAAGAACCCGCAGCTTTCCCGCCGTGACAGTTGGATTCGCGTTGTTTCCCACTCCAAGAACGCACATCAGAGGACTAAGAAGAACATGGCAGTTGGACCCCTCACCAGACCCCACGAACCCCCGGAGGGGTTTTCAAACGAGGAGATGTCGTTCGCTGGCAAGGAGAACATTTGCCTAGACCAGAATGAGTCTTGAAACGAGGAGAGGTTTTTTAACAAGGAGAGCTAGCTCATTGCTGAACAATGTCCGCGATACTGCCCTGGCTAAGGGTCTTTACGTGAAGTTCGTCGGGATCCGAACTTGTAGGGGATAGAGTTTCCATTTGTTATGTCCCTTGCCTGCACATGGTGAGTCATAGCGGGCTGGTAGTGGGTGAAAACGTACAGTGGAGTCGGGTGGACAGGTCCGTGCAAATATTGTGCATGCCCACTGCAAGCTTTTTGTCCACCCAGATCCGGGCTTCGTCGCCTGCTCCCCCTGCCAGACCAGGAGAACAGTTGGGCTGTGGTGTTGAGCCGACAACCGTGATGCGGAAGTCCGGATTCCGACAAACTTTGGTCAAGACGGGAGGGAGGACAAAACTAGTAGGTGGGTTTTACAGGGGTCGATGACGACCGTTTTTTATTCTTTCGCAAATCGTTAAGAACGACTATCAGACCGTGATGTTGCAGGAATGTGTTTTTGCGAAGCGACGTCTCCGCGAAACATGGGGTAACCGTTGGTAACTGGGGCTCACAGGGGTTGGAGCGGAAAATTTGTGTGGCTCCTCAGAAACTTTGTTGGCAATGACCGCCACATTTGATGTTGCCGAATTGGGGTCTTGCGACGCGATGGATTTAGCAGTACAAATTACTTAAAGTCTGCCACGATCCGAACTTTATGAAATCAAGGTTCTCGACAATTGAGGCTAATTGCTTGTGCAAAAAGCGAGCAGTCATGCCACCAGCGGACGGTTTGGTCTCTTGCACCACATGCCAGACCAGGAGAACAACGGGCCTGTGGCGCGGAGCCGACAACCGTGGATGCGGAAGTTCGAATACGGGCAAACTTTGGTCGAGACAGGAAGGACGACAGGATTGGCGTGCGGGTTTTAGAAGGGTCGAGGACGACCGTATTCTTACGTTTTGCAAGTCGCCAGCAACGACTGTTAGACCCTGATGTTGCAGAAATTTAATATGTTTTTGCGAAGTGACATCTCCGCGGAAAATGGGGTAACCGTTGGTGACTGAGGCTTACAGGGGTCGAAGTGGAAAATTTTTGTGGCTCGTCAGAAACGTTGCTAGTAATGACAACACATTTGATGTTGCCGCATCACCCACACCCATCCACCATAGCCGACCACCTCAGATCCTCTTCCTCCTCTGTCACCTACATCCATCCGCGATAACCGACCCCCTCACACCTTCTTCCTCCTCCGACACCCTCATCCATTCATGGGACATAGGGGAGGGACCAAAGGGGCCCAAGGGACCTTAGGTATGGCCGGTTAAGGTAGGTCAAAGAGCAAGGTCGATTAGGATGGAAGATGTGTCTCCCTCTCCCCTTCTCTGTCTCTCTCCTCCTTCTTCCTTCCCTCTTCCTGTCTCTCTCTCTCCCTCTCTCGCTCCTTCTCTCGCTCTCTCTTTCTTCCTTCTCCCTTCTTCCTTCCTTCCCTATGCACCTAACGCCAATTGAGGCTAACTGCTTGTGGCAAAAGCGAGCAGTCATGCCACCGACGGACGGTAGAGAGATAACAGATGACAATGGCATAGTTGGCGGTGTCGCGGGGAGGTTGCAATCTGCAAACCTTCTGAATCCGGACTCACAGGAAACCTGTATCCCGGCCCAACTACCTTTAGAGCCGTTTGTCTACTGCACGCGTTTCTAGTCGGTTGCCAAACCGCAAGTCTGCGGGGATCCGAACTTCATGCTGACGACCTCGACCACCACAATTCAACAATGATGTCTCTGCCGCAGAAAGGCGTCACCAACCGAAAACTCCATAGCCATGAACGACTTGCAGCCATGCAAGTCTGCCGGCATTCGAATTTCATGTAGTTATGAGAAGGCACACGTGCAAGATCGGATCCCGTGGACCACGACAATCACCCCACGGACAATTGGTCATGAGAAGGCACACGTGTCGCACACGCGATCACATGGTTGACCGTGCCTGCTGCTCGTTTATCGCTATCCTGCGATCACGACTACACTGTGGGACACGCTTGATCACACACGTGTCGCACTCTCGATCACACGTGTCGCACGCACAGACAGTTGTTCACGAGAAGTCACATATGTAGCACTCGCAACCACACGCTTGATTGCAGCGGATGCACGAAGGAGGAAGCTGTATTCGTTATCGAGCAATGTTGTCGATGCGGAACGAGGTTCTCGTCCAGCAACGAAGAGTGCGATGTGGTCTATGTGGCAGACCACAGCGAGAACCTCGTTCCGCATCGACGAGAGTGCGTGTATATACAACTGGGCCATCGTTTTCCGCCTCGTGCTCTTCTATAGCCGACGAGAACCTCGTTCTGCATCGACGTCACACCTGGACAACGAACAGTGTTGTCCCCTCCTCGCAAACAATCAGTGCTTACAAATAGTCCGCGTGTTGTCATGATTGCGTGATCATGAAGATGCGTGATCATGGAAATGAGTGCCGACGGGTGATACATGCACACCACTGGTCTTTGTCAACATGAACCGAGTGATTTGTGCAACGCGCAGGCGACCCCAACCATCGCTATCCACCGTCCGCTGCTCTTTAATAAACAAAGCAACTCACAACGACAGGCCAGCATTGCCTGCTAACGACCAATCCCATGGTGGCATGAATGCCCTAGCACGAACGCATAGAGGACTTTTGTGCATTGATGCTCTCGCGATCATGCCACCATGGGATTGGTTGTCAACGTGAAGCGCTAGCCTCCCGTCGTGAGCAGCTATGCTCGTTAAAGAAGAGTGCAAGGCGGGTAGCTATGGCTCGGGTCGCCCGCGCATGGCGCACACTACTCGTGACCTTTTTCTTTCGCCACGTGCGGACCCGCGATTGGTTTCGCTTGACGCAGCATAGCTCTACACCACCCACGGTTGCCTGCATGATCAGCTCTCCAAACCACAGACAAGGAGCACGAGCGCGCACAATGGACATTACTAAAGAGACATATGTAGAGGAGCGAACAACAAGGAGTAATAGTGCGTGTAATGGACATTACTAAAAAACAAATGTTGGTGGCGACGAGAAAATGGAGACAGGAGAGGATGGAGAGGGAGACACGAAATGCAGATTGGCGATGACCCGCAGCATTGCGAGACTGTCATGATGCGGAAGAAGTCTTGGGCGAAATTTGCGAGATGCGCGGCGGTCTCCGGACGCCATGGTGTCTTCGAGCGCAACTTTGACGTACCTAGGAGCTCGATCGCCGAGGACGACGACGGCGCAGCGCAGCTTGGGGAGAACAACGACGATGGCGTAGTGTAGCGGAGCTGTTGTCGCGCACGATAGAATTTAGGGAAGGGGAGGGTGAACTGGGGGGCCTAGTTGCGCGAAAGCCTTTCCGCGGCAGCCTCCGGGTCACTCTCCAGTGTGACGTTCAACCTGCACTCTCCTGTGTGACGTTCACCCCACAGGCCCTGTGCCCTGGCGAGAAATAGCCTTGCGATGTGCAAATCGGACGGCTCGGCCAGGGCTGGCCTTCCATTTCGTTTGCCGTTTGATGCACGTCAGCAAAAGCCCCCCATCCCACCCCCCAGTCGCCCGATAGCTTCTGGAAAGGCCCGCCAACGATTGTCCGCAGCTGCCCTCATACACGTCGTGTCGTATGCAGGCCCTGTGCGTAGACGGACCCTTGTCGACGATTGGGTAAATCCTATGGCTCCTTGACTCCCGTGCTTTTGCGTTTCGGTCCAGTGGGTCAAACGTTCCCGCCCCCCATCCGGTACCTTAATTTCGAGTTAAAAAAAGGCCTTCCGTTCTGCGCGGAAAGCCCTTTGCGTACCCAATGCGTGCAAGCCTATGAAACGAATCTCGCCCCGTGAATGCTCATTTCGCACTATCACATTTTGGTGGGGAGATGTTGTCAGACCGGCCACTTGCACTCTCTCTCTCGTCAACACCATCGTCCGAGAACTGCGGTGATTGACGCCATCGCAATCTTCAGCGCTGCGCCATGTTATCCAACCAGTGCGAAACCCAACAACCGCAGGCGATCTCAAGCGACACGCATGTCCTTTGCTGTCTAGATGGAGGACCCACACGCACTTGCATCGCACAGCACCTTTCGCGTCGTGTTCTCTGCTATTCAGCGTCGTCTTTCGCGCCAATCAGCAACCCGCTTACGGGCTTGATTCGCATGCGTGCTGCTCGTTCAAAGCAATTTGTTCGCCGCCACACCACGCAAGTTGCGCTGCTTCCATAGCGATTTCCGCGGCTTTAGTTTTGGTGTGCACTATCCATTCTCCAGACAACATCATCATCGCGGTGAGTGCTGATCGAAAAGTGGACGGAGGGAACGCGACCTTCCTTTTCTCGACGTGTTTTGCTAGCGCGTGTAAACACCCACGGTTGTGTGAGAGTGACGTCGTGTGTGTATGTATGTATGTATGATTGTGCACGTTCAAGTGAGCTTATGCATTTGTTCGTGCCCTGTTGTGCGCGCCTGCGTTCGGACGGGCGTGTGTGTGTGTGGCGACTTGCATTTTTTATATGTGTTTTTTTTGTTTGCTGTATTGTGTTCTTTCACGTGTTCACTCGTGTGAGCATATGTTGATGTGGCAATGCGTGTGTATGGAGAAATTGTTGAACCTCACTCACCCACTACTGGGCGGTTCCTCCAACGGGCACCATCAACACATCGTTTATTATCTGTCTACTGATCGACAGGTTGATCGGACGAGTCATCGAAAGAACAAAGATCTGCCGTGTGTGATCACGATGTTTCGAGATGTCGTGTGTGATCGTGCCGGCTTTGTTGCATGCATGTGTTCGCAGTGGTGGAGTCGGTACGATCAACAGACCGCTCGTCAAATCCACGAAGCGAAAAGTCAGCAAACCGCTCAGATCAAACAAAAAAAAAATGTGTGTGGGTGTCTGTGTGCGTGTGTGTGTATGTGTGCACGCGTGTTTGAGAAAGTGAGCGCGTACATGTGAGTATTATATAAGTGAATGCTCTATTAGTCGATATGCTCCATTAAGATTAATAGTTCATTACGACAAGCAAGCGATTTAACAAACATCGCACCCTCCGAGTAACCAAGCAGTCGTTTGACGGTCAAATCGTTCCCGATAATTAGTTTGTTCGACGAGTGGATGCCCGTTCATTTTCGCAGATCAAACAAGCGCATGTCTGATCTGCGAAAATGGACGGGCATGAACTCATCGAGCGTGCCAAATATTGGGAAGGATCTGTTCGTACCGGTTTGACAGAACAACCTGCTCGATCAACACATCACCATCTTTAGTCGGTTTCATGAATAGATCATTCAACCAATAAGTTAGTCGACCAATTGAGAGCTTGAAACGGGCGCTCAAACAAGTGAACAGCCAATATCAAACGCAGACAATACCATCGTTTATCTTTCTGTGTGTATGTGTGTGAGTGTGCCCATAAACGCGCTTCGCTGTTGTCGCACCCCACGATCCTCAAGTTACCTCAACCACGAAAATAAGCGATCGATCAAAACACGATCGCCCATCCAATCAACTAGTTCACTGAGCAACAGAGCGTGGTCGATCTCGTGATTGATGAACTGTTTCATTGCCAGCCAACGACCGATGCGTTGATTGACTGACTGATTGAGAGATCGTGTCTGCTTTTTTTTATCGAGCACTTATGTTGCTATGCAAAACAAAATTCGATCAGACTCCATCGGATCTTGTCTAGCAGCGGCCATCAGACGTTATCGAACCTTATTCATCATCGAACCACCTCGGAATCCATCCAAACGCTTTTGCAGTACGCCGAGTGTTTAAACCGGCTTACATAGGACGGATTTCGAACACCCCGTCCAAGCGTTGTTGTAGTTTGCCAGGATCCGAACTTGAATCATCGCAATAGCAGTGCAGGGTCCAATTACAAGCACAAAAGCCCGTAGTCGCTGCAGTCCATGCGTGAATGCACGAAGTCCGCCAGCATCCGAACTTCACATATTCACCACCGTTGGCGACGGAAGAAGTTCGGATGTCGGCGGACTTGGCGGTATTCCTGGCAGCTCGTCAGCAGTTATCCTTGCTCACCAATATTTGAAGTTCGGATGCCAGCGAACTTCGTGTTTCCTCACAACCTCCGCTGCAACTAGGGTCTTCCTGGTCCAACACTGGAGGGGAGGACAAAAGAAGTTCGTCAACATCCGATCTTCAAGTTTTGTCTGAGGGGTCTGGCCGAAAAAGTCCGCCGACATTCAAACTTCAATGACTGGTCTTCTCTGCATCCGAACTTCGCGTTCCAGCTGCGGGGGCTGAATGAAGAAGTCCGCCCACATCCGAACTTCAAAGATTGCGCCTACTCTGTTGCTAAACGGTTGCAGTTCGTCGACATTCGAACTTCACGTATCCACCACCATTGGCAATGAAAGAAGTTCGGATGCCGGCGAACTTCGTGTTTCCTCACAACCTCCGCTGCAACTAGGGTCTTCCTGGTCCAGCACGGGAGGGGAAGACAAACGAAGTTCTCCGACATCCGAGCTTCACGTTTTGTAAGTGGGGGCTGGCTGAAGAAGTCCGCCCACATCTGAACTTCAAGGATTGCGCCCACTCTGCTGCTAAACAGTTGTAGTTGGCAAACGTCACATGTCCACCACCATTGGCAACGGAAGAAGTTCGGATGTCGGTGAACTTCGTGTTTCCACACAACCTCCCCTGCAACTAGGGTCTTCCTGGTCCAGCACAGGAGCGGATGACAAAAGAAGCTCGTCGACATTTGAACTTCACGTTTTGTCTGCGGAGGCTGACTGAAGAAGTCCGCCCGCATCCAAACTTCAATGCTTGGCCTACTCTGCATCCTAACTTTGGGTTCCGACTGCGGGGGTTGACTGAAGAAGTCCGTTGCCGGTGCGAATACCCTTACAAGGGTATCCGCCCTGGTTTTTGCAAGCAACAGAAAATGAGTCTGATTTAAGATCTAGGCATACCGCGCGAGGCGCGGCTACGCCTATGGTTTACGTTAGTTGGATGGTTGACTAGAGCAGAGAGTGTGTGGGCGCGCAGGCTTAAGGCGCGCATGATCCTTTTTATGTTTTTGATTGAAGAGCTGGCGTGACTGCCGGCCAAATTTTTTTCTTTTTCTGGTTAAGCCAGGATTAAAAAGATTATGTCTCGGTGATTGATGTGCTTGCCTGTGTCTTATGCGCACGCGTGGAGAACGACATCAACAACAAGGAGGCCTTGAATTGTTTTCGGTAGACCCGCGCGTCGCGCGGTGTCCGTTTATTTAGGCATTCGTCAGAGCTAGACC
This sequence comes from Chara braunii, assembly GCA_003427395.1. Classification (NCBI taxonomy): domain Eukaryota; kingdom Viridiplantae; phylum Streptophyta; class Charophyceae; order Charales; family Characeae; genus Chara; species Chara braunii. Next base: position 1,744,219 of record BFEA01000083.1, read on the forward strand.
CAGACTTGGGCCTAGCACTATTAGTTACAGCGTCGGACTTTCATCAGGGAGATTCAGGGATCGAGACTGAGCGGCGATGACGCAGGGATCAGGGTGGCGTGAACGGAGCGAGGGGGTGAGGGATTGGTGGGACTATCCCCCTTGGGTTTGTATTTGGTGGCGTTGGGACGGTATGGGTGAAAAAAAAATTCCTAGATATTTTATTATTTTTATCGCCATTATTACTAAATTTTACGCTCTGATTTTTTATCGGGCGCGACACTGGCCATGGGTGGCCGTCGCGGCAACCAAGAAGTCGAGCACACACCCCGTTTTGGTGAGCCCGTGGGCGATCGGCCACGAAACGGAGAAAAGTTTAAGTGGCGGGATGCTTTTTGCGGGTGCCGCGTCCACCAGCCGCGATCCATGATGGAGGGATTGGGTGTGATTATGCCCGCGGGACTTTCCTCCGCTTCGGTCCTCAAGGTTCTTGTTTGAATATTTGCCACTACCACCTAGCTCCGCGTTGAGGCCCATATTGCCTAGGCTCATGCTGCGGCGTCTCAGCAGGCCTGGTGTCCGCCCACTCATACAGGAGTCAGGGCTGTCTCGACGGCGAGATAAGGGCCGTATGCCTTATCAAGGTAGGCGCAGGTCAGGGGCTAAGGCGGACAAGTGGGTTGCTACGCATAGGTTGGTAGAATTTGATATTGGCGACTGCCATTCTACTGTCTGGGATGGCCTATGGCTGGCACAGACCGGGGCCGGAGGCGCTGTGGTGAGGCACACAGCGCTACCACTCTGTGCATCACTCGTCGGACTGGGGCATAGGGGCGGAAGACTAAACGGAACCGTCCTGTAGTTGGGCTGGCCGATATTTTTTCCTTGGAGGTTAGTCGGAGCAGTAAGGGAGGCCACCGCGTGAAGGCATAGGCAGACCAGTAATGAGAGGAGTGAGGGACGAGCGGAGCAGGCAGGGGGGCAGGATGCTACGGCAGGAGAGGCGCAGGACAGGAACGACGAGCTAATAGCTCAGCGGGTGACAGGTGGCAGCAGAGAGGAGTCGGGAAATGGCAGAGGGAATGAATCCGGCCGTGGAAAGGAATGGCAAAGGGAATGAATCCGGGCGCATTTCTGCGCTGGATCCACTCGAAGAAGGAGCCAGGAAGCGATGGGCTGTGAGGGAGAGTGGGCTGGTTGAACCTGGACGGGGGACCGCGCCGGATGCATGGGAAATGGAGTCGAAGATGGCGGAATGAAAGGCCTGGGCACAGTAGGAAGGAGGAAGATCGTGTGATACCTCATAGATTGAGGTGCGTAGAGGATCGAATTGGGGGTTTTGAGGGTAGGTGAGTCCGAATCTGCAGTCATAACAGAGCGAAAGTTAGTGGAGTTAGAGCTTAGTACGAAAAAGTGTGCGTAGGAGATGGCGGGAACGAGGAAGAAGAATAATGGAAAAGTGTGTCGCCCGCTCGTTTCTGGACGAAATCGGGCAGGGAAGGATTTTAAACAGGGGTTTTCGGGGTTGGCGACCCCGAATCTGAAGGCAGATTGGTCAAAAAATTCGCAGATAAGGCATTAGTGAGAAAGAGGTTGCGAGTAGTTATTGCGGAAGCAAAGGAAGAAGAAGGCAAAAACAGTCATACGTTTTTGTTCCTTAAGGGATTCCGAAAGGGTCAAATCCAAATCCTATGTTTTTTAGGGAGGCGAGATGGACTATGGTGTTTGTTTTCGGTGTTAGTGTTTGGTTCTTGAGATATGATGGGTAAAGGTTGCGCCCGAAGAGGAGGATGGCAAGATGTTGATGTACCTAGCCTCGTTTCAGGGAAAGATCCGTTCGGTCTTGTTCAGCGCTGTTACGGGAGTTGCGGTCGGCGGGCAGCGAGGTTGGAGATTTACCTGTGGCTCGGTGTGTTGCTCATCTTATCGATGGAAGTAGTCACCCGCTAACTTCGTTGAACAAGGCGGAACTTGCGATGGGGGGGTGAGACCGGCTACGAGGACAAGGAACTACCTATCGGCCACTACGCAGTCCGCCAAGCTACGCAAAGCTAGTGAGGGCAAACCCCAGAGCATGGGGGAAGGTCTGCCCGGCTCTGCCGTTGTCGAAGTCACAGACAGACTCTACTATACGGAGTGGCAGGGAGTGACGCATGGGCAGAGTATCTGCACGTGCTTCGATGCGAGGACCTGCATGTAGCCTGTACGGTTGCCCATCCTCTCGATGAACTGAAGTATGGGAGATGAGTTGTGAGGGCGAGGACTCACCAGCTAATCTGGGCGATGCTTACCTGGTCGATGGCAGTGGAGTGAGGCTAACCGAGAGTTTGGAGACTTACCTGATGCTCAGCACGCTGCCCACCTGTCGGCCAAGGGAGTGAGCAGAGTGAGGTCAACCCCAGGGACTGCAGCTAAGGAGTTGTTCATCACACCCGATGACTGACTGCGGGCGAAACAGCAAGGCAGGACTTTTGTCTGTTGGTTCATCCTGCCGAGTGGAGTAACCAAGGAAGAGTCGTGAGATGAAGAAATTACCGACCAACTAGTGTGAGGCCATCCAACCATCGGCACAAGAAGGGAGGCCGGAGTGAGGTAGGATAAACTCTAGCAGTTGGCTAACGTACCGGGAAGTGGGGAGCTGCAAGTTGCTGTGCGCCTTCATCAAGGAGCTGATGTACCGCTGTGACTGAGGGTTGTTATGACACCATGTATTGCTGTGGCGCTTGACCAAGGCTAGCGGTGTACGCCACTGATCGAGGCACGATAATACTTGGGTTTTGACACCGCAACCAGTTGAAATACGGCCCGACCAACACGGTACTCAGCTTGTTGGGCGGGCGCAGAAAACAGTCGTGGGGGATGCGGGGTTGCTTACTAACAAGCATGCTACTCGTTTTGTTGTATGGGATAGCCTGGAGGGGCGGTTGGGTTGTTATAGGAGTATATTGCTGCAAATCGGAAGGTTGTCAGAAGGTCGATAGGGATAATTTGGCTTCTGCTTGACCAAGCGGCAGCTACGCTTTGGCCACCATTGTGGGGCCCTCAGGCGAATCAAGGAACCAAGGCTCTCTCTCGCGAATCTGAGAGCACCCTTCTTGTATCTGAGAGACTAAAATCATTCTACCCCTGCCTTTCTTACTCTAAGTCTAGTCTATTGGATTTGAGAGGAAGGCGGCAAGCGGGATTGCAACCCGTAGGTCCGCAGCAAGACTCTGTGGGGAGTCGTCCCACCGATTGCGGGAGCTCTGCCGGAACTGAAAAAGAGTTTTGGAGGCAGGGAATTCAGAGGTAATCATTGTTTCCCCTCTATAAGCCCAGGTATAAGCCCTATCTGTACTTCTTTCTCTGCATTGACTGAGTGTATTGCATACATCCCTACTTTGACTTTCAATTTGACTTTCAGGACATAAACCAGATGAAGTAAAGAAATGTATGTGCAATGGCAGTTTCAGTTTTTGTTTGTCTATCTAAAAGCAGATTGTAACAAGGGGTAGCATCAGGGGGAAGGCTGGGAAAAAGACAATTTTGCTCGTGCTTGAACGAGTCTTATTGGGTCAGGCATTGTTTCTAAGATGAATGGCCTGACTGCTGTGTTTTTTTCTATTTTCTGAAGGGCCAAGCATTGTTTTCAAGATGAATGACTTGGTCGTTGTGTTTATTTGATTGTGTCAGGCATTGTTGTTAAGATGAATGGTCTGGCTACTTGTTTTGAGGGTTATTGATTGCTTGAATTTTGAGGGTCAGACATTGTTTCTAAGACGAATGGTCTGGTCGCTGTTTATTTTGGGTGGTTTCTGAACAGTCTCTGGAGTTTAACCCAGAGTACTCTATTTTTTTTTAGTGCTGAGAAAAAAAATGGGTTGAACATTGTTTCTAAGACGAATGACTCAACTGTTTTTTATTGTTTTATTCTGAGGGAGGTTCAGGTCAAAGGACTAGACATTGTTTCTAAGATGAATGGTCTAAGTCTGAGGCCACAGGACTATAATGAGAACAAAGGAATATGACTTTCTATATTTCTATATCTATATGTTTATAAGAACAAGGCTAGCCGGACATTGTTTATAAGACAAATGGTTTGACTATAGCCTTATCACAAATTAAGAGAATATAACTAAGAGCTATAATTGAAGGTAACTTGGGCAGGCTGAGCATTGTTTCTAAGACGAATGACTCAGACCTACGCTAATTTTTCGAAGAATAAGTTCAGAGAGATATATGTAACTTGGCTATTTAAACAGTTCAGGGCGACGAAACATTGTTTCTAAGACGAATGGCTTAGTCATATGCCCAAAGAAGAGAGAAGTAGTTGTGCAACCTGTTCGTGTATAAGTAAGGCAAATAGTTGACATTGTTTCTAAGACGAATGACCAAACTCAATGCCCTATGTAAGCAGGGTATAAGGGGTTAAATCATTGAGAGACTGCGAACTATTGTTTGTCAAAGGTGATTTGGGTTCATGATAATACTTTCCTTTGTGGTTTGACTTGCACATAGCTGAGTGAGATGGATACTTAGTCTGAGTTTCAGTTTGACAGGTAGTTGCGTTAGAGGCTCGCCATGTGCTAGAGCGATAAGGAGTTAGTTTAATTTCTGCATTTTTTTAGCTAACTTTATTTTACTTAGATCAATTCTCGCATTTTCTGGGATCTTTTGTTATACTTGGCTTTATATAAATCTTGGTGAGTCACTTTCTTTACGGGAAGCGCTGCCGAAATTTTTGCAAATCCAAGGAGTTAGTCAATTTTTTGGTTTTTCAAAGTTCAACTTGTCTAAATTTCATACATGGCTTAGTAAAAACCTGGAAAGTCTCCCTTTCTAAAGGGAGTGTTGCCCAAATTTTTGCTAATTCAAGGAGTTAGACAAAATTTAACTTTGAAAAATCGAAGACTATTTATGTTTTCATATTCAGGTTCATATAAATTTTGGAAAGACATTTTTCCTATGGGAAGCGCTGCCGAAATTTTCTTAGTCTAAAGGAGTTAGATTATGTTTAGACAGGTGGCGATTCTGGCAATCCACCCTATATGGGGGAGATCTGGCATGGGTCTACCTTTCTTTGGACACTTGCTTAGAAGTAGACTCAGACTTAGTTAAGTAGAACGATTTTTTATGAGATCGTGGTATGGAGATTATTCTCCATAGACTTATAGATCTAGCTTGGGGATTGGCCTGTCTTGTGTTACAGGTCCTCTTGATCGCGTGATTCAAGGTCAGGACTAGATTCAGTTTGATCCTACGAGGATCATCTTCTATTATCATTGATAACAGGTCGATTGCCGATTCGTCGGTTCACGATTAAACTCCAATTCACTCTTGTCACTCAACCTAAAGGCTTCAGCCCTGTGGTTTGAAATGTTTCATTGTATTTTTACCCGGACTTTATTGAATGTACATTTAACAAAGCTACTGAATATTTTATTGTTGGAAGGGTACGCTAAGGTTGAGATTTGTGTGGCTACAGCAAGGGGTGTGAATGCAGAGAATGGTTGAAGTTGACCCCGTGTAGTGCATGAACTTTTTGGTTGAATCTTTGATGTGATTGCAGACATGCTTTGTGATTTGACTTTGGATTTGACTGTTTGCGCTCACATTTATATATATATGGCTGAGAGGAGTCCCACTGTGACTGTGAGAAGTGATCGTCTTATATAAATAACCCTTATATAAATCACCTTGGGTATTCACGCGGCTTACTGGGATCGTGCGTAAGGGTTAAACAGATTATGTTTTGAGAGAAAAAAGAGATTTTTTTTACCCTTTGTTTTTTAGAGTTATTATATAGTTGGACGTTGTAGTCCGTGGCAGCCGTCAAAGTCAAACCCCTTGACTTATCTCAAGGTCCTAGATGATGGAGTTGGTCTCCATGGCAATAAGAGACAATTGCCACCACAGGTATGAACCTATGTACCACCCACTCTCCGCAGGGTGCAGAAGAGGGTGTGGTTCTCAACCGCACTAGGCGGTTGTCCAGCGTCGAGAGATCAATCCCTCAAGGCGCGTGTCAGTCGACACTTGAGTGTCGAACGCGACCCTCGAGATTAGCGAGGATCGAATGAGTACGAGTACTACATAGTACGCCATCAGTGCGACCGCTTGTATACGCTTGCAATTGCGAGTCGATATGAGTTAGCCCTGCGTCCCCACGGTTCTATGCTAAGTCTCGCGCGCGACGCCTATCCGATTTCCCCATCGGAAAGTTATGGGATGGCTATTGAAGGGACTAGGAGTGTTGTCGCGTTGTTCGATATGTGTTTGTGTGGTTTATTTTTGTGTTTGTAGTGTGGTGTATGCGTGGTGAGTGGGATACGTCCTAGTCGACCGACGTGGAGCCGCGCTTGGGACCTCAACCCCCAAGATGCCGGTTCACGTGCGGGTTCGATAAAGGCATGAGACCGCACGTACCCCCTATGCTACAGCGAACGAGAAACGCCATCGGCTGGTCCACCTTTGCGATTGCAACTGATCATCTTTCGCACTGTTGACTGGTAGCTCGGCGGGGATACGCCCACCGAAGGGAGGTGACAACTCCCGTAAGGTGGAGGTAAGTCGTGTCTCGGGTAGGCCCTATCCTGTCGTAGGGGCTCGCAAGAGGTATGGCTGGCGCACTCGGCCGGAGCGGCTTGCGGAAGCTCCATGTATATTCGCGACAAGGATTTAGACCAACTCCTGCGTGACTCGGCTGGGAGGGTCCCGCGGTGCCTTGTGCGGTGCCGATTCGTTCAAGGATATGATGGGGTGAAAAGGTGGGCTAAAAGCGTAGATCTGCTTCAATATGATATTTTATTTGTTCCTGTCCACAAAGATAATGATCACTGGATCCTTCTTTCTGTCAACTTAAGAGATAATGTCCTCGAAATTTTTGATTTTTTTTCTCGTGTCATAGCTGATTTGAGTTCTTACCTTCGTGTTTTCGAGTTGATTGTACATTATTTGGAACGTCGAACATTACATAGGCGGTTGAGTACGAGTTGGAAGTCGATAACAACAAATGTTGTGGTGGAAGGAGTTCCAGGACAAGTGGATGGAGCTAGTTGCGGGGTGTTCATGTTGATGTTTGCGACACTGTTGTGATCGACCACCTTTTAGGTTCTCTTATAAAAATATTCTGATTGTTAGACAACAATTGACACCATGTATCTTAGAAGGTCCTTGTCGTTGATGAATTCGATTGATTTAGAAACTTTCGTTTGAAAATATTTCATTTATTAATGATTATATTTTGTAAATCCTGACATTACTCAACAGTCACTTTCACAACGACAGTGCTTTCTTTTATCGTTGCGAGTTTAAGTTTTGTTTGACATGCTCACTGTCAATCTCACGTCACGTTGTAGGGCCTAACCCCAGTAGACTTTCGAGCCTTAGTCGACCCCACTGTGGGTCCCAGTTGGCTCGGGCCGCCCACACTCATGCTCAGGGCGCGAACCATTCGTCCCAGGGCCACCCCCACCTTGTGCTTTGAGATGGATGGGGGTGGGCCATTGTGCAAAAGAACTTTGACATTGGGGATGTAGCTCAACCCTCACGCCGGGTGGTAGTCTCGCTGGTCATTCGATCAACGCTGTTTTTTTTTTTTTCTTAGTTATGTTCTCAGGCAACTGCTCCTTCCAATACGCAAGCAGTACAAGGGCTCTTTGAGTGTTTCTCTTCTCTTGTGCGCAGGCTAAGCTGAGGTCGCGCACCATTTCCCTAAGTATCGTGATCCTCCGGCGTCATTGGGGTGCGACGAAGCTGTCCTCCCCCTCGCCTCTGCGCACCTCTCGAGTCTCATACTTCTCACTTAACCCTATTGACGCAGACCCCTTAATCTTTTCGGGGCCTTTACATGCACGCACACGCAACTTCACATTTCCCTTGGCAAGATTGCCCTCCATTTTCTCATTTACACTCAAAGTCTCAAACGCAAAGGTCATTTCCATAAGTGGCTTTATGCTAAGGGTCTCATAGCCCATTTGCCCCTCTTCCCTTTTCCTTTTGATGCCCGGTTCCTCCCGGCCCTATCCCGCTCAAGGCATCCTCAGCCTTCACTTACCTGCACAATCCCACATAAAGCAAAGATCCATACAATCCCTCATTGGGGGTCAACACATAGCTCTTCCCACATGCCTATCTTTCCATGCTCTTTGGCTGCTCTTTGTTCCCTTTCTTTGCTCAATCAGCCCATCCTCTTCTCATAGTCATGCAGTCGGGGAAATGGTTGAGGCAAACTGACCTCGCTTCAACTTATACTTTCTCCCGGATTTCGCCTCTTCCCACTCTTTTCAAATGTCGTTTATTTTGCCTTCTTGGTGGCATAAGGGACCGGTTACCCTTCCCTTGCCCTCTTTCTCCACCAAGTGAGGTCTGATTTCGTTTACCATTCACACCCTGACAATGTAACAAGTGAGGGGAGAAGGGTTAGTTATATGCCAAGTGCGGGGAAGGGAGAAAAGGGGCAAGGCGAGGAGGGAGAGAGAGAGAGAGAGAGAGAGAGAGAGAGAGAGAGAGAGAGAGAGAGAGAGAGGGGACTCTTATTCCTAATCAAATCATTTCCCCGTAGTAGCAGCCAAATGTCGGTCACCCACCCATAGTAGTAACAGCCAAATGTCGATCACCCATCCCATAGTGAAAGATCACTAAGTATGAACCGGGGTACTACAATGCACATGAATTTGACAATTATAGATTGAAAAGCACATGCACATGTAGGAAGGAGCAACTAAGTACGACCGGAACACTACAACACACATGAACTTAACAATATGAAGATTGAACTAGTGAAAAACACATACACATGGAGGAGAAATCAACTAAGTGTGTACCGGTGTCGCGCGCGTCGGTCCCACACCCAGACGTAAAGTAAAGTTTTGGTGTTGGACCTTACGGTCGTGTCACGTAGGAGTTTCTTGGTTACTTCACGAAATACCAACTCCGACCGTGCGCGCGTGCTATACCTCTCGCGACTCCCTACGACAAGTTAGGGAACCCGCGAGGTACAACATTACCTCCACCTGCGGGAGCTGTCACCATCCCTTAGGTGGGCGTATCCCTGCTGAGCTACTGACCCACGTGCGAAGGCTTTCACATGCAATCGCAGAGGTAGGCCAGCCGATGGCGTTTTCTCGATCGTCGTAGCATAGGCATACGCGCGGTAGAACGCCTAAAGACTGACCCGTATGTCGAGCCCCGAGGTGCTAACTCTCAGGATCTCAAGAGATGCTCAACAAATTTCGTATGAAAGAACAGCAACCCAACAATATATATTCTAGATCCGAAGTCAGGTCTGTTTTCGAGCAGTTATGGGCTACAAGTTTTTTTTGTTTTTGTTTTGTTTTGTTTCTGTTTCCTACGAGCAGTGGCCCTAAGGACCTTGCTCCACTCGTGACCAACACAAAAGACAAAACATATGGTGGCGTATGTGTTCCATGTTCTAGCAGAAGATTCATTCCCCTCTTTTTTATTTTGTTTCATTTCCCTACGACAACTGGCCCTAAGGGCCTTGCTTCACTCGTAACCACTTGCACAAAAGACAAAACATATGGCGGCGTACAGTTCCATGTTTTAGCAGAAGATTCATTTTACTTTTGCACATTTTTAGTGGAGGGAAGCCCTGAAAAGCACGTGGTAAGTTGGCCTGCTATTCCCCAGAAACTTGCGTGCTCAGTGGTCCCATAACTGCTGAAACACGGACCTTACAGTGAATCAACAGCATATATACTTGGTGTGCCATGCCTTCAGCATGGTTGTGGTTACTACCTCGTTCGTGGCAACATAGCCCTTGCTGATTGTGTGCAGGGCCCTCTCAGATAACCTGCAGGGGTTTTGAAATAGAAATTAATAAGGATATATTTGTTTACTTATTTTTTTTATTTTTTATTTTTCTGCCCATCGGTGACCAGCATACTTGCGCCGCAGGGATGCTCCAACCCAAACCCCCAATGCTCCTCCCCTATCCCAAGAACTTTCTCTACGGATTTGGGTTGTATTAAGCAAGCAAAGTAAGGCTGCGCAATCAGGAAAAAAAAAAAAAAGC
>BFEA01000083.1:1768761-1787346 GCA_003427395.1 Chara braunii
GTTGTGACAAGTGTTAAACTGCTGTGCACCCTCTTTCTAGGCCTTAGGGCCCCATTCAAGGTCAGGTTCATGACTGGTACTTGACCGTTATATCTCAGATTTCAACAATGGCACCCCTATGCTCCTAGAGGGTTCCACTTTGCCTCCGTTTGTCCAATTTTGAGCCCCCTTTGCTCTGATTTTCTAAGGACAGCCTTTTTCTCATGTTGAGCCTCTTGAGGGTCTATTTTCTCATGCCTAGCTAGTCCGAGATATTTCGGACTACTGGGCAGCCCTCCCAACATCATTATTTTACTTTCTTTCTTCCCCATGACTCTCTCACTCGCCCCCACTAGTGTTTGCACTAGTGGTGCTAATATTTTCCACCGTCTAGATCCTTGATCTCGACGGTGTCGTTTGCTTGCACCATTATTCCTTGTGCTTGCTCATGGTTCCCTTGGGACATCTCAAGTCCCCTCCACTTTTCCTCCGTACTAGTTCCGTTTTCTTGTCCCGCCGGCGGTCCCGCCGGCACGTGTCTCGTTTTCCGACTTTTATTATTTTGACCCACTTGGTCCCCGACAACATTCCGGACGGTGTCCCATTTTTATTTTTGGGGGCCCCTTGCCCTTGGTGGTCCCATCATCTGTATATGTGTGTCAATTTTTCCAGACCGTGAGATCTCATCTCACAATTGCCGTTTACTGTCTCCACTTGCCTTATGCCGAAATTGCTCCTTTCTCGCCTTTTGGGCTCGCCGTGGCTCATTTTCCCTTAGCCTAGGCACCCCCATGCAGTCCGTTATTTCTCGGACTGCAGTCATGGCTATTTTCCTAGTCCTACAGCCCCACAACTCGCCCCATGCTAAAAGAAAGTGAAGCGTTAAATTTCTAAGTGCATCCGGGCTCAATATTGGTTCCGTAAATACAAAAAACATGTGTTTCTCCTCCCCCATGTAATCCGTTATTTTTCGGTTGCATGGGGCTGTGATTTTCTTTGATTTTCTCTGCAAAAATCAAAGAAAATCAAAGTTCATTGCAACCTTCATATTCTAGAATGAATCTGGTCACGGATGTATCTCCCCAAGTGACCGTTTTTTATCGTTAAGGTTTTTTTCTCTTTTCTTTTCTTTTCTTTTTCCTCCTTTCTTGGACAGTAGGGACCTGTCAGTCCCTACTTGTGGCAGTCCTTGCTGACGACCAACTCACTCACTCCCTCTCACTATTTTTGTCTTATTCTCCTACATTTTCTCTTCTTTTCTCTCTTTTTTCTAGCATGTCAAGTGTCAAGTGGCCGTCAAGGCACTTTCCTAGCCCCTTCATCTTAGTTTTGGCCCTTCCTACCGTGCCGCGCTTGTTGGTACACGGGCCCCTTGGCCTTTGTCTTGTTGCATTCCAATGACCCTCCCGGCCTCGTGCTATGTTCTATGTACCCCTGTTCTTGGGCTTATTCGCATGTCGTCGCTGGTTTTCTCCTCATGTGGTTCCCATCCAGGGCATCACTCCCTCTTGCGGCCTAATCCTTTGTTTTTTTTCTCTCTTTCCTCCTTACTCCTGATTTCTCTATCGTGCACAATTTGCCTATATTCAGTCTCTCGAGTGATGGGAAGTTATTCGGGACCCGCTAGTCCCGACAACATATTGAGTTTGAAATCTTTGTCACGTCCCAGTTGTGTCTCATGTGGCGAAGCAAGTGCGTATTGTATTCCTTGTTTCAAATTGTTTTGGTCAACCAAAAGTGTACACATGACTGACATGAAATTATATCGATAATTGTAGTGCGGCATGAAAAATTAGTGTGTGGATGCAAGACAAATTTCGGTGAGTGTGTGAGTGTGCAGTTCATTATGCAAAGACCACTAACATCACGTCTCTTGCGTGCGCATAGAATCACATGACTTGTGACTGCCTGCATTACATGTAACCAACAACTTTGCACTCGTGCCCAAACCTTTCGTGCATAGCCAATTGGAGTGCAGATTCGATCCAAAGTATGAAAAAATTGAAGTTCTTGTATAATATCATAGTTGTTGTCGTAGAAAACGAACTTGTATGTCAAAAAATATTTGAGTTGTACTTTGACTACTATTGTAACTGTAACATTATATGAAGTTTACAATGACACATTGTTCAAAGCAAACATGTCGAACAAGGATACAATCATGACACCTTTCTCATTACAATTGTCAACAAGTATGGATCGCGACACACTTCCGCATATCGGGCGAGATGGTGGGCGTGTCCATCATCACACTAAGTATTCTAAAGAAGTCCGGATCTCATCAACATCCAAACAACCATCATTATATGAGATGATTGATATGCCTGCACAACTTAGGGATAACCTAAACAAATGTATTATTCAACAAGGATTCAATCATGACACCTTGCTGATCACATTTATAAACTTGAAGTTTGACAAGTATGAATCCCAACACACTTCCGCACAGGCTTCCCGTACGGTCGTGCCTATCGCTATCCTAAATCTTCTAGAGAAGACAACCACTTAGTTCGGATCTCGTCGAACATCCAAACAACCGTCTTAGGCGAGAGGATGGACATGTCTGTACAACTCAGGGATAACCAAAATAATTATATTATCCAACGAGGATGCAATCATGACACCTTGCTCATTACATTTATAAACTTGAAGTTTAACAAGGATCCCAGCACACTTCCGCACAGGGTTCCCGGATGGGCGCGCCTATCGTTATTCGTTTATGAAGTTTAACAAGTATGGATCTCAGCGCACTTTCGTATAGGGTTCCTAGCACGTTTATGAAGTTTAACAAGTAAGGATTCCAACACACTTCCACACAGAATTCCTGGATGAGCGTGCCTATCGTTATAAAGTTTAACAAGTATGGATCTCAACACGCTTCTTCATGCGGTTGAGCCCTGATTGAGCGTGCTTACGTTGCTTAAGCTGCAACCAAAAATGAATTCGTTAGAAAGAGGATACAATATAATGTTTTATTTTAACGAATAACATGTTAATGGCTAGTTCTCCATGAGAAATCCGAAATGGTCGTTAACAGTACAAGCAAGAAAAGGTTTATTGTACAAGGTCGTGCTTTCCTTGGTTTAGGGTACTGAGTCTACCCACAGGCGCCTTAGGGTTCACTTATCAATACCTTTCCGTTCACACATACAAGGTTGACTATGCCCACATTCGATTTCTGGTCTTTCAACTCATCGTTCTCCCATTCCTCTGATTTGGCCAAGATAACTAGTGCTAGGATCTAGTCCCCATCTACCAGCAGTTTAGCAAGTAGGTACGCAATTTCTTCCAGGGCTCGTTGCCTTTTTCCCATCAAATCGACATACATGGAGGGTCAAGGGCGATAGGATTATGCAGGCCGGCGCAGGACACGAGCTCCTGTTCACTGGTTCATATCGCGCTCTGGCCCGACAAGGTCACACTCACGCACCGTTTACTTATAACACAATTATAAAGAAAGAGAACACCCCGGGTCGCTATTTCCCTTCTCCCTTCTGACATACTTGCCTCACACCTATACCAGTCAAGCGTGATTACACGCAAGAGATGGCAAGGGCGATCCAACCAAAAGAAGCACTGAAGGGTTTGACGGTACCATCCGTAAAACTATCGTTCTCGTCCCCTAAATCAACGCATGAGTTGGCAATGTCAGTCACCAGAAACCCTTATTGATTTACCTCATATTTGCTCACAAGAAGTAGGTGACGCCATACAACGAGTTCCCTCATAGACCTCGCTCAACTCTCAGATCCGCTAACCTTCGAGTGCAGACGAGCATAGTATCCTGAGGCTTGTTCCCTAAACTGACACGTGACGACAATATTCTTGGTTCTCGCCAACGATCTCATTAATAGTCTGGTGACATGTCCTCTAATGTGAACTAGTCCCACAACAATTCCCTTTGGGCGTGATTAAACAGTTAATCGAGTCGAGTGCTGACCTCCGAAACTTTGTGCAGATCGTTGGTGCACCGTAGTTACTAGGCTAGCCGAGAGACGAAGGCTCCAGGCCTAGGACCACCCCGATCATTGCTCTCTCTCCACCCTACAGCTACACCGTGAACTCAATTTCTTCACTCTCAAAAGCGAGACCGAAGGGGGTGACACCAGACAAGCCAGCTCCCGCACGATGTTCTCCTTCATTACGCTCTCGTCTCTCATTATTGCTCGTATGGTAAGCGCGCGTCCCTCCAAGACGGCTATGACTGACCATCATCAGTCATAGTTGGCCATACCAAGGCATTTTGGTGACCGCATGGCACCTTTACCTTCAATACAGGCTCAGTAGTGGTTGACAATGACGGTTGACGTCAACCAAAAAAAAGGTGTGCGCACTGTCGGCCCTCTCTCACTCGCGGTGTTACCGACCATGCCCCGTACACCGTTTCAAGCATTCGTCACCAGTCCCTACTCCGATTAGAGATAACCGTTGTCGGACGCTGCCTGCATCCTTGCGGGTGCCTTCTATGCCCGCTTCACTACAGAGTTGGCTCCCTCCTCATACACTTCACCAGCGCGCGCGTACTAGAGTGTCTCCTGCCAGAGGTCGGACTGGCAGACACATGACACATAACACATGAGCCGAGAGGGATTATTAACGTTTACAACAGGGTCTTCCCGTAGCTCCCCCGTGCATTCCTCAATATCACGCCTCTTTTGCCATCCTGCACGCACTGCAAGGAGCCCAAGAGAAGACTCTTCCCTCGCCAGGCTCATGTCGATGCTCAGGGAAAGAAATGCGCACACGTTCCAGCTCCCACCAAGACTCGAAGAGAGAGAGACGGTCTTCCCGCTCTTGGTGGACAAACCCCCAGGTAAGCCGCATGCATATCCGTTAGCAGGTGACATAAAAAAAAAAAACTTCGGGACGACCCCATTCTTTCTCTCTCCGTCTCTGACTATTGCGCGTATACTCTTCCCTCTATCTTGCTCTCACTCTATCTTGCTCTCAATCGTGACTGTCGCCCCTCACAACCACCTTGCGGCCTTGGTCACCACTTCGCGAGTTGACCTCCGGGCCTTTTTCAACTGATGTTGTTGACGGGTGATCTCGGCACTGCCGGTCCCATCCATGCCAGGATTGAATAGCCTCTGCGTCACTCGTTTCAAATTCCCCTTCGGAGTCCCGGTCGAGGCACTGCAACTCCCTGGTTGTAGTCCCAGTCGACGAGTCCTCCTCGTGGTATGTGACTGTCACTCGCATACCCGCAGTCAACCCGTCTCGCCTGCACCTCCGCTCAGCTCTGTTGCGTGCTCGGTAATCGCTGCCTGCAGTTCCTCATCTCTCCTCATTTTCTGCTCCCTGTGGCCGGAGACGTTAATTTTTAACCTCACCTCCCCCGCGGGCTTAGTATGGTCTCCACCAAGGTACCCTTCTCATCGCTCCCACATCCAGGAATATCTCATGTAGCTTGGCCTATACCCACGCATGCCATTTCGGTCTGCTATAGCCACTTCTTCTGTGATAGCCAACGCTTAAGACAAACGCGCCTACACTCTGCAACACACTTTGAGGCACTCGGCACAGAAACCCAAGGACGGCAACAACGCTCACCAACGTGACAATCTCGTCCCCGCATCGAGCACTGCTGGTTAATTCCTCGTAGCACGACAGCCCCTCCTTCTTATAAGGTCGCCATGTGTAGGACTACCTGATTTCTAAACGAAAATACTCAACCATTTTTAGATCGACAAAAATGGAGAATAAATAAGATAAGATAAAAAAATTAAGAAAAAAAACAACAAACCAAACTAAAGAGGCGAAGGCCCCAACGGTCAGGGTGCAACTCTCTGCTATCTATCCCTAGTCCTCTCGTCTTGCCATGGAGTGACTGCAAACCCCCCGTGGTGGCCCCATAACGGGATACCGACGACCAACCTCTTCTCTTCAAAGTACGCCGCTGGACTACCCCTGCTGGGGGCCTATGTCCTCCCACCAGGGGGGGTGATAGGCTTCCTACCGAAGCAGCCTCGGGTACTGCCATTTTGGAATCCCATGTCAATAGCAGCCCATTAGTCGAACTCACGACAACTGGAATGAAAGGGCGGCCAATCTAAGCCACCTGCTTTCGAATTACAGTTCAAATTCGAACCGTTCGCTCCTCGCAAAGCGACTAAGCGAAAAAAAAAGAAAAAAAAAAAAGAAAAAAAAAAAAGAAAAAAAAAAAGAAGGGAAAATTAGACAGGAAAAATAGGTACTAATAATAATGATGATAATATCTAAAGCAAATAGGACCCCTTGCTAGCCCCATACAGAAACAGCTAATTAAATCGGGGTGCAGATCCGACACACGACTTCCCCTGTTGTCTATTTTTCCTTTTCTTTTCCTTTTCTTTGTTTTTTTTTACTTTGATCACGACTGCCCTCTACACTCATCCCATAACTCGACTAGGGGGAACTCGGCGCCATCCTACTTCCTCCGCGTCCCTGGGCGAGCCCGACCCTCTACGACCCATTGCTCAAGTCGTCTTCTGTGAGACATCACTCTCTTCGAGTGGGTGCGCCCTATCTTGAAGAACATACACAAGGTTGTGATGTTCTTCAAAAACATTCAGAAGACCCTCACGTATCATCGGTCCTTGAAGGGTCGAGGGCAGCTAAAGTTGATTTGACCATGTGACACACGGTTCGGGTCAGCATACCAGATGGTGGAGCGCCTCACCGATCAGGAACACATATTGAGGGTTGTTGTGGGCAGTGTGAGACGCCAGTCCACCTCATGGAAGAGGAAGGCAGCCAAGGATGAGCGCCCCATTCGACAACTTGTACTGTCCGACTTGTTTTGGGAGAGTGCGCACCATGTACAGGGCATCATGCAACCGGCGTATTGTCTGTTTCGTGACATGGATAAAGACAGTTCTTTCCCCCCCAACCTTTGGGGGTTTGTGGACAGGATCAAACAGCGAGTTCGCGACACAGGTCTTTCTAGGGAGGAGGAGACAAAGATTTTGGAGAGGAAGTCATGTGTTGATACATGCGCTGCGCCCCTCAACGACTACACGCCAGACATCCCTGCTTGGGATGATGATATAGTCTGAACTTCGTGGCGACACGAAGGAGGAAGGCCTCGGTTGAAATGATGTTCGAAGTTTATTTCAATTAACACAATTGTGTCGCATAAGTAGCGACCTGCACGAATGGTGTAACGACTGCCCGCTGTCTCCAACATGGGCTCAGTGAAATTGAATTCTCCGTGAAGATGCGGAGTACCAGCGGCTAGACGGTAAGACCCTGTGCACCTTTATTATAGCTTTGCATTGACAACCTTGATTGAATGTGTAGGATAGGTGGGAGGTGGTCATCAGTGACTACCAAGCTTGAAATACCACTCTTTCATCTAAGGGTGTCTAACTGCCAAAACAATTGGTTTGGYAGAACCTTGCATGGTGGGTAGTTTATCTGGGGCGGATGCCTTATCTGGGGCGCTTACACAGTAATGTTAAAGGCAAATCTGGCTATATGCTGAAACCTCCGCCGAGTATCCAATAATGAATGCGTCGGTGCGGACAATCAGCAGGGAAGGAAGTCTAAGACCGTAAAGCCTCAACGACTGCACGCCAGACATCCCATATATATAAGATGGGATGATGATACAGTCTGAACTTCCAGGCGACTGGAAGCTCAAGCGTTTCGCTTGGGATCTAATCAATACTTCGTGCCTCCAGGCTCAGGCTTGATTTATCAAAGTGTAGGTACTTGACCTATCAATTTTCATTTCCAAGCGGGATTAGATTAACACAATTGCCTAAAGAGTAACGGAGACGCGCGAAGGTAGGCTCAAGCTAGCGCTTTGCGCAGCTGTAGAGCGTAATGGTCAAAGCTTGCCTGACTGTGAGACCTACAAGTCGAACAGAGACGAAAGTGGTGTACCATTGCAGCACGATGCGTTAGCCAGTGCACGCGTTCACGTACCTTGTGGACCCGCGACTACAAGATGTGTCTACGTTGATCGACACTAGCAGCACGGTTGTGCAAAGTACGCTGGATCATTTGTCCAGGTTCACTGTCGACGGTTTTGGGTCAGAGGATCATGGTAAGTTATGGTTAACTTTGTACTCGTTCCACCATGATGATCCCCATGCGAGCTCCAAGCCAAAATGGTGGACGGACGACAAGGTGAAGGCAGACGCGGGGAGGAGGCACCTCGCAAGTTGGTGGTATCTACATGGTGGCGACTTCTCGTGCTTGCAGGAAGTTGCCATCAACGTGCTCGCTATGTGGTCTACTGCCTCTTCTTGCGAGAGGAACTGGGCCTCGCACGACTTCATTCACACGAAGAGGCACAATAAACTCTCGAGTGATAGTCTGTGGACATCCATTGAAACATGCAACTTCTCCGAGCATAGTCGGGTCGTCGAAGGGGGTTCGTAGATGTTTGGGAGGATATGGTGGAGGTTCCGCCGGAGCCGCAGGTCGGCGCTGTCTCTGAGGAGGTGTATGACATCGACATGGCGATCCTCGAGGAGGTGGAGGCAGAGATGCGCAGTTGGAGCAAGGAGGGGGGGGATCATGGTAGTGCGCGACTATTGCAGGGGCGGAACTACGAGGACGAGGACGCCGAGGACGTCATTTACGAGCTGAATGACGTCTTGGAGAGGAAGGGCATGATTGAGGAGATTGCGACAGCAGGGAAGGGGAAGGAGGTAGTGCGTGACGACCCTCTAATCTCTCGTGTGTGGGACAGGTGGTGGGGCCTTGACATTGTAAATGACCTGGATGGCTACCTGCACGACTCCAGACACACCCTTCATATGATGAAGGACATTCATGAGTGTCGCATACCGGATGAGGGGAGTGCAGGGGTTCAGCGACTATCGTGTGGATACGGGCTTTACTACGACCACCTTCGACGGTGAGGCAGGCTCTAGTGCAGCTACCACAGAGGTAGGATCAACACCAGGGCGGAGCTCGTAGTGTCGCCCCCCTTTACTCCTTCGTTCGGTATGCCATCTGTTGTTGGGGCAGGAGCGGAGCATTATAATGCCCCTATCCCGGGAAGTGTAGCAGAGCAGCCATGTCCTGCCGTTGAGGAGCAGGGGAGTCTCCTGTCATCGAGGAGCGCAAGACGTATGTCATTGTTTCTGAGCAGTCACATCCGATTTTCGAGGATCGGGTGACAGCTCCCGTTGAGGAGGAGTTGGAGGCGGCTACCATTATCTCTGAGCAGCAGACTAGGTTGGACGGCAGGGCGCGAGAGACAAAGGGTGTTCCCACATCATTGTAGTCCGCAGCTGCGTGTACGGGCTCAGATGATACCACCCGTGCATCTTTCCATTCAGAGATGCCCCTCACAATTGGGGAGGTTGTGGCAGGAAATCACACTGGGCACCCGTGTGTGATGGAGAACCACACACACAACTATTTGACAGTAGGAGGGAGCTGTTACGGATGAGGGGGACCACAAGACAAACAAAGGGCCCCCTTCCATAGTCGAGAACATCGACAGAGACCCCTCGTACATTTGAGAGCACGAAGCCACACACAACGACCATGACGACGACGATTGGAGGGAGTCCTGGATCTGGACGACTTCTGCTGCACTTCGGCCCGTATCATTCTATACCGCTCCTCCACTGCCTGTCTTATGCAGTTGTGCTGTGGTCCGCAGACCCGGCTTGACTCTCCCCCTCGTACATCATCTCCTACTGCCACGACGCCTGTTGGGCGGTTGTCGCCATCCATGAGCACTGCAGCACAACATTCGCACGGTAATCAAGGTGTTCCATCGGTGGCCCCAGTTGCTCGCGGTCATTCAGATCCCTTGCGCAGTGGACCGGCCATTTCAGTTGTGGTTCCTCCACTCCCTATACGAGGCTCCACCACACCCCTCACATGATGACGACGACACAGACACTGGAGGGGACACTGATGACATACACTATGCTGAGGAGGTCACGATGGCTGAGTGCTGCTGCTGCACATAGAGAGAGAGAGAGAGAGAGAGAGAGAGAGAGAGAGAGAGAGAGAGAGAGAGAGAGACATGTGTGTGTGTGTGTGTTTGTGTGTGAGAGAGAGAGGTAGGTGTGTGAGAGAGAAAGGTAGGAGTGTATCTTTGTGAGAAATAGAGGTAGGCTTGCGTGTGAGAGAGACAGAGGTAGGTGTGTGCATGTTCGTGAGAGAAAGAGGGGCACATGACTTGCACTTCGAACGTCGTGTACGTGAACACGACAGAGGCATGTGTGTGTGCGTGTTTGTGTGTGAGAGAGAGAGGTAGGTGTGTGAGAGAGAAAGGTAGGTGTGTATCTTTGTGAGAGATAGAGGTAGGCTTGCGTGTGAGAGAGAGAGAGGTAGGTGTGTGCGTGTTTGTGAGAGAGAGAGGGGCACATGACTTGCACTTAGAACATTGTGTACGTGAACACGACTTAGGCATCCAGTGTGCTTGTGTGGACCTTACACTCTGAGTGTGTGCGTGGATCTGACTTTGGCTTCCAGTGTGTGTAGTATGTGGACCTCACTTAAGCTTTCAGTTTGTCTCTGTATACTTGAGTTAGGCTTTCAGTGTGTCTCTGTGTGGACCTCACTTAGGCTCTCAATGTTTGTGTGTGGTTGTGACACACGCTTTTAGTTTGTGTTTGCTGCATGTCAACCTCACTTTATCTTTCAGTGCTAGAGTGAACCTTACTTTGGTTTTCAATGTACCTGACTCGGGCTTTGTATGTACTTGTGTGACAGTGTGTGTTTGTGTGTCTTGTCATATTCGCCATACAGTCAAAAAAAGCATGACTGTACCAGACTGTGTGTGTGTGTGTGTGCGGTTATGCGCGTGTGTCCCGTGTGTGTCTCATGTCCCAACAATGCAGATCACAAATCAATCATCCATGTGTATGTGCGGTAGTGTGTGTGTGTGGGTGTGGGTGTGGGTTTGGGTGTGGGTGTCTCCACTCGTAAACACCCGTGGACAATGATCGAGCTATCAATCAAGCAAGCAATTCATCAAACCAATCAAGCAATCAATCAACCAATTCATACACCAAGCAATCAATCAACAAATCCGTCTACCCATAGTCCTATGAGTCAATGAAGCATACCCCCTGACCCCCCCACCCCCCAACCCCCTCCGAACCCCCTCCCAATTGCCCAACACCCCACCCCAACACCCCACCCCAACACCCCACCCCAACACCCCACCCCCTCCCAACCGCCCAACATAGTGTTTTTTTCGGAGTAGACATAAACACATGAACACATCGAATGGCCAATAAACTGCGTTGGGCCAAAAGCCTTCAAGTTTCATAACTCAGGTAATCCTCCCTGCGAGCAAACCTTTTTTTTTCCGTTTTTTCTGGCCCTTTTCCGATTTATCTGGAAATACGGATAAACCGGATACCGGCTGATGAGGCCGGATATTCCGGTCACTTAATCCGGCCGGCACTACTGTGCTACGCAGAAAATAATAGAGAATGCAAGGTTGGCCACGTTTGTGTAATTCAGCTCCAAGTGCCCACACACCTGTCTGCCGCCAAATTGGCACACTTGCACATATACATATACATATATAATATTGAGCTAAAATTCTTGCAGTTTTAGCTTCTGAAAGAGAGATATTAGTTAATATTTGAGAAATCTCTAGTTCACCCTTTTGGTTAGCCATTTTAGCTGCCCAGTAATGTAAAATATTACTTTTAAAGATTTTTAAATCTAATATAATTTTTAAAACAGAATGAAAATTATTTAATTCAGTCTGACGATATATATATCTCAAACCATAAGGGGATGGAGGGCAGAAGGCAACTTACCTAAGACAGAAGACTACTGCAGCAAGAAGGCACCGACCTGACCCCCTCAAAGGTCCGAAAAAACTGCCGACCACATCGGCCCACAAAACCATAACTCAATTACCAAAAACAATAACATATAACAGCATTGGCATTCCCGACATTCATCTCAAACTACAAACTCGTGTCACTGCCAAAGAGGAAGAAGAAGATAAGAAACAACTTAACAGACGACTCCTCCAGGAAGAACGCACCGACCCCGCCTGCTAAGGGTCCAAAAATTTGGGAAAGCCTTCCACACTGGCCCACAAAACATACCATCCCCCCAAAGAGAACTTGTGGCCACCCATAAACATCCAAACAGCCCATGCTCTAAAGCAGGGCAAAGAATTAGGCCGTGTGTGTGTGTGTGTTTTGAATTTTCACCACAACAGCTGGGTGTGTGTCTGTGATCTGTATCCTCAAGTGTGTGTACGTCTGATGTGTGTGTTGCCACACAATGGCTAAGCGTCTACAAAATCAGTGAAAAGGGTGGTCCGAGAAATGCCTCTTACCCCAGTGAAAGTGTCCCCATGTCCGTGCGGTCACAAAAGGTTGTGTGTTTGTGTGTTTGTGCACGAGTGCATACATTGTGTTTTAGACTGTCACCAGAACAAACCCTTCTCAACCTCGATGCATAGATCCAAAATTGAAACAGCATTGCTTTATAATCTCAATACGATACTCTAAATCTATCTTGACCAGGGTTACATGCCTGCCGACCGCCGACCCCGACCGCCGACTGTTTTGCAGCCGACCAGTAGGGCCTACCGGTGAGCAGTCTGCCGACCAGTCAGAAAACAGCCATCTACTGATTTTTTTCCAAATCTGAGTTAGGGGCTGTACTGCACTTGCTGAGTACAGCCCAAATCCACTGACAAACTATTTGGAATGGGGGGAGGTAAGGGGCAGTCGGGGGGGATATAGGGGGGTTATAAGGGGTATTGGGGGGGGGCAATAACGGTGTTGGGGAGCGATTTGCAGGTGTTGAGCGGGGGTATTGGGGGTGGCTGAGGTAGCCAGACGTGGCCCTCCCTTCTACAGATTTCAAGGGCAGAGAAAACAAATTAGGGCCCCGTATTCCTCATTGCATATAGCGTTTTTTTTTCTCAAGGGACCCCAGCAGAGAATCTGCAGGGCTCATATTTCTCAGCGGAGACACTCGACGAATTTCGGATGAGCGAGGAGCAGGCCAGCAATATATGGTTTGGATCCAAATTCAGGTGTGTGTTCCAGCAGTGATGGGCTACAACTACTTACCGCCGTAACTCTTTCTTTTGTTTTCCTATTCCTATGACCAGTGGCCCTACAGGCCTGGCTCCACTCGTCACCACTTGCACAAAAGACAAAACATATGGTGGCATATGATTCCGTGTTCTAGTAAAAGATTCATTCTAGCTTTGCACATTGGGCGAGTAGTGCAGGGAAGCCCTGAAAATCACGTGGTGAGTTGCCCAGATAATCACGTGCTCTGTGCTCCCATAACTGCTGAAACGCGGACCTTAATGCGAATCTACACCATATATAGTTGGCGTCCTGCTGCCCTGCAATGTGTTTGAGAAGTTCGACTTTCGTGGAGAGGAGGCCCTTGCTTATTATTTGCAGGGGTTTTCTGATTAATGTTAAAGGGCTATTTGTTCTCTCTCTCTCTCTCTCTCTCTCTCTCTCTCTCTCTCTCTCTCTCTCTCTCTCTCTCTCTCTCATGCGAGTTTTCACACATCACATCGGTGTTGGTGGGGCTATTAGGGGTTCTGGACCCTTCTTTTTTCTTTCTTTTTTTTGTCCGGGGTGCCGATGATCCCCGACCGGCAGGTGCCGACCAGCTGACCGGTCGGCTGGTCGGCAACCCACTAGTCAAGGGCTGCCGACCGTCGGCATGTGCAACACTGATCTTGACTGTAACGAAAACGTTACAATGCTGAGTCCCCGGCAGGCACAAGGCTATGTGTGTCTGTGTTTGTGTGTGAGTTGTGTTTGTGTGTACATGTGTGTGTTTGAGCACGATGGAGAGAGCGATGTGATTCAGCCTCAGGGCTTCCCTGCATTTCAGTGTAGATTGTCTGCACCCGGAGACTGGCCTGACCGCACCAATGAGCAGCCTGCACACACGTAGCACCAGCAGTGCGTACCCTCCATACATAGGTGCGTGTTCCAATCACTTGTGATCAGACCACTCCATCGAATCGTAACCAATATAAACTGATGGAAAATCAGAGAGAATTGCAGCAGAAGCGAGTGCTGTCTTCCACATCCCCTGTTGAATCTCAAACATCGTGGCCCAGATGCTAGTGAGCCCGGCACATTATCACAATGAACCTATCCAAGGGCCCACGTGTTGTTACCAAACCAATTGTGCTGCGGCAATTTGTCAGACAAATCCTCCTACTCTAAGAACTTTTACAGAATCAAATGCTCTAAGACTCGGCATCCAAAAAAAAGGGAAGAACTAATAAATGACGAACAACTTCACGTTGGCAAACAAAGCATCATCGATGTTAGTTCACCTGTCTCTCAGTGTGAATCACTGGCTAGACATGGAAGAGGCAAAAATGAACTTCGATTGCTCAGAGCATGCAACCAGCAGACAAAAGCTATGCCTCAAATAGTGAGTGCTGGTTTCACTTCATGGCACACGCCAGAAGAAGTTGAAAACAAGTTCTATCGGAAACGAATCTCATATCATGATGACACACATCCCGCCAATTTTAGTCATCTCCTGAACTTGCAGAATCCTCATCATCGTCCTCACAACCGTCACTTCCACTATCACTGTCGGAGCCGCTTTCGCTAACCGATCCGCTGTCCGACCCACTGTCACTGCTCCCACTAGAGCTTGAGCTCCCAGCTTCACCCTTTCCTCCGGGGCAATGGTCACTATCAATTGCAACAGCAGCATCGGCTTCCGGTGCCACAGCCGCCCCTGTCCCCAACCCGCCACAAGCTTCTCCCTCTTCCTCGCTCTCAAAGTCATTCAACTCGTAGTCGCTTGTATCTTCTTCCCCGACCTCTTCGATGCCTACTTCAATTGTCTCCACCTCCCCAACCTCTGGAAGTTTCTCGGGCTGAGAGACAGCCGCATGATGATCATCACCCAAATCACCAAGAATGTCCACTTCCTCTGCATGCATCGCTGGAGGCGGCAAGGGTGCAGTGCATGCTGCTGCTTTCTGTTTCCGGACCTTCGGCCCGCTGCTGCCCTCCGTCTTTTTGCGCTTTCCTGCAGAAGAACAAACACATGCCACAATGAACCACACACCTACTTAGTACACATCATTTACTGCAAAACTTCACCTGACGTCCCGACAAAAAAGGGAAGAAGATCGAATCAAAACAAAAAAGCAAAAAACAGAAAAGACATAGGAACTACTATCAATGTTCCACAGGAGGGTAGCAGCGAATCGGATGGTCTTCTTCATCACTGATCAATTTCCGGTCGAAAGTTCAATACCACCTAAATGCAAAACAGCAGAGAGGAAGGAGGGCCTAACTCGTAAACCACCAGTACTTCCAGAAGTTGCGGTGTGCATGCAGCCAGCCATTGCTACAGTGCTGCAACATTGCCACCTGAATGAATACATTCCAGCACTGGAGAGGCCCATTCAGGTCGCGGCGCGGATGCAGGCGTGACTTTCGGAAGTACTGGTGGTTTAAAGAAGGAGATCTGGTGAGTGAACATCAAGTAATCGAAGTTCCGTGCTTCAATTAGTCGATGGGATTGGAAGAAAGGTATTGTTTGTTAGATGCAGACATTGCAGAGATATCAAATGCGGTTTATGCCTCATCATTCAATCCGCAGTCAGGATTACAAGCTGGGCTGATCGGAACAACATTCAGAAGAAGAAGAAGAGGAGAAAAAGACGCAATGAACAGAAGTGTACAAAGAAGAGCTGCTCAGGTTCCGGGGTTATGGCAGACAGCTGCGTGTCACATATGGTTGCGATGTCAACACAATGCACACCATAAATGACAAAGTCCCAGTGTATGACAGCGCATATGTATTTCAATCCCTCTGTCTGATGATATTCATCTCTCAGGGGTTATGCTAATGTGTTTTCTATATTGCTCCTGGTTTAAAAAGTTAACTGATTAAGTAAACCGATAATAAAGCATCTGAAACAATAGTTGCAGTTCAAGAGAGAGGGACAGGAAGAGACCCAGCCCCACATGCTTCGAGGGAACCACACGCAAACTCGAGAAGTGACGTACTTGGTGACTGAGTGGTGAGATACACATGCTGCGCACAAGCAGCCAATATGCTCACAGGAACACTTAAATAACACAGCGGCTCCCCGTGCCCAACAAAAGTCCCACATCAGAGCCTTTCATTGCGTCCTGTCACGGGGAAAGGCACACTGGATACCGAAAGTTGCAGTGTGTGCTTTGACACCTTGAGCACCAATGAGTACTGATGACAAAAAGCACAAATGCAACTCATTTCATTGAATGCCGCGCGGAACAATGGATTGCTTAGTTACAGCTCGGAAAATTGTCAAGGCACAAGCAAGTACATGACATGCTTCACAGTGACAGTCTGTTTTTTCCAATTCCTTTTTTTTTTTTTTTTTTTAGTACAAAACAGGGCCTCATGGTTCTGGGGAGATTTTGAGTTGTAAGGATTCCTGGTTCCAGAGTTGGCTCATGACATTCTTGCAAAGAATCGAAGATGCTCAGTTCTTGTCAGGAAGGGTCGTCTTGAATTGCACTTCAAGACCACGAGACTGGTCAGAAACATACCTTTATAGTGTGTACTTCAAAGTTCAGACCATCATAAACACAATTCTTTCTTTTCCCTGGTCACTAATTTAGACATTGTCTCAAATGGAACCAGATTGCACACGGAACAGATCACAACAGACCATTCTTGTTCCATTCTGCTAAATTTCAGAATTTTATGAGACTACTGCTAAATTGTGCTAATATCATAAAATAAAATTGTAAATGTTTGTTGAACTTCGTTCAATCTATCATTATGAAGCAGATGCTAGCAGAATGCCACAGCCGCTGGCTGCTGCTATATAATACAACATAGTAAATGCTTGTCCAATGACATGGCACTTCACAAGTCACAAATCTGGTCATCCGCCATGGCTGAGCTGCAGTGAAGGGATTGCCCACCTCCAGCTGAGACCTTTGGTGTCACTGTCTCATTCTTCACTTCGGGAACCTTCAGCCAAAACCCACCCACCACAAAGTACACATTGCAATGATTCCGACACCGTGAGACGATTGCAGACACAACCACCCCACCCCCCTTCCTCCACAGCGCACACGCACACGCACACACACCCACACCCACACACCCACACATGTCCAAGGCAAGACCACATTCTTCACTCGGGAACCTTCAGCCAAAACCCACCCACCACAAAGTACACATTGCAATGATTCTGACACTGTGAGACGATTGCAGACACAACCACCTCCCCCCCCCCACACACACACATGCTACACACACACACACACACACACACACACACACACACACACACACATCCAAGGCAAGACCACATCAGCTGAACAGAGGCGACACCAAGAAATGAACAGATAGAGCCAACCAGATGACAATTGCTGACCTTTGCTCAGTGCATATCGAACCATTACAGTCAGCAAGGTTATGCTGGTCGTAGCTATCTTTTGTAGATGCGCACAAGTCTGCAGTAGATTGTCTGCCGGTATAGGCAGGTCAACGGTCTAGTTGTATAGAGCTTGTACACATATCACAATTTGTCAACATGTGCTGTTACGTGCTATTATGTGCTGTTATGTGCTGCTGTTACGTTCTGCTGTCATCTGCTGCTGTTACGTTCTGCTGTCATGTGCTGCTGTTACGTTCTGATGTCATGTGCTGTTTGTATCTGCTGCTATGCGTTGTAACCATACTTGCGGCGCATCGCGATGCGCTGCACTGCGCACGTGCGCCGCACCGCGCATCCTGCACGACGCGCGCGCACCTCCAAAAATGGGGGTGCAAGGAAAATAGGCAACAGCGAGATGACAATCCCAGATCACACCATCACATTGCAAGCCAAATAGTCACACCGTGTCCAGATAGCAGCATTGCACCAATAATACACCAATGGAGTTTCGTATCACTGAAAACCAATGTTCATGGAGAGCACACTCTCTCCTCTCACTAGTGTCCAGTTCCCTTACACTCACACTTGGCGCTCAGCGCCCAGCCTACTCCTACACAGCTACTACAGACTACAAAAAGACAATGCAAGTGTTGACATCAGCAGCAGCCCGAAGTATTTGAAGATGCCGCCCATGCAGACCATCGCCAATACAAGGTACGTGCCCTCACATCATCATCATCATCATCCTTCACCTATCCCCTGACTTCACCCACACTTGTCCTCTCTGTCACCCGAAGACCACCCCTGCGCTTCACTGTAGTCCAAGCCCACCAGCTATGGTGGCTGGGCTATGGCGCTGCCCTCGGCAGCGCCCTCCTCCTTTGCACGACCGCACGTGCTGCACCTCGCCTCTCCTCACTAGCAGCAGCCTACGAGCATAAGCTCCAGCAGCGCTGCCGCCCAGCATGCGAGTGCCTGAATGAGGCTGCCTGGCCAGAGCTCTTTCCTTTATGGAAACAAGTGGACCCGCCGCGGCTACGCTGCGGCGCAGGACAATGACAAAAACATTTTGCGAAACACCCCAGTCATCAGTTGGAACATGCCAGCCGAAAAGGCCATTCCACTGTGGCAATATCTTTCAGGGACATTTTGACATATATGTCAACTTATGGGGGCATTTGGAAAATTACCCCTCCCCCCCAAAAAAGGCTGACTCTCTCTCTCTCTCTCTCTCTCTCTCTCTCTCTCTCTCTCTCTCTCTCTCTCTCTCTCTCTCT
>BFEA01000083.1:1802813-1825192 GCA_003427395.1 Chara braunii
AGAGAGAGAGAGAGAGAGAGAGAGAGAGAGAGAGACTGACACGTGGCACTTCGCCCAATAAAGAAAACCAATGAAATAGGGAGGAGGAGGAGGAGAAAGGAGGAGGAGGAGGAGGTGGATGAGGAGGAGAGAAGAAGAAGAAGATGAAAGGAGGTGGAGGCGGAGGAGAGGAAGAAGAAGAAGAAGAAGAGGAAGAAAGGAGGTGGAGGCGGATACCACAGCGGGACCGTATCGACCACAACCGGGCAGCGACGACGGGCAGCGACGGCAGCGACGACGGGCACCTCTTCGACGGCGGGCAGCAACGGGAACCTCCTCAATGGCGGGCAGCGACGACGGGCAACGTGAACGAAAAATTAATCGGGCAGCTCTTCGACGAACTGCGCGTTCGAATTCGAAGGCCGCCCGTGGAAAATTATTTGCGTCGGGGGGCGGGGAGGCTCCCACGGGCCAAACCACTTCGAAAATTGCCTCCCCCCCCCCGCACGCAAAAATGCGCTGGGCCCGCCCGGCGCCAAACCGGGGGCCCCAACCGGCCGGGCCGCCCGGGACCCCTGCCGAACGAAGGCTGGGCTGCCGGGCGGCCCGGAGTGTAACACAGTTATTTATTTAATTGTTTGCTGTCCTATTTTTGTCTGTTCACGCGTCGTTTCGGACCTGCAGTTCCCAAGGTCGTGCCTTGGGCCAGGTACGCTTTGAGGCAGGCCTCCCCTGTC
Source organism: Chara braunii (assembly GCA_003427395.1). Taxonomy (NCBI): domain Eukaryota; kingdom Viridiplantae; phylum Streptophyta; class Charophyceae; order Charales; family Characeae; genus Chara; species Chara braunii. The sequence continues at coordinate 1,803,530 of BFEA01000083.1, forward strand.
CAGGTACAGGGTCTGGACGTCCGGTCGGGACCAAGACCCTGTAGGTGACATCTTCTTCTTTTTCTTCTTCGTCTCGCCCTCCATCTCTTCTCCCTCCTTTCTTCTTCTTCTTCTTCTTGTTCTTCTTCTTCTCCTTTCAGAGAGAGAGAGGTAACAGGTAGAGGTTACATTGGGCACGATGCCCAGATCTGATTCAACATTTTTAAGGCAGACTTTGATTGGACATTCGGCAGGGAGACTATTTTTGGACTTCTCTATTGCGATCTTGGTCTTCTCCCTCACCTCCATCTTCGTCTTGCCTCTCCCCCCACCTCTCATCTGTGGTATCTCCCCCATGTGCGTGTCCAAGGATGGACCTTTCTTCCATGTATGCAGTCCCTCCTCCCTCTCTTACATGTGTGGTGTATGACGGTATGTTGCATCAGTATCCGACAGGTCACGTCATATCTTTGAGTCTTCCATTGTGCTATATTATGCTATTTTCATATGCATCTGGATGTACATTGCTTGTTGATGCTTTGCGGACATTGCATTGTCCATTCATCACGTTGCGGATCCTTGGCTCCATATACAATGCCCAACTGGGCATGTATCAGTTGGTATCGGAGCTATCACCAGTGAATCAGGACATACCTGACCTTAACACGCAAAGCAGAGGACCGATCAATCGATCGATTGATCAGTTGATTGATTGATTGATTGATCGATTGACTAATTGATCAATTGATTGATTGATTGATTAATAACGATTGATTGATTGATTGATTGATTAGGTTACTGCGAGGCAAATGCCTCTATGAGCCCCTTTTTCGGCCCCATTCTGAAGCAAGTCGGCCGCCCTAAGTGAAGGCAGGCTCGACAAGGCCCTTAGGGCCCTGTTTTGGTCACCACGCAACTCAAGGAAATTCAGGCAGCTGCGTAGCGCCACTTGGTTGAGAGAACCCAGGTCCTGGGCCGCCTGTGTGAATGTATGAAAAGCAGGCCCTGGGCTGGATACAGGTACTGGGCCGAACACAGGCCAAAGGCAGTTGGGCGCATGCAACCACGTCAGGCCCAAGGCCTGTTCTCGTTTGTGCTGGGCCTCAGGCTACCGGGGCCTACTGGAAGCTTCCTAGGACTGGACGCAGGCAGGCCACTTCGATATAGCAAAGGGCCTGCCTCTGTATTCGGCATTTGGGTGCTGGCTGCATGCTGCGCAAGCGCTGCTGCGCTATTTGCTGGCTGGCGCCTACGCGCTCACGGGCGAGCAGGAAAGGAGCAGGCAGCCATAGCCGAGCTGCACTGCTGTAAGCTGGGTGAGGCGCAGGGTGGTCCTTGGGTGCAAGTGCCATCTGTGTGTTGGGGAATGAGGTTGTGAGTAAGGCAAGAGACATACCTGGTGCTGGAAGCGTGCGACATTGGTCGTTGTATGTTCGTACCTCGGGAGAGCTGTTGTCGTCAACTTCGGCATTGTAGCATAGGCTAGATAGGATCTGCCACATGTAGACTGGGCGCCGAACGCCAGATAGGATACCAACTCTGGTTCTTCGTTGATGATGATGATGGGACTATTTCAGCATTGTCAATTATGCACTCTTGGTGTGTTCTTATTTGGTGAAACTCGTGATGCAATTATGTTGTTGGTTCGAGGTCACGACTATCTGGACTCATATGTATGATGTTGTTTGATTGCTGAAGTTCGCTATTGCTCATCTTCCTTGCAATTTGGTATCGGAGTTGTGGTACGATTGCGCTCATCTGGCGCTTGTTTTCTGCCTTATGGGGTGCATACATGCGGTCCGCTTGGCGAGTTTGGCCGTAAGTGGTGTGTAGTGAGGAGGGCGGAGACAAGTGATAGGCGACCCAGGAGGTGAGGGGATCGCCAGGAAGGCTATTTGGTGTAATGTGGGTGTTGGACAGTGTGATGAGAACTATCTAATGTGCGATTGATGCTGAGGTGGAACAGCGAGATAATGCTGGTTGTGCCGATGCAGTGACTGGTCATTGCAATCCCCATCAGGTCATCTGGTGAGATTATCTCTGTGGTTGGGGGCAGCTATTTGAGGTACGTTGCTCTTAACCTTATCTACCTTCTTCGACACTTCTTACCGTGAGGATGTGTGTTCCTTCTTGAGAGTCCTCTCATTGTGAGGTGTCCAGTGCGGTCAACCTTGAGAGTCGACAATGTTCACGTGGAGCATCTGGGAGAAGATGGGCGGAGCTTTCTAAAGGGCCCTGGACGAAGCACTGGGTCACGGTCACCATGCCAACCCACCGGGAGTAGAGCACGCATGCTTTGCTGATTGTCCTTCGTCTGGCTTGCTGCGCTGTTAGATGGGTGCTGAAGGGCAGGCCAGCCCTAAGAGGGAGACGAGACCGGGCGTCTTTAAATAAGCACCGGAAGGGGAACCATTGGCTGTGATCGTCGTCCGGCTGCGACGTAAAATAATTCCTGGAGTTACTTGGGGGCGGACGCCAAATTGCCTCTGGATCAGCCGATGGTTGTAAGGCTCGCTGCACGCGAGGATAATCCAGTGCAGGGCTGGCCAGCTCAGCAGATACTCGGGGCACAGGGGTGGGCCGAACACACACCTTTAGACATGCGACGCTCTCCAGATTGCTCAGGGACGTTGACGTCAAGTGATACTCAGGGGAACTAAGGGAGGGGTAGATTTCAGGTGATGATAAGTTCGAGAAAATTCCATGCTATCCTATCCACACAAATGATTCTATTTTAATGTTTTTATTAGTTAGGTGTACAGCCATTGACATCTGACAGACATGTAAGGTTAGAACTGTTTCGTGTTCATGGTGCTTCTGTTTGCAGACTAGTCAAACTAAAAATAGATTTATTTGTAGGAATCTGACTTACCTGTTGACCCCAAGTGATGTCTGCTCCAAAATAGCAACCAATTAGTTGGTTTGTGCACTACGTTGCGGTAAGCATCCAGTGTGTATTAGTGCAGATTGTGTACAGTGTTGTAGCTTATGAGTGACGAGGAGGACACTAGAGAGGACGACCGGATCTTGTGATCGGCAAGGCGCCCAGTAGCCCATTTGGCATTAGGTCCAGAGGGTGACAAATATCTGTTCCGCCAGCGTAGAGAGAGGTTGCAGCAGCAGAGGAGGGCTAGAGCAGCAGAGGCTAGCAGGGCACTTGTGAGTGAAGCCGCAACTTCAGAAGCTATGGCTACTTCTGCGCAGCAGACTTCTCAAGCCGGTAGTTCAGGATCTGTCGGGTCAACGGTCGCGCAGACCCAGAGTCAGTCCACTGGCGTAATGGCAAGCCAGCCATTAGTGTTGACCTCCGACGAGATGGCCATACAGCAGGCAGCCCTGCAGGAGGCACAACTACAGCATGCATTAGGACAGATAAAAGCGGAGAAAGAAAGGATGATTAGAAGAAGAGCCAGGATGCAGCGGAGAGAAGCGATCGTTAGTGAGTTAAGAGGAGATGGACCTGACGCAGTGACTGATGATGTGAGGCTCATACGGTCTGTCCTGCTGAATGTAGTTGAGATGCAGGACCATCACACAACCATCCTTCAGGACATCCAGCAACGTCTGGCCCTGTTGGTTGGGCGAGCGCAGGCAACGTCGCCAATGTCCGGGCCTGGTGCCTGGCCCGTTGTACAGCCTCCTCCTCTTGTCCCACCGGTGACTGAGTATCCCCATATGTAGCCCCATCATCGGTCGCGATCGTTTCCCTGGGCATGCCGCAATCAAGAGAGTTATCAGCAGGAACTAGTTTGCAGGTTCCTATACAGACACTGTTCACCCAATCTTCGTTGCAAGTTGCGGTCACCACTCAGCCTCCTGTCTCGCAGCCTGTGCAGCCGCTGGGCACACAGCCCCAGCAGTTAGTACAGCAGCCTGTGTCACAGGGTCCACAGCCCGGAGTGATGCAGGGACCGGGACAAACACAGCGGGTACCAAAGACGGCCATCGCCGCTCCTAAGCCCTTCACAGGGGATAAGAGAGGCAAACACCTCGACAAGTGGTTGAGGGCAAACTTACCTTGCCGCACGAAGAAGTGCTTGTGGCTGCCTCCTAACTAGAGGGTAGTGCAGCAAGATGGTTGAGTGGTTTAGTGCAGCTCCAGGGGTATGGTCATGACTTCCGCACTTGGGCGGTCACCTAGAAATTGGATGACTTCCTTGAGCTGGTGGAGGAAAGGTGGCATGATCCTCAGGAGGCCCAAAGGGCCACTGACGAGATCCTGACACTACACACGCAGCAGTTCAAGTCAGTAAGGGAAGCCACCGATGCTGTTGAGCGTCTGATCTGTGTCCCAGGGTTGCGCTATGACCCCCAGGTACTACTCACCTCCTACCTGAGATGCTTCTCCTTGCCTCTCAGGAACCAGTTGGCAGGTGAGGCCAACATCAATTTGTACAACTTTCCTTCGTTTAGCAAGAAGGCCCTAGACCTTGAGGCGAAGATAGGGCATGGATAGGCACCCACTACAGACGGAAGGAGGAAGACACTGCCTCCTAACTGGAAGGCGAAGGGGCGCATTATGTTTGTCGATAACGATGGTTCTACCATCGAGTTAGACGACAACTTCCAGGAGGGAGTAGGTTCAGAGGCAGGCAGCACAAAAGCTTCAGAGGGTGTAGTCGCTACCGTTGCTCAGAAAGGTAAGGCGACCCGTAGATGCCGTGGAGGTTCCCGGTCTAGGAGTCAAGTCGACCCCAACGCTCCCCCATGGGAGAAGGCGGGTCTCTCAGCGGACGTGTGGAGAGATCGGTACACACCGCAGGCTTGCATTCGTTGTGGTCAATACGGCCATAATCAGTAAAGTGTCGTAACAAGAAGGTGACCGACAAGATCCCACCTACGATGGGGCAGGCGGTAGGATCCTCCCATCCCGTTGGTAGCAATGTTGCCAGCACTTCAGGCACTGCTCCGGGAAACACGTCGGGCCAGTAGGAATAGTAGCTGTTCCTACTAGGGTCGAGGTGGTCGAGACACCCTCACCATCTCGATAGATGGCCCAAGCTACTGACTCCAGTGTCATCCCGCAAACACGTTCAAACCCATCGAGCCTTTGTCCGATGAATGTGTTTGAGTCCTTAGAGGAGCTAGAGGAGGAGTGGTTTAGATCAGACCTGCTAGCTTCTTGGACGGCATTAGTTAAAGCCCCGAAGGGTGAAATGTTCGTCAGCGAGGTAGTCAATGGCGGCCGCAAGGCCGGGGCCTATTATGACACTTGCTCGACTAGGAACTTTATCAGTCGCGCATGCGTTGAGAGGTTGCGTTTACAGGGCCGAGTGCAGCGCCTCAGTGGACCTGTGGAGTCGACCTGTGCCAACAAACAGCGCATGGTAGTCAACGACTACATCGCGTCTCGTTCCTAGTGAGTGACGAACTCCCCATGGACATGTTGTTAGGTATGTACTACCTCTCTGTGGCACAGCCCCAGTTTGACTGGGACCGAAAAGTGGTCAAACACACTTTGCCAGGTGGAGGGACCGCCAGATTGCATAAGTTCAAAGCTGGTAGTCTGATTGAGTCCCACGGGTGCATGTGTGAGGCCGCGTTCTACAATTATTATAAGCAAAATCAGGAGGAGGGTATGTATTTAGTTTATGTCTCTGCTGCAGGCGAGCCGATGAAAATGCCGCCGGAGATAGAGGGAGTAGTTGCCAAATACCCTGATCTATTTGAAGAGTCGACAGGGGTTGTAGAGAGGGAGGTCGTCCACGCGACCGAAATTATCTCAGGGTCTAGCATCCCGAAGGGTAGGATCTATCGGATGTCTCCAGGCGAGCTAGATGAGCTTCGACGACAACTCAAGGAACTCATAGAGAAGGGTTGGATCCGGCCAAGTGTCTCTCCTTATGGGTCTCCAGTACTATTCGTACCTAAGAAGAAGGAGGGAATACTTAGAATGTGCATTGACTATAGGGGCCTCAATGCCATCACTGTAAAGAACAGAGAGCCCCTACCGCGCATCGACGATTTGCTAGATAGAGTGCAAGGGTGTCGGTACTTCGGTAAGATAGATCTGAAGTCCGGGTACCATCAGATTGCAATCCGGCCTGAGGATCAACACAAAACCGCCTTTCAGACCAGGTACGGTCTGTACGAGTTTATGGTGATCCCTTTCGGCCTTTGCAATGCTCTTGGCACCTTTCAGCACGCTATGAATCGGATATTCCATGACTACTTGGATAAGTTTGTTATCGTGTACCTCGATGACATACTTATTTTTAGTAAGACTGTCGAGGAATACGTTAGCACATTTGGACAAAGTCCTCAGTCTCCTACGACAGCACAAGTTCAAGATCAACGGTGAGAAGTGCGAGTTTGGCTGCACCCGTGTCTTGTACTTGGGTCATGAGATATTCGCGGAAGGGTTGAAGCCCGATGACGCGAAGGTGGCCAGCATTCGTGATAGGCTGCGTCCTCAGTCTGTGACTGAGATGAGATCATTCTTAGGGATGACCGGCTACTATCGCAACTTCGTGGAAAACTATAGCATAGTTGTCGCCCCTTTGACTGATGTGACCCGCCTTGACACCCCATGGGAGTGGACTGAGAGATGCGAGGCTACTTTCAGACATCTGAAGCATGCGTTGACGCATTACGAAGTCTTGAAACTTCCTGATCCTGACAAGCCATATATAGTGACTACGGATGCTAGCTAATATGGCATAGGCGCCGTACTTGCACAACAGGAGGGGGAAAAGTTGAGGCCTGTCGAGTGAATGTCCAAAAAGATGCCCTCTCAGAAGGTGGCAAAGTCCACCTATGAGAAGGAACTCTATGCGGTGTACAAGGCTCTAACCCATTGGAGACACTATCTCCTTGGGAGGTTCATCCTCAGGATTGATCATCAGACCCTTAGATGGATGAGAACTCAGCCGGTACTCTCTGACACTCTCAAGCGTTGGATCGAAGTCATAGAGCAGTATGACTTCGAGCCCCAATACATCGAGGGCGAGTACAACAAGGTTGTTGATGCCCTGTCGCGTAGTTCTGATTTCTCAGGTGCGCTGATCACCGAGTTTGGGCTTGCGGACAATGTTACTCAGTTCATGGTGGACGCCTATCGCAAGGATCCGTTCATGTCTGAGATCATCCGCAGACTCGAGGAGAAGGACAAAGTGACTTCTGCCAAGTTTGAGTTGGTCAACGGCTTGCTGTTCCTTGAGAAGGCCGGGAATAAACGTTTGTGTGTTCCTAATAGGGAATCTTCGCGTAGTTTATTTTTAGGAGAATGTCATGATGCCACCATACATTTTGGCTTTAAGAAGACTGCAGCCAATCTGTTGCAGCGGTTCTGGTGGCCCACGATGCTGAGAGATGTGAAGCTGTACGTGGAGACTTGTCAGGTCTTTCAGAGGGACAAGCCACGTACCCAGGCTCCTCTTGGGTTCTTGAAGCCCCTTCCGATTCCAGAAAGGCCTGGTGAGAGCCTGTCCATGGACTTCATGGATACGTTGGTCACCAGCAAGAGTGGTATGCGCTACATCTAGGTTAGTAGCAATGCCAGAAACAGCAAGAACGGAGTATGTGATCAAAATGTTTAAAGAGAACTAGGTTAGGGACTTTGGTTTACCGAAGTCTATTATTAGTGACAGGGATGTCCGATTTACCAGCGAACTGTGGAAGGCCGCCGCTACAGAGCAGGGGAACCCAGTTGCAGATGACTTCTGAGAATCCCCCAGAGGCCAACGGCCAGGCCGAGCAACTAAACCGCGTCGTACAACATCTGTTGAGGCATTACATTAAGGACTGGGATGAGAAGCTTGCTCTCATCGCCAACAATGCGGTACACAGCGCCACCGAGGTGAGCCCGAACAGTTTGCTATTGACTTCCAAGCCTAAACTACCTTTAGATTTTCTCCTTCCTAAGAATCAGGCAACTGCTGCACCAGGTACTTTAGAATTTGCCTATCGGTATGAACAGAAGATGCAGCAGGCTGTAGAACAGATGCAAAAGGCACAGGCGGCTATGATAGAATCTGCAAACAAACACCGCCGTGAGTCTTCATTTCAGGTTGGGGATAGAGTATGGATTAAGTCCTCAGAACTGGGACAGGAGCACGGGATCTCTCGCAAGCTCATGTTACAGTACTTTGGACCATGGGAAGTCTTAGATATTGTTGGGACTGATCCGGATGGACCTTCTTACGTAGTCCGGATCCCTGGTCATCTCCGTACTTACCCTGTTTTTCACGCCTCCAAGCTTGCACCGTTCAAAGAAACAGATCAGTTTCCATCTCGCCGATCAATGCTGCCCCCAACCATGGACGGAGAGGTGGATATCGATGATATCGTCGACCATAGGGAGATGCCAGTGGCAAGAGCAACATGCAGGGGACGTACTACGAAACCGAAGCTGCGGTACAGCGTTCGGTTCCAGCATCACATTGATCCCAAGGAGGACCGCTGGTTTACCAGGGAGGAACTCATGCAGACTGCTCCTCAAGTTGTAGCCCATTACGAGAGACCTCTGCAGAAGCGAAAACGCCCAATGATTGACAATTGAGTTTCACTGTTGAAGCTAAGGAGGAGGGAATGCGAGGCCAATGCCTCTATGAGCCCCTTTTTCGGCCCCATTCTGAAGCAAGCCGGCCGCCCTAAGCGAAGGCAGGCTCGACGAGGCCCTCAGGGCCCTGTTTTGGTCACCACGCAACTCAAGGAAATTCAGGCAGTTGCGTAGCGCCACTTGGTTGAGAGAACCCAAGACCTGGGCTGCCTGTGTGAATGTATGAAAGCAGGCCCTGGGCTGGATACGGGTACTGGGCCGAACACAGGCCAAAGGCAGTTGGGCGCATGCAACCACGTTAGGCCCAAGGTCTGTTCTCGTTTGTGCTGGGCCTCAGGCTACCGGGGCCTACTGGAAGCTTCCTGGGACTGGACGCAGGCAGGCCACTTCGATATAGCAAAGGGCCTGCCTCCGGATTCAGCATTCGGGTGCTGGCTGCATGCTGCGCAAGCGCTGCTGCGCTATTTGCTGGCTGGCGCCTACGCGCTCACGGGCGAGCAGGGAAGGAGCAGGCAGCCATAGCCGAGCTGCGCGATGTAAGCTGGGTGAGGCGCAGTGTGGTCCCTGGGTGCAAGTGGAATTTGTGTGTTGGGGAATGAGGTTGTGAGTAAGGCGAGAGACATACCTGGTGCCGGAAGCGTGCGACATTGGTCGTTGTATGCTCGTACCTCGGGAGAGTTGTTGTCGTCAACTTCGGCATTGTAGTATAGGCTAGATAGGATCTGCCACATGTAGACTGGGCGTCGAGCGCCAGATAGGATATGAACTCTAGTTCTTTGTTGATGATGATGATGGGACTATTTCAGCATTGTCAATTATGAACTCTTGGTGTGTTCTTATTTGGTGAAACTCGCGATGCAATTTTATTGTTGGTTCGAGGTCACGACTATCTGGACTCATATGTATGATGCTGTTTGATTGTTGAAGTTTGCTATTGCTCATCTTCCTTGCATTACCCTAATTAGTCCCCACTCGGGATTGACTGATTGATTGGTTGATTAGGTTACCCTATTAGTCCGCATTCGAGATTCATAACCTAACTGCCAATTCCCAAAAAAAAATAAAAAAATCAGAAATTCCTTTAGCGCTGATTCGTTTTTTTTTAAATTGTCATAAATACGAAATCGCGCAGTAACCAAAATTTTTGATTCTTTTTTTTTTTAATTTGAAAATTCGCTGGTTGACAAATCCGATTTTTTTTTTAAGTTTCGGAAATAATTCCTTGCGTTAATTCATTTTTTTTATTGATTCCGATTCACGCATTTATTAGTAGCTGAAAATTTCGATTGCTTGCATTTTGTTGGAATTCAAATTTTTCCGTTGTTATAATATTCCAATTTTTGCACGGAATATCAGTGAAAACGATATACAGAAAGCCATGTTGTGAAATCACACAGATGTCCATGTAGTCACGTACAAACAGAGAGCAACAATGCACTGAGATTCCGTCCAAATAATATCCAATGTCGCTCCTCTCTGTCTGGCGCCCAGAGCCCAGCCTACACTACTTGCCTATCCTACTACAGCCGCATTCATGCAACAGGCTCACTTCGACTTTGAAGACCGATGTACATGACGTCAACACCATAGCCGAACTCCCTCTTGCAGCAGGTACGTATCTCGTCTCCCCTCATCAGACCCTGACCACCCACACTTGCCTCCTTCCCGAAGACCACTGATCGCCCCTTACCCCTTAGCGCCCTGCAGCCCGACTTCGGCTGCTTGCGCTCCACTGCCTAGCATAGCCCCTCTCACCTCACAAGCGCCCAAACACACCCTGGCCGCATACGCAGCCTCTCGTGCAGCAACGCAGCAGCATGACGGCAATGCCTGTGTGGGCCAGAATGCCTGACCCTGGCTGCCTCCTCCCCTAAATAGAAGTGGCAGCCTTTGTTTGGCTGCTTGTGGTCTGGTTGGGAAGCTTCCAGTAGCTTTCGGTCGAGCCCCAATGCCAGCGCCTAGGCCCTGCCCTGCAGTCGAGGGGCTGGGCCCTTCACAGTTGGGCACGGCCAGTATTTCCAGACTTCCCCGTTTGCTGCATTTGCAATGAACCCCGGAGCAAGTATGTTGACAATGCTGCTTTCTCTCAGGCCCGTGGCCACTTCGTGATGTATCTGCCTGGCAAAATGTGTGCCCAGGCGCAACTATACGGCGCAGCATGTATTTTCCAGAAAGAGCCAAGAGGCTCACGTTCCCTTGCAACCAACTGGCGTGCTGCAACTGCCTGAGTACCCACATATGGAAAAGTGTCAAATTTTGGCCTTCTCGTGAATATTCAGCCCTGTCTTCACTTAGGATGGGCACAGGGCTTGCCGAGGGCGTCTGCCCAAAACATGTGCATGTCTGATAAGGGCCCTGCGAGGGCTCATTCCTTGCATTCCATCCCCCTTAGCTTCGAAAGTCCGCTGAGATGCTTCATGTTGGTGCCTTCCCCTTCAGTCTTCGTTCGTACTCGGCCACGATCCAAGGAGTTGTCTTGACAAGTTCTTCTCTTGTGAACCATCGATCTTCCTTAGGATCTGTATGATGCCTGAACTGTATCCGATACTCTCTCAAAGGTTTAGACGGTCTTCCCCGGCCAGCTGGCTTGGGAACAGGCATGCCTCTGCGTTCCAGAATATCGTCGACATCGACGTGACCATCCATGCTTGCGGGCAGCATTGATCTCCTTGATGGGAATTGTTGTGTCTCAACGAAAGGTGCAAACTTTGAGGTGTGAAACACAGGGTAAGTGCGTAGGTAACCAATGATTCGAATCCCGTACGAGGGACCATCTCCTTCACTACCCACAATATCTAGACTTCCCAGGGACGAAATACTAAGGGATTAGTTTCCTAGAGATGCCGAACTCCTGTCCCAACTCACTAGCCTTGACCCAGACACGTTCCCCTACCTAAAATGTGGACTGTCGGCGATGCTTTTTCTCAGAAACAATCATTGCTTCTTGAGATTTCTTGACGTGTTCAACAGTCTGCTGCAACAGATTCTCAAACGGGACACCAAACTCTATGGTTCCAGGAGTTGCAGCCGTTCGGTTTTCAGGCAGGAGGAAGTCTAGAGCAGCTCTAGGCTTCCATCCCAAGTGCAACTGATTGGGAGTGACACCGGTGGTGTTGTGTACAGCATTGCTGTATAGACTGGCGATGAGAGGTAACTTCTCATCCGAGTCATCTGGGTTGGGCTTTATGTAATGCCTCGGCATATGCTGCACCACTCGGTTCATCTGTTCAGCCTGTCCGTTGGCTTCGGGATGATTCCCATAAGTCATCTGGAGTTGGCTGCCCATCTGTTTTGCGGCCTTCTTCCACATCTCACTGCTGAAGCGAACATCTCTATCACTAACAATAGTCTTTAGCAGTCCAAAGTCACCCACCCAGCTATCCATGAATAACTTGATGACGTGCTCTGTCCTGCTGGTCTCCGACATGGCAATTAGTCTAGTGTACTTAGTGAACCTATCAACTATGACGAAGATATGCCTCTTGCCACCCTTGCTAGTCACGAGGGTATCCATGAAGTCCATGGAAACACTCTATCCCGGACCAGCAGAAATGGGTAGAGGCTTTAACAACCCAAGCGGAGCTCGAGTCCGCGGCTTGCCTCGTTGACAGACCTGTCAAGTATGCACGTACTTGTTTGCATCGTCAAGCATGCCACCAGAATCGTTGTACCAAGTTACCAGAAGTCTTCTTATAGCCAAAATGTCCTGTTGCGTCATGGCACTCACCTAAAAACAAACTACGCAAAATCTCTCTAGATGGAACCGCTAATCTCTTGAATCCTGCCTTCTCAAGAAAGAGCAACCCATCTGCCATCACAAACTCAGCAGATGTGGCCTTGTCTTTGGCCTCCAGTTTGTGCATGATGTCCATCATGACATGGTCTTCCTTGTAGGCTTCCACCAAGGATCGAGTTACCTTGCCAGATAAGTCAAACTCGGTAATCAACGCACCTAGGTAGTCTGCCCTACGTGACATCGCATCAGCAACCTTGTTATACTCTCCTTTCACATAGTCTACCTTGAAGTCATATTGATCTATAACTTCAATCCAACATTTGAGTGCATCAGAGAGAGCACGTTGTGTCTTAATCCACTCGAGTGTTTGATGGTCAATCCTTAGATTGAAGAACCTTCCCAACAAATAGTGTCTCCAGTGGACAAGTGCCTCATAGACGGTGTAGAGTTCCCTCTCCTACGTGGACTTCGCCAATTTCTTGGATGACATCTTTTTGCTCGTGTACTCAAAGCCTCAACTTCTTTCCTTCCTGTTGTGCCAGCACTGCACCAATGCCATATTGACTTGCATGAATGGTCATAACAAATGGCCTTTCAGGATCGGGGACCATGGGAACCTCATGATGTGTGAGGGCTTCAATCTTTTGAAAGCAGCCTTACATATGTTTGTCCATTCCCATGGAGTATCAAGGCGCGTTAGATCAATCAAGGGAGAGGCAATGGTACAATAGTTTTTTACAAAATTGCAATAATAATCACACATCCCCAAGAATGATCTAACCTCAGTCACAGACTGGGGCCAAGGCCAGTCTCGATTGCTAGCCACCTTCGCATCTTCTTGGCCTAATCCCTTTCGTGGAAACTTCATGACCCAAGTACAAGATTCTAGTACGACCGAACTCGCATTTCTTTAGGTTTATGTTATACTTGTGCTGCCGGTCGGGAGAAAGTACTTTGTCTACATGCTGAGCATGTTCCTCGACAGTCTCACTAAAGATAAGGATGTCGTCGAGGGACACAACGATAAACTTATCCAAGTAGTCATGAGAGATCCTATTCATGGCGTTGTGGAATGTACCCGGCGCATTGCAAAGGCCGAAGGGCATCACCACAAACTCGTCCAACCCGTACCTAGTTTGAAATGTGGTTTTGTGCTGGTCCTCCGATCTAATGGCAATCTGATGGTAGTCGGATTTCAAGTCGATCTTGGTGAAGTACTTACATCCCTGCACCCCAATAGATCCTCGATGCGCGGTAGGGGCCTTGCGTTCTTAACGCTGATGGCATTGAGGCCCCTTTAATCAATGCACATCCTTAATGATCCTCCCTTCTTCGAAACGAATAGAACGTGTAAGCCGAAGGGAAAGATGCTAGGTCGTATCCAACCCTTTTCTGCGAGCTCTATCAGTTGCCGACGAAGCTCGTCCAACTCGGTCGGAGCCATCCTAGATTCTCCCTTTGGGTATCCTGCTCCCGGGGATGATCTGTATGGTATGGACAACCTCCCTGTCTACGACTCATGTAGGCTCATCAAAGAGATAAGGGTACTGTTTTCTATCTCTGGGGTATTTTAACGACCTCCCCTTTCTCAGACCCTTGCGTATTCCTGACAAACCTGGAGATTCTGTGTCCATTGACTTTATGGATGTTGGGGTCAACAGTAGGCATGGCAAAAGTCAAGACATGGTCATAGTTGATAGGTTTAGCAAATATGCAGTTTTTATCCCTTTGCCTGCAGAGGCACGAACATATGTAGTAGTTGGAAAGTTTTTTGACCATTGGGTCCAGTGAGCATGGTATACCGCTGTCGATAGTTAGTGACAGAGATACCAGGTTCACCAGTCAGAACTGGCAAGAACTAATGAAAGTCTATGTTTCCAAGTTGTTGATGTCATCTGGTCGTCATCCTGAGACTAACGATCAGACTGAACATATGAACAAACTCCTGCAACATGTTCTTAGAATGTACATTAGGCCCGACCAGATCAACTAGGATAAAATGCTTCCAAAGGTAGCCAGTGCATACAATAACAGTGTGCACTTAGCCACATGTCGCACTCCCAACGAACTTCACAAGTCGTTTAGACCGCGTCGACCATTTGAAGGACTAAACCGGGATCAAATTCAGAGGTTACCACCCGGTAAACGAGAGTTTGCGATACAACACGAGAAAGAGATAGCTACCGTTGTTGATAACCTCAGGAAAGCCGAGCACCGAATGATAGAACAAGCTCATAAGCATCGTTGCCCCTCACAGTTTCAAGTAGGCGACTTAGTTTGGGTCAAGTCAAAAGAGTTGGCTCCTGAGGAAAGAATGGACTGTCCTATACTATTGAGATTCCAGCACACCTCCACACCTACCCAGTATTCCATGCGTCAAAGTTGTTGCCTTGTGTCACAAGTCAACAGTTTCCATCACGGCGATCCATGATCCCTTTGGATATGGATGGGAGATACGACATTGATGGTATAGTACGTGACGAACTCTTCAGGACAGGAGGTAGAGGTCGTCCACAGAACCAATACAAAGTCAGATTTTCCTTCCAAAAGCCAGAAGACGACCGCTGGTTCACGCGAACAGAACTTCTAGAGACAACTCCCGATAAAGTCCGAGCTTACGAAAGAGATAAGAAGAGTAAAGGTCCTTCCTTAGACGGAGGTATTCTCGGAGGACCTCGAATTTAGGCCGACGAGAGTGAAACGGTTTTCACCTTTTTGCAGTCATACATGCGGGCCCTAGAGTTTGATCCCCAGACCTCACCTTACCCATGTACAGTATCGAGTTGACCCCCGAGTGTTTGAACCCGTGACCTATGTTTCGATAGTTGGTTGCTTGTCTATCGTAGGTTTGTGTAGATGTAGGGGTTCGATCTGTAGGTCTGTCGAGTAAGGGTCATAGCTGTGTAGAGGTCGAAACTGTTAGGCTAAAGGTCTGAAGGTGAGTCGCAGGTCCAACTACGTTGAGTTGGCAGTGCAACCTCATGCAGTGAGCAGTACCAGTCCCATTCACCCTCAGTCCGTTCAAGCAAGTACCGTGTGGGACTGTGCACACCCAAGGCCTAGAGGAAAAGGGCAGACCAGCGGCAAACAGAAGTATAAATCAAAAAGCAGTGCCCAACACTACATTCATTTGCTGCGTAAGACATGCGGAAGTGCTGCTACAACGTCTTGTGCGAAGATGGTCTGCACGTTGCCCGAAGACGAAGTGGGCTGAAGAAGATAGAGCGAGTATAGGCAGTGATAGTTGCCGGCCTTAGTCGTCGAGTTAGCGTTAGTAATTAGTGTGTGTGTGTGTACGAGTGTGGGACCATGTGTGGTGGTATTCAGGGTAATCCAAAGTTGAGTATGTGCGAATGGTGGCATTGGACATAGTGACAAGAGTTGGTGTGCAGGCGCTGATGCGCCATAGCTTATTAATGCGATTCTGCATCTGAACTGTGTTCTTGTTTTCCATATCTTTGAGCTTTGAGTGGGCGCGATGCGCCAGTTTGAATCGCCATCTGTTTGCATGTATGCGAAGTGGAAAAGAAAGCAAGTCTGATTACAACAGGACATGATGATAGCCTCAAACTTGATTAGGTAGAGGTAGTTGTCAACAACATTGCAAATATCGCCTGAAGAACTCTAACGTGCTCATTGATTGATAGCTTAAGCCCAACGTTTGGAAAATGGAGTGGCCGCAAGAGGGGAATTGGAAGTAGGAGAACCCCTCTGGCGAGAAAGAGAGTAAGCTGATTTTGAAGACGAAAACGGTTTCGGTGATGGTAGCAGCAGGAAAACTACGAGGGGTAGAGTCTAAAGTAAGTTCTCCTTCTTTCGGTTGTATGGTATGCAAGTCTGATATGTTATGCACATCGCAAACAATAGGAAGGGCCAAAGAAATAAACGCGACCAAGCAGACGACATGGATGGTCGGAATCCAAGGGATCAAGACGACAGGATAAATACCAGTCGAAGGTTCAACGACAAGGGGGTTGAAGACGATGCAAGGGGAATTTTGGGGAGAGTGAGCCATAACGAGAGGAGACCTGTAGGATCCCAAGGAATGGGGCCGGTCGTAGTTGGTAATATGGAAGAGTCGCAAACTTCGGGTGGTGGATTAACGAAGAAAAAAAAGGTAGCGGATACCCTTCGAAGACTTAAGTGGAGCAGATGGTAGGCAAATTACAAGGCTGGTGTAATTGAAGAAACGATGACGGACATCGAGGCTGAGGATGACAACGAGCTACACGAGAATGGACGGTGAGGTGAGACGTGACGAGAGCACATGATTGGAAAATCCGGTGGATGGGGAAGGGGCGGAAATGCGAGCGTAACAAGAGGAGTCCGACCTTCTGAGATAGGGACAGCGGAGGGAGTAAGGGAGCCAGGAGCGAACTTTGGAATGACTCAACAGACAGGGGAACAATCTTTGTCAAATGAGGATCAATGGTGAACTATGGAATCTAAGGGGGAGACTGACAGTTTGGCTCGACCAAGAAAGGAGTGTCATAATAGAGAGTCGCCAGCGAAACAACGAAGGATCTGGGGCCCTAGCGACAACTGGATACAAAGTGAAAAGAGGGTTGAAGGAGTTGCATGATCAAGACGAAGGAGGCAACAAGCAAAGAGAAAAGATAGGAGATACCCTACAGGTGGTACAAGCCAGGTATCTCGAAGCGCATTGGCACCCCAAGAAGCCCTCGCTCCAAGACCCGAACGTCGGGTCAGTCGAAGGGATCATACCAAGGAATCATGTCGATATTGTACCATGGTGGGAAACCCTGGGTGAACCGAATGGTGGGATCGGAATGGCGGGAGAATCAGTAGATTGAGAGTTAGTAGAAAAATGGGCTGCGCGGAGCTATGGCGGAGAGGGAAGAAGGTGGGGAGTAAAATTGTCACAAGTCGATCATTTCTTGAGCGATTTCAGTGATGTAAGATACTAATCTGGGGTTTTGGGCCATTGCGAATCCGATGGCAGTGTCGGATTTCGCGATGGAGTAACGGACTTGGTGGGGACTTGGTGGGACAAGGTGCAAGAACTGCGCAACTGCTACGGGAATTCTAGCGGGAGTTTCATTCTCATTTTCTAGGTTTTTTTTTTTTTTCCCCTGTTTTAGCGTGGGATTCGACATTGTCTTGCACACCTGAAGAGTGCTAGGATGGAGCAACGCCGCTAGCACGTCTTAGTGGTTGGGCCTTGCTTGTGCCTTCTGTTTCGAAGATACTGTCCTCCCTCCCGATTTTTATCTTTAAGGATTGTCTTCACGATCGAGCTCTCCGTCACTTTGATTGGACCTCCGCTTTGGCCAAGGTGTTCCTGATCTTGCGGTGGAGTTAGTAGGGGGGAGAGAGAGAGACAGAGAGAGAGAGAGAGAGAGAGAGAGAGAGAGAGAGAGAGAAAGAGAGAGAGAGAGAGGCTTACCAGGTGGGGTGGCTGATGCCACGCGGCCTCTGTACATGAGCACAGTGAATCTCCCCGCATTTTGGCGGAAGGTTCACCCGATTTTGTCCATCCTATTGATGGAAATAGCGTGAGGCCAGCCGCGGCGTTGGGGACTTACCTATTGGAGGGTGCGTTGCTCATCCTATCAAAAGGAAGGATGTATCAGTCCACATTTCAGCGGAAGATTCATGCTGATTTTTGCTCGTTTTCAGTGATGGAAGTAGTCCCTCTCCCTCTCTCCCACCCGTGCACTGTAACACTTGTATCTGGTAGCCTTTAGTCCAGCTTGGCATCAAGAATTCATTCCAAATGTATCTTTCTGCATTCTAGCGGAAGATTCGTTCTCATTTTGCACGACTAAATGAATGGCAGAGTGTTGTCGGCGTCTGTGATCGAGTCCTGTTTGAAAGTTTCGGAATCTATCGCGGGGGTGACTTTCCCTGGTGATAGTCGTGGGGCCTTGTTTTCTTGGTGGTCACCCCTACGGATTTCGCTGACACAAAACTCGGGGTGTTCCGATCCTCCGTTACCCGGAGTACGTCACTCTGGATGGTGTATATTGCATGTGCAGTATAGCAGTGAGCGAAGAAGCAGGGGAGGCTGAGAGAAGGGAAAGGACGTGCATAGCAAAAACAGGGTGAAGATCGAGGTAGAGAGGAAACAGGGCGATGTGCAGAAGGCATCGGGCTGCTTGCTTCCTAGCAGGAATCATGAGGAGAAGGGCAGGAGTGCAGTTGTATTGTTGGAGAAGCCGGATTAGTCATCGAAAGTTGAAGAAAGAGAGGAGGAGTCAATGCACGTACCTATTTCTTGTGAGGACCCGCATGAGGAAAATCCACAACTGCCTTTTGGTTACTGCCGATACGAGGTTGATGTTGTCACTGTGATTTCATTGAGCACTACTGAGGCTTGCTGCTAGCACACAGCGGTGTACTCTGTTTTGTTCCTCCTGCGCCTTGCTGTAGCGCAACGGTTGTTGTGTTACCTGTTGTTGTTGAGCATTGGAGATGAGCTCTATTTGGACGCAGCCGCTTAAAGCTACGCAGGCGAGGTGTTGTCGAGATAAGCATCGTGCAATAAGTTGAACGATGGTTGGTGCTTGAAAGGGGGCTGCTACTGCGCTTTGCTTTCGAGGAGCTTGCCGCTAAATAGTGGCGATGCCGTTTATTATGGTCCGTGTTGGATGATTACAGGGTTCTACTTTCGCTGTTGTCGAGTAATCGAGGGATAAGGGCAACCGTGACAACAGGCTGCTATACCTTGCTGCCAACTATGCCTACCAGGTTCACTGATTGCTGAGCTTGCCAGACTTCGAAGCTTGTGGTCAGCACTACTGTTTCGGTCCAGAGCGGCCACGACCGTGTGTTCGGTCTCAGTTTGTATTTTAAAGGCGAACCGGTGGTTGTGCTGGCCACCAATTTTTATCCTGAGGTTCATTATTCCAAGCACCGCTCATCATATTTGATCGAAAAAAGTACACAGGTCGTCCGCAAGGGGGCATGTCTAACTACTGGCTGATGCACTATTCGTCCTACCGTTGTCGCGCCCCCACTGCTTCAAGGGTCTTGTTAGATATCCTTCCCCGGACCGAGCTCAGTGGGTTAGAGGACTGGCAGGCTGTCACGCAGGATTTTGATAGGTCTGTTTAGAGATAGTCTTTGTCATACAGCCGAGTAGTTAGGGTTATCCCTCCTGCTAGCGGCGACACGGCTTAGAGTGAGGCGTTCGGGTTTATCGCCTGCACCTGACCCCGTATAAAGGATAGACCCAAGGTCACCGGACTCCCTATCATTCAGGAGTCCTTCAAGTTGCCTTGAGTGTAACCTGTATAAAATAAGGAGGAAAATAACTTACATGCATCATAGAGCAATTGACACTGGCAAAATGAGAAGACCAAAAACCAGACTCTGCAAGAGTATGACCAGAGATACGAGACTGAAGAGTAGTACATAGAGTATGCAAGGAGCAGCCATCGGAGGGCTGCAGTCACTAATAAATCATAATGTCGTAATACATCATAGTGACTGAAAAGAGAGAACCTCAATCAATGATAATAAGCGGTACCCCCTCGTGAGTGAGTGTTGTCGTCTGGGACTCCATATCTGGCGCCTCGTCATTGAGAACCCGCGTCGCTATAGACTCTAGAACCACATAGCTGATATCGAGAGGCGTTGTTGGATCAATCTTGCAGATATAGGCCATACATCTCGCCATCTCCTCGTCTGCGACACTCCTGAGATAAAGCTCCTCCGCAAGACTGATGTCACCTGAGGCTCCAATCAATATCTCAATCCGTCCTCTCCCACCAGAGTAGATGGCGGAAACCTCAAGAAAGCGATCTCCGTAAAGAGGCTTCCGGAAGGCCTGCATAGCAAAGTCCGTCCCAACCAAATGACTGTAGCCATCTCCGAGATATGGGACCGATCCCTCCCCTCTTGGGGGACCGATAACTGTCTCGGAYCTGTTTGACATGTAGGAGTCAATCACCCTCAAGTAGATACCGTGCAAGAAGATATGCAATCCTCCTCAATGTCGCTCTCCGTCGTCTCCGCTCACCAGTCTCCAGCGCTCCTGCTACTGTCCAAAGAATCAGTCCCAGTGAGTGTCCCAGTCGAAGTAGTCGCCAAGATCAACSTCACTCACAAAGCAGGGCTCCAAGTCCGACTCATCTGTCTCTGATCTCTGTACGCATGTGGTGATTGGGACCCCGGATCTGGCTATCTCTCTCCGGATTCGGCTGTCCTTCCGCCTCTTTTCCTTGCTGTCGGACTCACTAAGGGGCTTGGGGTTGCATCCGTCAAAATCGAAGGAACCTCTCAATCAATCTACCCAACGTAGGGGCAGTCTTGCATCCGTCACTAAGGTACACGAGGGAACACCACGTGTAGCCAATAGTCCCTCCAATAACTCTCCCTGCGAAATATGTAATCCGCAATCCTGCCGTATGTGGTGCCCTTCACTCCCGTCTCCGCCCCCTTCACCGAGTAGGTGATCACGAGCGTGTGTCTCGAGGTCGAGGACTCATTAGCCCTGATAGTGAAACTCTGATGTCCCACATGCCTTTAGCAGAACCTCTCAATCAATCTACCCAACGTAGGGGCAGTCTCACGACCACGGGCCTRCTTGGATAGAAGGTGCACTCTCACTAATGCAAATACTCCCTCCAAAACCTGGCCAGATAGCAATCAGCAACTCAATGTGGAGGMCTGTCTGAATGGTCTGACTGAACTGCAACTCGATATAGGGCCCGCCTGAATGGGCCCGGCTGAACAGCAACTCAATATAAAGCCCGCCTGAATGGGCCCGGCTGAACAGCAGCTGTCTCAGAAGAAAGGGCCCGCCTCAAGAGGCCTGGCTGAAAACTGCAACAATCTCGAGAGGTGGGCCCGCCTGAAGGGGCCCGGCTGAACAGCAACTCAATATAAGGCCCGCTTGAATGGGCCCGGCTGAACAGCAGCAATCTCAAAAGAAAGGGGCCCGCCTGAAGGGGCCCGGCTAAACTGCAGCAATCTCGGTAGATGGGCCCGCCTTAAGGGCCCGACTGAGCAGCAAAACTGATCAGTCAAAACATCTCATGCACAGGGACCAGTCATAACTGCTGAATGTACTGGGGYTGGACTGTACCAAGTCAACTGTGCGGGGACTGAACTGCAAATGCTCCCCATGCGAAGGAGAATATCACGTGCATGAGGTGGTGCTGATCAGCAAGGGAATAAATCAACGGGTGCGTGAAGGCAAATCAACCCATAATAATCATAGGCTCGGGTGCACACGGGCACGCACTCAAATGACAATACCCAGCCTGGGCGCACATAGGCGCGTACTCTAATGCACTCAAATGGCAATATCCAGCGCAAGCGCACATGGGCGCGTACTCAAATAACGATATCCAGCCTRGGGCACATGGGCGCACACWCTAACAGCAATGTCAAGCTTGGACGCGCAAGGGCTCGCACTCTAACTGCAATGCCAAGCTTGGGCGCGCATGGGCGCGCACTCTAACTGCTATGCCAAGCTTGG
>BFEA01000083.1:1839890-1853984 GCA_003427395.1 Chara braunii
CTCAAGCACTCAGTCAGGCACGCATTCATCACCCAGGCACGCCAACCACATACAGGCACGCACTCAGACCCAACACAACCCACTCAACAGGCAGGGGACTTAGTACSGCATKCATTCCAYGAGCAAACTCAGAAATCAGCTGTCTGTTACAGTCCGTGTGATGACGGGTCATTACACCAGCTTGACCATGACCGTGGACGTCCCTAGGCGCGATTTTGACGCAGAGCGGGGTTTGACCGCGGCGAGTTATTTTCCGTTGTTGCGCCGCACCGTCTTCCGACACCGTAGGTAGTAGTTGGAGATAAGCTATGAAGTTGTAAGTTCGCCTATGGTGAACATATTTGGAGTCGATAGTGCTGCGGAGGGGCTGAGCTCGTGGAAAGGATCTATTACTGCAATTTGGAAGGTCGTCAGAAAGTCGACAATTGAAGGTTGACTTCAGTTTGACCAGCGGTTGTGCATTTTGGCCGCCATTGCGGGGCCCTCTGGCGACTGAAGACTACAAGGCCCTCTCTTGGGAGTTGAGTTTGTCCCCCCCTCCTGTACCTCGAGAGTCTCAAACCCCTCATTTTGTCTTTCTTACTCTCAGTCTAGTCGTGTTACGAGAGGAAGGCAGCAAGCGGGATTGCAACCCGTAGGACCGCGAGTCAACCCACCGGTTGCGGGAGCTCTACCGGAACTCAGGAGGAGTTCTGGAAGCAGGAAACTGAAAGGTAACAATTGCTTTCCTTCTATAAACCCTGTCATAACCCATATTTGTATCTTTGTTATATTTGACTAAGTATACTGCGTGTCTACCCTTACTTTGACTTTGAGTTTGACTCTCATGAATTAAACCAGACTTGAGTGAAGGAATGTTTGCGCAAGCTCAGTTTCAGTTTCATTATTAGACTGAAAGCAGATTGTGGGAGTGCATCTGGGGGAAACATGTGAGGTAGGCAGTATTGCTTATGTTTGACTGGGTCAATTAAAGGTTGGCAAGTCTCCATAAGATTGGAGGGCTCAGTGTTATGTTTATTTTCGATTGCTTGAAGGACCAGACAGGTTCCCATAAGATTGGGTGGTTTGGTTGCTTTGACTTGCGAGGGTTGTTTGTGCTTGACTTTTTAGGAACTAGGCACTGTCCCATAAGTTTGGGTGGCTTGGTTACCTTGTTTATTTTGGTTTTTTTTTGTTTTTTTTTAGTCTGAACGAGGGGGTTTGAGCATGTTCCATAAGTTCAGGTGGCTCAACCCTTTCCTGTTTTATTAAAGGGAATGAATCAGGCAGAGGGCCAAACATGTTCCATAAGTTATGGTGGTCTTGGTCCAATGTCGCGCACATGCTGGAACCAAAAGGTTACAACTTGACTATACTTTATTATTATTATTCTATTTATGAACAGGCTGGTCAGACAATGTTCCATAAGTTTGGGTGGCCTGACTATATAGCTTATCACAAACTGAAGAGAGCATTAACTGAGAATACGAAGGGGCAGACTGAATCTTGAGCTAAGGATGATCGGTTCAGTTACATGTTACCTCAAAAGACTAAATGCAGATAATTATATAAAACTGGGATGCTTAAACAGATCAGGGCGACTAGGGTGGCCTCGTCATCTGCCCAAAGAAGAGAAAAGTTGTTGTGCCTTGTGTTTGTGTATATTCAATGGTTGAGCTAGACATGTTCCACAAGTTTGGGTGGTCTAGCTTTACTCCTTGTGTAAGTTGGGTTTAAGGGATAAATCATTGAAAGACCATGAACTATTGTTTGACCAAGTTCACTTGAGGATGGTGAGAGTACTTACCTTTGTGGCTTGTTCTTGCATGTGGCTGAGTGAGATTATTACTTAATCTTAGTTTCAATTGACAGGTAGTTGCTTTAGATGCTCGCCACGTGCTAGAACCATAGGAGTTAGTTTCAATCCCTGCAATTTTTGGGCTAAGTTTTTTTACTTAGATCAATTCTCGCATTTTCTGGGATCATTTGTTATACTTGGCTTTGTATAAATTTTGGTAAGCTACTTTCTCTACGGGAAGTGTTGCCGAAATTTTTGCCAATCCAAGGAGTTAGTCAAAATTTGACTCTTCAAAATTCAACTTGTCTAATTTTTATATATGGCTTAGTAAAAATCTGGAAAGTTTCCTTTTCTAAAGGGAGTACTGCCCATATTTTTGCTTATTCAGGGAGTTGGACATTGGATGGGGCTTGAGTGCGAGGCGTGGTGTGAGTTACAGGGAACAGTGAAGTTGACCACATTGCCTGTGTTTTATGCAGGTTAGTATTTAAAGCTTGGTATATGAGCCGTGCCGTGGAGACAGTGAGAATGACAACCATGTGACGCACGATCTGCATACCTAATGGGTTTATTTTTCCCCTTCGTTTATTTTATCTCGAGTTCTCATTTGATATACGAGTGTTGGGATGTTTATTTATTTATCGAGTGATTTTGCTTGTTAACTTTTATAGTTGGACGTTAGAGTCCGTGGCAGCCGTCAAAGTCAAAACCCCTTTAACTTCTCTCCAGACCCTAGATGATAGAGCTGGTATCCAGGGCAATAAGAGACGATTGCCACCACAGGTATGAACCTATGTACCACCCACACTCCGCAGGGTTCAGAAGTGGGTGTGGTTCTCAACCACACTTGGCGGTTGTCTAGCGTCGAGAGATCATCCCCTCAAGGCGCGTGTCAGCCGACACTTTAGTGTCGAATATGACCCTCGAGACTACGAGGGACCGCATGAATATGGGCGCTACATAGTACGCCATCGTTGTGACTGCTTGCGTATTCATGCATTGTTAGTCGATATGAGAAGACCATGCGTCCACGCGGTTTTATACAAGTCTCACGAGCGGCGACTATCCGATTTCCGCATCGGAAAGTTATGGGATGGCTACTAAGGGACTATGAGTGTTGTCGCGTTGTTTGTTCTATGTCGTTTTGTGTACGTGTGTGTGGGTGTTTTATTTTTATGTTCTTAGAGTGGTGTACGCGTGGTGACTGGGATACGTCCTAGTCGACCGGCGACGAGTCGCGCTTGGGACCTCAGCCCCCCCCAGCGTCGGTTCGCGTGCAGGTCCGATAGAGGCGTAAGACCACGCTTACTCCCTATGCTACAACGAACAAGAAACGCCCTCGGCTGGTCCACCTCTGTGATTGCAGTTGATTAGCTTTCGTACTGTGGACTGGTGGCTCGGCGGGGATACGCCCACCGAAGGGAGGTGACAACTCCCGTAAGATGGAGGTAAGTCGTGCCTCGCGTAGGCCCTATCTTGTCGTAGGGGCTCGCGTGAGGTATGGCTGGCGCACTCGGGCGGAGCGGCTTGCGGAAGCTCCATGTGTATTCGCGACGAGGAACAGATCAACTCCTGCGTGACGCGGCCGGGAGGGTCCCGCCCGCTTGTGCGATGCCGGACCGATGCGCTGGACACCGAAATTGTGAGAGACAGAATTCGCGAGGAACGGTTTTTTGCGCGGCTGCAGTGATCGGACTGTTGGACCAACGTCACCACAAAAGCAAGGCTATGAGCGGTTGCACGAAATCAGAAAATGGCTCCAGGAACCTCAAGTGACCCCTATAAACTCCGATCAACTCCAGCGATAAGGCGAGATCGTGTGCTGGCACTGTAGGATTCCTCAGTCCGAACGACGGCCAACTCAACGTGGAATTTGCAGTAGAATGACACGAATGACCAGAACAGCGGGCGAATCCGAAGCTCGTCAGGTTGCGGCAGAACAAAAAAGACAATGGCTCAAGGACCCTTCTGCAACCCCCACAAACCCCGATTCGGCAAATCGGCAAGGCGAGCTCGGGCGCAGGCAATGCCAACTTCTGCAGTCATAATGACAAACGTGCGTCCACCACGGGCATTTGCACGCGGATTCCATGAATGACCAGAGCGTAGCGCAAACCGCAAAGTTCGCCGAGATTCGACCTTGTCAGCGACCGGTTTCCAGCGATTGCGGTTTTTGTACCACTGGAAGGGCAACCAATATTCGCTGCAGACTTGAAAAGAACATGGCTCTAAGGCCCTTTATCAAACCCCATAAACCCCGATTACGCTGTAGAGCCTCACCCTGTTGAACATTCGAGCATGAGTCGATCCTTCTGCGGGTTCCAATTGGCTGGCCTCCGCCCACGCTCATGCTCAGGGCGCGGGGCCATTTGTCACAGGGTCACCCCCACCTAGTGCTTTGAGATGGATGGCGTTGACCATTGAGCGAGAGCGCTTTAACATTAGGGATGTAACTCATCTTTCTCGCTAGTGAGGCTGTTTCACTGTTCCCTTGCAAGCGTCCTTTTCTTAGTACTTTGCAGTGTTCTCATGCAAGTGCTCCTTCCAATACACTGCTAGTCCAGGGGGTTCTTTTAGACTTCTCTTCCAGGCTAAGCGTCATCCTTAGGTCGCGCAT
The DNA here is from genome assembly GCA_003427395.1 of Chara braunii. Classification (NCBI taxonomy): domain Eukaryota; kingdom Viridiplantae; phylum Streptophyta; class Charophyceae; order Charales; family Characeae; genus Chara; species Chara braunii. Next base: position 1,844,285 of record BFEA01000083.1, read on the forward strand.
CCATTCCCTAATGCAATAGGCCTAGGGCTTCATTGAGGTGCGAGGACGTTGTTCTCCCTCTTAGCCAGTCTACACACTAGCACACATTATCTTCATACATCATGCATCATGCTCCTTGCTTCCCTAAGTACGGGGTCCCCACCCGCATACTCAAAGGACTTGGGGGCCGTTTCGACCGCCCGACACTAGGCAACACTTCAACCAATACGCAACATCCATTCTTCCTTTTCATCCCTACTCAAGGTTGCATGCACAAAGGTCCCAATCATAGACAGAGTTTACGTCAACGGCCGCTTAGCCTTTGTCCTTCCCTTTTTCCTTTTGCCGCCCGAAATACATGGCCTCAGTCCAGCTCAAGACATCCCAAGGCTACTCACCTGCATGCTCAATCACAATGCAAAACAGATACAACCCATTTGGGGTCAACACATAACCCGTCCCACATGCCCAGTTTTTATGTCCTTCGGTTCTTTCCCTTCTTGTTTCCTTCCTTCAGCCAAACCATTCGCTTCTCTTAGCCATGCAGTTGGGGTTCAAGTCTTTCTAAATCACCTTTCTTTTGCTTGGCAACTCTTTCCGAACCCTTCTCGGACTTTGTCAACCGCCAAGCCCCTCAAGTTCTCCTCTTTCTTATCTTCTTGGTGGCACAAGGGCTCGACAACCCTCCCCTTGCCCTCGTCCTCCACCAAATGGGATTCAAAGTTCTTTTTTCGTTTGTGCCCTGGCGAGGTAACAAGTGAGTGAGGGAAGGGTTAGTTGCATTGGGATTTTGAAGAGAAGGAAGAGATAGTCTTCGGGGGCTAAGAACGCGGAGGAGAAAGAGAGGGAGAGAGAACGAGAGAGAGGAGGAGAGAAGGAGAGAGAGAGAGAGAGAAGGAGAGAGGGAGAGAGAGAGAGACCCCCTAGAGGGGAGCACTTTGTAGTGGAAGTTGGTGTAGGTGGTCGCAAGTGTGGTGCCTTCATCGGCTCCACGCATAAGTCGCAACTGCGTTGAGAGACCGCGCCTACAGGACCGGGTGCAATGCTTGAGTAGACCGGTAACATCTACTTTGGCCAACAAAGAGCGCACGTTGGTCGAGGATTGCGTCAAGGACGCGGTTTGTACTTTCTCCTATGCAGGAGGGGAAACTTAATCACAAGATTTCGTTCCTGGTTAGCCAGGACTTACCATTTGACTGGGACAAGAAAGTGTTAAAGCATGAGCTGCCAAATGGGAGAAACGTTAGACTAGCCAAGTATAAGGCTAATAGGTTAATTGGCTCCTACGGGTGTTTGTGCTCATCAACATTCTACAATTATTATAAATAGAACCAAGTAGTAGTCTTATTTCTCTGACAGACTTTACAACTGCGTACATACTCTATGCAATCGGCCTTCATTTCGGGCCAGATATACTCGCACATGAGGTTGGTTAGTGTCTTTTGCCAACCAAAGTGTCCCTCTGTGCCATGGCATTCCCTTAAGATCAAACTACGGATCTCCTCACTGTTAGGAACACACAGACGGTCAACTACATTAGTTTTCTCAAATAACAATCCATCAGCAGTGCGGTAGTCTGGTTCGGACTATAGGGCCTCCCTAACTCTCTTGAGGACGTCACTATAGATAGGATCCTTCGCATTGGCTTCTCTAACCTTTTGCTGCAAGTCTCTCTCCCTACATCCACATAGTGAACTATCGCTCCAAAGTAGTCAGCTCTCCTACTTAGAAAGTCCGCAACTACATTGTACTTCCCTTTTACTGGCTTAAGTTCAAAGTCATATTGATCTAGTTTTGCGGCCCACCTAGTAAGCTTAGTTGTCATCCTGTGCTGTGTCTTCAACCACCTTCGTGTCTCGTGGTCTGAATAGACTTTGAAGTGTCTCCCAAGCAAGTGCTCTAGTGCTTGCCTGAGAGCGTAGAGTTCCCTCTCATAGGTGGATGTCGCTACCTTCTTTGAAGGCATCCTGGCAGACATGAACTCTACGGGCCTATATCCATTGCCATCGTCTTGCTGTAAAACAACACCTATGCCATACTGACTCGCGTCAGTGGTAACAACGAAAGGCAGGGACGATTCGGCTACCTTGAGGACTGGATACCCTATCAAAGCCCGCTTCAACTTCCTCAGGGCTGATGTACAGTCCTTGTCCCACTTCCAGATTGCTTCTTTCTTTAGCAACTTGCGAAGGGTTGCAGCGATGGTAAAAAAGTTTTTGACGAACTTCCTATAATAATTGGCTAGGCCTAAGAACGACTGCAACTCTGTCAGCGTGCGTGGAGTTGGCCAATCTCTAATTGTTGCTATCTTGCTATCTTCAGGTTTTATGTCCTCTCCGTCTAAAGACGTGGCCTAAGTACAAAACCTGTGTCTCGACCCATTCACACTTCTTTGTGTTGATCTTGAAGTTAGCTTCTCTAAGCTTCTCCAAGACCTGCCTCAGATGGCCCTCATGCTCCTAAAGGGTCTTGCTAAAAACTAGAATATCATCTAAGTACACTACCATGAATCTATCTAGCCACGGCCTAAACAAATCATTCATACAGCGCTGGAATGTTGTTGGCGCATTGGTTAGTCCAAAGGGCATAATTATAAACTCATAGTGTCCATATCGCGTCTGGAATGTCAACTTATACTGGTCATCAGGATGGACTTCTATCTGATGATAACCAGACTTCAAATCTGTCTTCGAAAAATACTTACAACCCTGCACCCGATCTAACAGATCATCTACATGGGGCAGTGGTTCTGCATTCTTTACTGTGACGGCGTTAAGACCTCTATAGTTTATACACATCTTGTGTTCTCCCTCCTTCTTGGGGATAAAAAGAACAAGTGCTCCAAATGGAGATGAACTGGGCCTAATCCAACCGTTCTCGAGGAGCTCGTCCAACTGCTTACGCAAATCCTCTAACTCCCTTGGGGAAATTCTATAAATGGCTCCCTTAGGAGTCCTGCTGCCAGGCTCTATCTCTATGTGATGCTGGATCGGCGGCTGACTAAGTTTGTATACTCCTCCAGCAGCTTGGCAATAGCAGGGTCTATGGGTCTCTCCTCTTTAGACTCAGTGACTGGCCTTACATAGGCTACAAAAACCGGCTCTTCTAACTGCTCCTTCTTTACTAAACGCGCGAACGAGGGAGCACTGATAGGTTACAAAAACCTGCTCTTCTAACTGCTCCTTTACTAAACGCGCGAACGTGGGAACACGTAGGCAGCAATGTGCCAGAGAGTTGTTTACTCCTGACACATGAAATAGGCGAGTAGTCTTAACTTCACCTGTGGGACTAGGGAGCCTACACTCATGCTCTCTCAAATGTAGTGTGGCCCTGCTGCCCCTCCCCAGTCCATCCCCAGGACCATATCGAAAGGAATGCTATCCTCTACGAGGAGAGTCGGGGAACGAAGAACTTTCTCCACCTTCCCATCGTTCTCAAGGCGAAAGTGCGCCTCAACTCCCTCAACGTAATCCTCGACTCGCATAGTGCAATTGTCTGCGAGAATACTGACTATAGGGTCTTCTAACTTTTGGACCTTTAGATTTAACTTCAACTTCTGCAGCGCTTTCCTATTGATAAAACTGCGGGTGGCCCCACTATCTATAAGGGCCCCTACTCTACCTCTAAAGATCTCTACGTCTACTAAGACTATCTGTCCTTTCACATCCTTTTTCATTTTGGCCCAGGCAGGCATCCTCTCCTTCTACTCTTTTGCCACGCCTGTCAGGGAAGTACGTAGAGAGACTATAACACGGGCAGTCTCTGGACAGCAATCTGTACTGGCCAGCAACCTCTGCCATAGGCTCATGTGGTTTGGGAGTTCCTTTGTGGTGCGCGCATTGTTTTCCACATGGCCTAGGGGTAAGGGCAATTGCAACCTCTACCACCGGTTGCCTTTGCTGCTTGTGAAGCATAATGGGTTTCTCTATACTTTGGACAATATTTAATTATGTGGTCAGGATTACCGCAATAAATGCACTGATCCTGATCCACACGTTGCTGCCACCCCGACTGGTCCAAGCCAAAATCTTTCCATGGCCTGCCTTGCTGCAAGCCTGGGTGCCATTCACCCCTTCTTGGAGGTGACCGGTAAGATCACGAACAATTTGGCGGGGGACCTTGACCTCTACCTCCCTCTTGGCGGTTTCCTCTGCCGCCAACCCCCTGAGCGCCCTGTCCTCAGCCACCTTGGCCCTCGCCCAGCCCCCTTGGCCCTGGCCTCCTCCTCTTCCTTGCAACCTCCCTCCAGTCGAGACAGCGGCATAGGTCCTCCCCTGAACCCCACTATTGTCCTCCTCCTCTAGGCCCCACTCGATCTGACTATATGGGACCTCGTCCATACCACCTTCATCTAAAGTGAGGATCATATGATCCTTGGCCCTAACTTGGCCATAGATGGTACGACCTTTCCACTTTTTCCCCTCGTCCAAGTCCTTATGCCAGAAAGTGGAAACTGGCATGAACCGTGTCTGAAACAGCACCACCTCCCTACTCAACGTATCATACGTCATGGTGGGTTATCTACTCTTTTCGAAGAAGTGCCCACGCAGGGGCTCTGGCATGGCACGATAAAATAAGTTGACTACCATGTTATTCTCGCACTGTGCAGCGCGAGCGAGTGATCTGGCGAAGTTGGCTGCTTCTTCTTTGAGGGCTTGGAACATAACGAGGACTTGTTCCTCGGCTATAATCTTTTGCAGATAAACGTACGTATTAACATTCGCCTCCCAATTGTCAAAATTTTCTTTGTTCTTCCCACTATAGGGTTAGGGAAACTTAATCTTCACGGGCTCTCTACGGCCAGCTTTGCGCCCTCAATTGCGCCTGTGCAGAACTTCTCTGTGCCCTCTATTCTTGCTTGCATTTCTGCACCTACGTGCAGCATCATCTCGCGTGCAAAGTCCCTGAATCCCAAGCGAATGGAGTGTAAGGCGATATCCGGGGCTCTAGCAAACTGATGTTGCTCATCCCAGGCTTTTGCAAGGAACACGAATGTGGTCGAAGCACAGAAATCCGCAAAATCACACTGAAGTCCATGTACTCAAAGCAAGAGCAGATAGCACAATGGAACCAAGGAACCATCCATTTGAGAACGATACAGCAGAATCGTGAGTCAATGTCCAAGCCCAATCAGGCAACACCAACAACATAACTCAATGTAGCTCTCTCTCTTGAATGGCGCCAGGCGCCCTATCTACTCTACAACCTATACTTACAACTACAGCATGGAAGCAACCAGACAACTTGACGACCAGCGAGTGATGACGTCAACACCAATGCCGACCTCCTCTCCACCAGGTATGTCTCTCTCTTCACCCTCACTCTCCCTTATTATCCCACACAACGCCATTCACCTTCCGAAGAACCACCTTCGCCCTCACCTCCCTCAGCACCCTCTTGCAGCCCGGCCATGGCTGCCAGCGCCCTGCGCCCAGGCTGTGCCCTACCGCTTAGCGCCAGCCTGCCTTCACTCAGCCTAGCGCAGCGCAGCACCTGCACTCGCAATGCAGCAGCATGCCGGCTTTGCTCGCAATGGCCAAGATGCCTGCCCACTCGCCTATTCTGCCTATATGTCAGTGTTGCGTGTGGGCGGTCTGCCTTGAGCCTGCCCCTGGGCCCCAGTACCCATACCCAGGCCCAATGCAGGTGAGGCCCAGGTAAGACAGTTGTGCCCCTTATGCTAGGGCCGTTGTCCAGATTCAGGCCCTGTACCGATTTCCCGTTGGTTTTCCTCGGCCTCTATGACGAAATACTGCTTTTCTGAGGCCAGGGAGCAATGTGTGATTGTCGGCCTCCCAGACTGTCGCCCAGGGCTCAACCAACCGAGGCCCTGGGCTCAACTGCCTTTGCAGGAGTCTGAGGCTCACGATGCACTCCAACCAACTAGCGTGCGGCAACTGTCTTATACCCACTTTGTGAAATGACGTATGAAGGTCTCTCGTGGATATTCTGGCCCGCCTTCACTTGAGCGGGCAAGAGGCTTGCATATGCCTGTCGGCAAGGCCCCATTGAGGGCTCAATCCTCACATTCCATCCCCCTTAGCTTCGAAAGTCCGCTGAGATGCTTACTTCGCAGGTGCCTTCCCCTTTAGCTGCCTTTCATATTCCGCCACCACCTGAGGTGCTGTTTCAATCAGTTCCTCTTTGGTGAACCACCGATCTTCTTTCGGATCTGTGCGATGCCTGAATCTGACTCTGTATTCTCTCTTGGGTTTCGGAGGTCTTCCTCTGCCAAAAGGTCTGGGAAGAGGCATGTCTCTGTGATCCAGAATATCGTCGATGTCCACGTGGCCATCCATGGTTGGGGGCAGCATTGATCTCCTTGAAGGAAATTGATCTGTCTCAGTGAAAGGTGCAAGCTTTGAGGCATGAAACACAGGGTGAGTGCGCAGGTGACCAGGGATACGGATAACATAGGAAGGACCATCCATCTCATCCCCAACTATGTCCAGGACTTCCCAGGGACCAAAATACAGAGGCATTAGTTTTTGAGATATACCGAATTCCTGTCCTAGCTCACTAGCCTTGACCCAGACACGTTCCCCTACCTGAAATGAGGATTGTCGACGATGTTTGTTCTCAGAAGCAATCATTGCTTGCTGAGATTTCCTAATGTGCTTGACAGCTTCCTGCAGCAACTTCTCATAATGCACACCATCAGTCTTCAGGCAGGAGGAAGTCCAGAGCTGATCTAGGCTTCCATCCCAAGTGCAACTGATTAGGACTGACGTCGGTACTGCTGTGTACAGCGTTGTTGTATAGGCTGGCGATGAGAGGCAATTTCTCATCCCAATCATCCTGGTTGGGTTTGATGTAATGCCTCAGCAGGTGTTGTACAACTCTGTTCATCTACTCGGCCTGTCCGTTGGCTTCGGGATGATTCCCAAAGGTCATCTGAAGCTGACTGCCCAATTGCTCAGCAGTCTTCTTCCACAGCTCAGTTGTGAAGCGGACATCTCTGTCACTAACGATTGACTTTGGCAGTCCAAAATCGCGCACCCAGTTGTCCATAAACAACTTGATGACGTGTTCAGTCCTTGCGGTCTCTGGCATGGCAATTAGTCTAGCGTACTTGGTGAATCTGTCTATGATCACAAAGATGTGCCTCTTGCCATTCCTACTGGTCACCAGGGTGTCAATGAAATCCATGGAAACACTCTGTCCCAGACCAGCGGGGATAGGTAAGGGCTTCAGCAACCCAAGCGGTGCTTGAGTTCACGGCTTGTCCCGCTGACAGACCTGACAGGTCTCCACATACTTCCTTGCATCATCTAGCATTCCAGGCCACCAAAATCACTGAACTAAATTGGCACTGGTCTTTTTGTAGCCAAAATATCCAGTTGCGTCATGACATTCTCCTAGAAATAAACTGCACAAATGCTCCCTAGATGGAACAACTAATCTTTTAATCCCGGCCTTATCAAGAACAAGTAGCCCGTCCACCATCACAAACTCATCTTTTGTGGCCTTATCTTTTGCCTGTAGTTTGAGTATGATGTCCATCGCGACAGGGTCTTCCTGATAGGCTCCCACCAGCGATTGAGTTACTTCCTCAGATACGCCAAACTCAGAAACTCAAGCCCCTAGGTAGTCTGCCCTACGTGACAGCGCATCTGCAACCTTGTTGTACTCTCCCTTCAGATACTCTAGCTTGAAGTCATACTGATCTATGACCTCAATCGAGCGCTTGAGTGCATCAGAGAGAGCCGTTTGAGTCTTGATCCATTTAAGGGTCTAACGGTCAGTTCTCAAATAGAAAAACCGTCCTAACAGAAAGTGCCTCCAATGGACAAGTGCCTTGTAGAGAGCATAGAGTTCCCTTTCATAGGTGGACTTTGCCAGTTTCTTTGATGGCATTTTTTTGCTCATGTACTCAATCGGTCTCAACTTCTTCCCATCCTGCTGAGCCAGCACTGCGCCAATGTCGTATTGGCTTGCGTCAGTGGTCACTATGAAAGGCTTCTGAGGATCGGGCAGCATGAGAACCTCATGATTCATGAGTGCATGCTTCAATCGTTTGACAGCAGCCTCGCACTCATCACTCCAGTCCCACGGCGTATCGAGTCGAGTTAGATCAGTCAAAGGAGAGGCGACTGTGGAATAGTTTTTCACAAAGTTCCTTTAGTAGCCGCACATCCCTAGGAAAGATCTGACCTCAGTAACAGTTTGAGGTCGTGGCCAGTCCCTAATACTAGCCACCTTCGCATCTTCCGGCCTAATCCCTTCCGCGGATACCTCATGACCCAAGTACAAGATCCTAGTACGTCCAAACTCACATTTCTCTAGGTTGACCTTATACTTGTGTTGTCGCAGGAGTGAAACTACAGTCTCTACGTGCTGTGCATGCTCCTCGACAGACTTACTAAAGATAAGAATATCGTCAAGGTACACAACGACAAACTTATCTAAGTAGTCATGGAAGATCCTATTCATGGCGTGCTGGAATTTACCCGGCGCATTGCAAAGGCCAAAGGGCATCACCACAAACTCGTACAGACCGTATCTCGTCTGAAATGCAGTTTTGTGCTAATCCTCAGGTCTCATAGCAATCTCATGGTAGCCGAACTTGAAGTCTATCTTGTTGTAGTACTTACCCAATAGGTTGTCTACGCGACGTAGAGGCTCTGCGTTCTTCACTGTGATGGCATTGAGGCCTCTGTAATCAATGCACATCCTCAACGATCCCCCCTTCTTCGGTACAAATAGCACTGGAGATCCGAAGGGGGAAGTACTCGGCCGTATCCAACCCTTTTCTGTCAGCTCTTTCAGTTGTCGCCGAAGTTCTTCCAACTCGGTCTGAGCCATCCTATAGATCCTTCCCTTTGGGGTTTTACTCCCTGGAATGATTTCTATGGCATGGACAATCTCCCTATCTACGACTCCTATGGGCTCTTTGAACAAATCAGGGAACTTAGCAACGACGTGTTCTATCTCTGGGGGTGTTTTAACAGCATCCCCTTTCTCGGGGACATACACAAGGTACATACCCTCCTCTTGGATCTGTTTATAGTAATTGTAGAGCACAAGCAGCCATAGGGTTCTATTAAACTACTAGCCTTATACTTGGCCAGTCTCACAATCCTTCCATCCTGTAACTTATGCTTTGGCACCTTCTTGTCCTAGTCAAACTGGGGCTTGGCAACCTCAACGTAGTACATTCCTAATAGCATATCGAATGGTAAGTCGTCGCTAACCAGGAACAAAATCTTGTGATTAAGTTCCCTCCTCCATAGGAGAAGCTACAGACTACATCCTTGATATAGTCTGTGACAACCATGCGCTCCTTATTGGCCAAAGTAGATGCTACCGGTGTCAGGCGGCCACAAGTAGTGCGCTGCCTGAAAACGGCATTTTTGGGACTTAGGCTCGAGGGCAAGTCCGTGTCTTGAGGGTACTTTGGTTTGACCAGACAGCAGAAATTAGAGGAACTCAGGGTATCCCTTATTCTGGGTACACTGAACCTTACGACTAACCCTTAGAGATAGCAAGATAGGTGGGCGCACTCGGTGTGTCTAGAGGCCGCCATTTCCGGTCGTTCAGAGGGCTGGAGCCGGTTTGGCCTGCCGCGAGGAGGCATCGCGGGAGCAGACCTCGCCGCGACATTTTTGCGGCATACAACCAAGGCCGAAGTGAGGCTTCAGATTTTGCCTATTTTAGTACCGTAATTAAAAATGGAAAAAAAAAGGATTAAGACCAGGAGGGGAGCAGAGAAGAACATGAT
>BFEA01000083.1:1857674-1879052 GCA_003427395.1 Chara braunii
TCTCAACCCCTCCCCTGTTACGTTGTTGAGGACCTCACTGTTGAACCAATTGACTGTTGAAACTTACGGTTGTATGAACTTGTGGTATGACCAGTTGTCCGCCGAACCCCTTAGCTTTGTGAAGTTGCTAAATTGCACAAAGAAAGAAAAAGAAAACTGGAAGCGTGACAGGGTGCCGCAACTTTTGATTCCTGCTGGTCGCCGAGGACCTCGGAAGTGGGCGCRGCGGGTGACAGGCGCCGTTGCCCTTGGCTTCGGCGAACGGTAGGCGCCCCTCCCCGGGTTTCCTCACACCGGTCTACTAAGGTGTTATACCCGGTCCTTTAGGTGCAGTCTTTCCAAACGGTCGCAACTTATGTAATTCCGCGTGGAGCCGATGTCTACGAAGGCACCATATTTGCGGCCTCCTACAACAACTTCCACGACGAAATGTTCCCCTCTAGGACCTCTACTTAGTGCCACCCAAGATTCGCGAGGGTCCTTGCTTGACCACTCACTTTCTAAATCTTCTAAGGCCTCAGACACATCCAACGTACAGAGCATACTTTGGTCTAGATGAGTCTGCAAGGTGACTAAAGAGTCATTAGCTATGGCCTTCTCATGAAGTGGGGAGGGTATGTGGCCCACTTCACCATGAGTAGAAGCAGCTAAGACTTCCACAGGCCTGGAAGCCTGGGAAGAAGGTACCCCTCCCTTAGGGGGTATCTTCTGCGTGACCTTTGCGTTCTTGCACTTGTACTGGATGTGTCCGTATTCACCACAGTTGATGTAAGCACCACGCACTCGGCGGTCCCGCCACACATCCTGATCAAGACCTGCCTTAACCCAATCTGCTACTTTGGACTGATTGGAGGCGGTCTGCCCGACTCTTTTGATGGCCCTTACCTCGACCACCTGCCTTAGTCTTTACAACTGCGGCGAGGGTGCTACCCTCAGCGACTTCCTCGCCGTCGTACTCTGAACCGTCCATCAGGTCGGTAAGTTCTTCGATTTCAGTTTGAGTCCCATCGGACTCAACCATCATCAATCTACTACCCTTCTTCTTCCATTCCTGTGGACTCTTCTTCTTCCTCCCGTCTACTGAAGTAGGTTAAGCACTTCAAAGAGTAGCCTCTAAATCTAAGGCCTTTCTAGAGAAGGTCTCAAAGGAATGATACTCGAGGCGAGCCTCGCTGGCCAGCTAAGTCCTGAGGTTCTCGGGTAGACATCTCAGAAACATGGTCAAGAAGACCTGGTCATCATAGCGTATACCGCGAACGACGATTAGGTTCTCTACGCTAGACGTTAGCTCTCTGACAGACTTGTACTTTCGCTGGCCCAGTCTCAACATCGCGTCAGTGGCAATTTGTGCCTGCTGCGAATTATGCCAGTGAGCTTCTACCATATCCAAGAACTCTTCTAAAGTGAGGGTCTTACCCCAGTCTGCCATGTGTCGTCCGAACCCGGCCTTCGCTACTATCCCATCCAGCCATTTGGCTTTCTTACCCTCAAGGTAAGATGCAGCAGTAATCACCTCCTCCTCCTACGTCCTCTTTGCCCTTACCCACATTGGAACCGTTCTCAACCAAGTGTTGAGTTCCTCGTCCTTCTTCTCACTGGAGAAGGCAACGAGCGGTTTCATTGGGGGCTTTGGGTACCATTGACCTTGAGGCTGTCACTGTGGTGGAACAGGTTGTTGCGGTGATTGTGTAGCTATCACCGCTGGACCAGAAGAAGAAGAAGCAACAGTCTGTGCGGCTGTTGCAGACGTACCACTTGGCTGTGTGCCAGCTTGTACTGGAAAGTGGCCTGACATCGTCGTTAACGACAACGGCGACTTTGCTGTTGGCCATAATCCCGACCTTTGCAAAAGGTCCAAGATTTGGTCCAAGGAGTTCTGCATGAAATCCAGCCTACTATCCACGTGCGCATGCAGTGACAGTACGCTGGCCTTCAACACTTTCATTTGGTCAGACATGGCTGACTCATCTAACCCCTCTAATGCAGCTTTGTTTGCCTCTAACGTATCAAGTCTGGCTGTTCTATTTTTGATCTGTTTTTCCCTATCGGTAGCTTGTTTCAGTTCCCTCTCTAACCGAGTGCGGATCCTCTCGACTTGTTGGAGCACTAATAGCTCCCTGCTGCGTGGGGTCAACGGACTGGAACTGCGAGCTCTCCATTTGACTTGTGGACTAACTAGAACGTACAAATCCGGAAGTACCCGTGGGCCCTGAGGGCATTCCCAACAGGGTCCCAGATGAGGATGCGGCAGAGGATGCTGCTCCGTTAGCCATTGCTGCTGCGCTGGCTACTGCTGCAGCCTGTTCCCTAGCTGCGGCTTTTGCTGCTGCCAACGCCTGACTTGCAGCTAGTGTTGTATCCCTGGCTGCTGCGAGAGCACGGGCTCTAACTTCGGCACGAAGCCGTCTCTCATCCCCCGGCCGTAGGGCCTGAAACACGTGTGGGACCCTTAGTGATCTCGAACGTGTCAGCCTCGCATCGTCAACTCTACCCTCTTCGATGTCTGACCCACTCATCAGTTAGGCAAACACTATCTGCACAACAACTCCCTGTTGGAGTCCTACCACAGCATGTGTTTGACCGACACCTAAGTTTTTATAAATAAATGTGTTCGGCAGGTCCCCTACTTAACCGATCAAGTGGCAGCCTACAACATTCACAAAAGACCGTAAACATAATTTAGTTATATCATGATTGGTTCACTTACAGAAGTTTCGCATAGAACTGGCTATGGTCGTATACAACAGTCCTAAACTAAACTGTCTATCAGGTGTTAGCAATCTGTCAACCAACTAATCAACAATAAAACTGAACTATGTTGCAGATGTCTGAACAGTGGGTATGGTTGTGTTTACATTTGAGCACCAATTGGAACCTACCCTCCCCTCAATCCAACATACCGATGAGCATCATTGAGCAGCAGTGTCATAGGTGTGCAATGTCGGCCCACCCCTATGCCCCAGGTGCATGCTTATGACCAAGCTTGCCCTTTCTTTATCCTTGCGTGCAGCGAGCCGTACGTCCGAATGATCTGGCTGATCAAGAGGCCTATTTAAGGACTGCCCCCAATGTCGCTCATGAATTATTTAACGTCGCAATCAGGACAACGATCACAGCCAGTTGACAGATCGGAACCCCATCCAGAAATGTTTATAGACGGTCTGGGAGTGTCTGCATAAGCCTGTTCAGTCCGCACACCCCTCTATCAGCGCAGCAAAAGTGCCCTCATGGACAAAGCATCCATCGCATGCGTGTACTAATCCCATTGGGTTGGCATGGTGACCGTGACCCACGTGCTTCGGCCAGGGCCCTTCAGAGACACCGCCCTTTCTCCTTCCAAATGCGCCACCGGGAAGATTGTCGTCTCTCAAGGTAGAGCGCTCACGACGCCTCACCAAAAGAGAGGACTCTCAAGTTGGACTCACTTCCTCGCGGTAAGAAGAGATTGAGAGGGTAGATAAGGTAAGGGAACAACATACCTGGAGATACCTGCCCCCAACCACAAATTTCTCACCAATTGAGTTGAGTGTGCATTTGATGACCTGTCGTAGCCTCGGTACCACCCACAACGCAATGCAGTGCCACCTCAGCCAAATGCCACATCAGCATGCTCTCATCACCAAACATACATTCCGCCATCGCCACGGCATCCCAAGCCGTACAGCCTTTCGGCGCACACCTCTCTACCCAGGTCGTGCACCTAATATCGGCCTGACGTCACAAGAACCAACTGCGAAGAAGCATCGTCAACGCACCAATTTTGTATAACGCCAGCGCACCAAGGTAAGCGGCGAATCGAACCAGCTCTGATACCAAATTACAAGGAACATGAATATGGACGAACCACAGAAATCCAAATTGCAAAATCACACTAAAGTCCATGTAGTCAAAGCAAGAGCAGATAGCACAATGGAACCAAGGAACCATCCATTTGAGAACGATACAACAGAATCGTGAGTCAATGTCCAAGCCCAATCGGGCAACACCAACAACATAACTCAATGTAGCTCTCTCTCTTGAATGGCGCCAGGCGCCCTATCTACTCTACAACCTATACCTACAACTACAACATGGAAGCAACCAGACAACTTAACGACCAACGAGTGATGACGTCAATACCGATGCCGACCTCCTCTCCACCAGGCACGTCTCTCTCTTCACCGTCACTCTCCCTTGTTACCCCACACAGCGCCCTTCACCTTCCGAAGAACCACCTTCGCCCTCACCTCCCTCAGCGCCCTCTTGCAGCCCGACTATGGCTGCCAGCGCCCAGCGCCCAGGCTGCACCCTACCGCTTAGCGCCAGCCTGCCTTCACTCAGCCTAGCGCAGCGCAGCACCTGCACTCGCAATGTAGCAGCGTGCCGACTTTGCTCGCAATGGCCAAGATGCCTGCCCACTCGGCTGTTCTGCCTATATGCCAGTGTCGCGTGTGGGCGGTCTGCCTTGAGCCTGCGCCTGGGCCCGAGTACCTATACCCAGGCCCAATGCAGGTGAGGCCCAAGTAATACAGTTGTGCCCCTTATGCTAGGGTCGTTGTCCAGATTCAGGCCCTGCACTGGTTTCCCATTGGTTTTCCTCGGCCTCTATGACGAAATACTGCTTTTGTGAGGCCAGGGACCAATGTGTGATTGTCGGCCTCCTAGACGAACGCCCAAGGCTCAACCAACCGAGGCCCTGGGCTCAACTGCCTTTGCAGGAGTCTGAGGCTCACGATTCACTCCAACCAACTGGCGTGCGGCAACTACCACCGCTCCTTGGGAGGGTTCGTGTCCTCCGGGTCAGTCAAGTCGTCAGACACAACCTTTAGCCCTACTCGGTCTATGTGGGTTTGACCGCAAACACAAGAGTTAATATCACCTGCACAGAAGAGACTCGACGCAGAAAGAAAAGACAAACAAACTCAGCAAGAACCACAGGGTGAGTGCACATCCATAGGGCGAGGGGATAGGCTGAAGGCTTGGCGAGAATATACCAAATCCAGCTTGGTCAATTTCGTGGTCAACAGCCCCGATCAACGCTGGTCAACGCTTGGTCAATTCGTCAGTCAACATCTTGGTCAACGCCAGGCAACTCGCCAGTCAACTCTTCGATCAAAGTCTTGGTCAACATTGGTCAACCCCTCGGTCAACGCCTTGGTCAACCCTCGATTCGGCTATGGCTGCCAACCCCTTTCTTCCTCACCAACCTTCTTTATCCCCCCTCTTCTTCCTTTTTCCTTTTTCTCGCTTGACCCCAGCTATGGCTTCCTTCACTTTCGTTGTCCCTCCTTCCTTCTCCCTAGGTATGACTTCTTCGCCTTCATCTATCCTCCCTTCTCCTTCACTTCGCCTTCCTCTTTCTTACTAACTTTGTGTCCGAGCTCCGCGGCTATGGCCGCTTTCTCTCTTTGTCTGCACAACAATCTTGTATCGCTCCTCTCTCTCTCTCTCTCTCTCTCTCTCTCTCTCTCTCTCTCTCTCTCTCTCTCTTCTTCGTCGTTGTCTTCTGTGCAGGTACGCGGCACCTCACACCGCAGCGCAGCTATGGCGGACTTCTCTTCACCTTCGGTGCACCTCGGCTATGGCGCCTACTGGCACGCGTCTCCTTCCCCGCTGGCAATGACGATGACGCGTGGGTTAACGGGAACCAGCTCTGATACCAATGTAATCAGACTCACTTTCTTTTCCACTTCGCATACATGCAAACAGAAGGCGATTCACACTGGCGCATCACGCCCACTCAAAGCTCAGAGATATGGAAAACGAGAACACAGTTAAGATGCAGAATCGCTTCAACAAGCTATGGCGCATTGGCGCCTGCACACCAACTCTCGTCACTGTGTCCAATGCCACCGTTCGCACATACTCAACTTTGGATCACCCTGAATACCACCACACACGGTCCCACACTCATACACACGCACACACACTAATTACTAACACTAACTCGGCGACTATGGCCACCAACTATCATAGGCTATACTCGCTCTATCTTCTTCAGCCCACTTCGTCTTCAGGCAACCTGCAGACCACCTTCGCACAAGACGCTGTAGCAGCCCTTCCACATGGCTTCCGCAGCGAATGAATGAATTGTTGGGCGCTACTTCTTGATGTATACTTATGCTTGCCGTTGGTCTGCCCTTTTCCACCAAGCCCTAGGTGTGCATAGTCCCACACGGTACTTGCTTGACCGGACTGAGGGTGAATGGGACCGGTACCGCTGACTGCATGAGGTTGCAATGCCGACTCAACGCAGTTGGACCTGCGACTCACCTACAAACCTCTAGCCTAACAGTTTCAACCTCTACACAACTACGACCCCTACTCGACAGACCTACAGATCGAACCCCTACATCTACACAGACCTACGACAGACAAACAACCAACTCCCGAAACACAGGTCACGTGTTCAAACACTCGGGGGTTAACTCAATACTGTACATGAGTAAGGTGAGGTATGGGGATCGAACTCTAGGGCCCGCATGTATGACTGCAAAAAGGTGAAAACCGTTTCACATGCTCTCTATTAGGTATAAACCCCTCACACGGCTCACCGCGCCAGGATGCGAACCTCTCTTAATCCCTAAAAAAAATCACTCAGCAATGCTATTATGCCCTGTTAAGTAGCTTAGTACTATTACCCCTTCCAATCCTCTGGCTGTGTAGACAATTTCATCATTCCGATTGAATAACTCTCCCTGATTTCCACCTCTCGCATGATCGTCAGTTCGCACTCTGCATGCTTCGTCCTTGGTTTTGAAAATGCTAGCGAGACCAAGTCTTCTCCTTCTTCTTTGGTCACACTGACTACCTGAAGAACAATCGTTACGACTTTGAGCCGAGAGCCCCCGCAGGATAGGTAGAATGAGAAGCCTACGACCTCCCTACATACCTTGTCTAGGAACACATACCGATAGCAAGGTGGCCTCAGCAGGGTTCGAAACTGTTTCTTACCCATGAACCTCCTGACTTCCTACCCCACCATGTCCTCCTGTACCTTCGTGCACCTTAGGGTTCTCCCTATCCTGTATGTTTCCTCGCCCTCTACTTGTCTTGCTGCTTCGATGGCCTCTCCTACCAGTGTCACATTTAGGAAGGACAAGTAGAACCTCCTATTCCTCCTTCTTGGGCTTCTCGCCCCTTCCAAACCTGATTTTTGACCGATTGGTACCTCCTTTCTACTTTGTACAGATCTTTCATTATATCGTTCCCTCGATAACGTACGTACCCCTTTCAGGCTTTCGGTGGTCGCTAGCCCTCCCATCTCTACAGTTTCTTCAGCTAGTCGTCATGGAAGGAGCCTCGCTCATTGGGTCTTTTTTTTTTTTTCCTGGTCCTATCTTTCCCAAGTCGTCCTGTCCTTTCCTCTTTTCCTTACCCCACTTCATCTTGGTTCCCTCGACCTAGGTCTGTTCCCCGTTCCTCTTGCTACCTTGCTCCAACAAAATCCCCTTCGCTTTCATTCATCATTTCTTCCTTCTATTTTGCTTTGTACTCAGTCGTCCTACTTTCTATTTCTGCCAATTTTCTTCGGCCTCTATCAATCTCGCCTTCTTTGATAGCACCCCTTCTAACGCCCGTGGCGCCGGGCCACCTTTCTCCCTCTCTCCCCCTGTTTCTTGGGTCCCTCACTTGTTTCCTCCGGTTTTTGCTGAGCTTTCCCTTGTCGAAACTTCCTTCCTTCCTCCTCTAGATCCCTTTGGGTTTGCTGACTCCCGGTCCTCACTCCCGGTCCTCACTCCCGGTCCTCAAGATCCCCTCGTTCTGCTCTACATTTTCCTCTACATTTTGTCCTCCCTTGCTTCCTTGATCTCCTGCCTTGTCTCTATTGCCATTTTCATATTCCTGCACACAGCAAAAAAAAGAAATTCGGGGCCAAACCGTTGAAGGATTTTAGGATTTTTATATCCTAAATCTTAGTGTTTCCCTCCTAGCCTCCTTGTTTTTGCCATTCGAGACTCTATTTTTGGCGACAACCATGGTAGGTTTGTCCCTTGCCTGGCTATGGGATAACTCTCACTCCCCTTTCCGACACGCTTGCTTATCCGGCTCGGTGCCCAATACAGTTTGCGCATAGATCTCAAGCGGTGTGTTCTGGTAGAGCGACTCCTTACTTTTTCTTAGGGTCAGCCTTTTCTTTCCCCATTCAAGGGTATTCCTAACGCTCTTGACGATAGTGGTTATCCCAGTCCCTTCTCAA
This sequence comes from Chara braunii, assembly GCA_003427395.1. NCBI lineage: Eukaryota > Viridiplantae > Streptophyta > Charophyceae > Charales > Characeae > Chara > Chara braunii. The sequence goes on from BFEA01000083.1 coordinate 1,865,854, forward strand.
TCTTTTCTGAGATAGAATAGGACTTCAGCCGCTACATCCGGGTGAGCATTATCCTTGCCTCCCCTTAGTAATATGAGATATTCAATTTTCCCTAGGCCTTCTCGTTTTATGCTTTTCACATCGGCTCTTCGGGTTTTGTCCGTTCCGTGGGTTCCTCAAATAGTTGGGCCACCCCCTCAAGGTAGTTCTCCCCCATCTCAATTTCCCTTACGATTATCGGTTCATATTCTGAATAGGCCAATCGAAGTGTTCCAAACACCAGAACGTCGATGAGCTCGACTCCCAAGCCCTATTCACCCAGAATGGCCCATGTTTTACCGACACGTTGTAAAAAATGTTGATCGTTTGCGGATGAAAATAGTGTACCCAGATTAGGGTCGGGTTTGCCAAGTCCCTTGCACTTGAGAGACTTCCAAAAACCAAATCTACCATAAAGCGAGACACTTGGACCTCAATTGAGGCGATGGGGCCTTAAACTCCCGCCACCCACCTACTTCCACCCGGGTCCTTAGCCCTACGTTCCTTCTCCCGCGGATCTCTTGGCCTACCCGGGTTAGCGGCCGCGCCGCCCTCAGAAAGATTGATAGTAGCCCATGCGCACGCGCCATTCCGATCCCTAGCATATGCCACCCAATCTCAGGTAGGTACAACGTTCCAGTTACCCTTAGGTCGGTATACAAATCATCCCCTAGTTCCCGATTAAACCTCATACCATCCCAAAGGCACTCCACCATCATGAAGGCGTTGTTCCTCCCCAAAATTATTGCTTGCCATTCGACATCGATCCCCCGAAATTCGTAGCTTGCTGGGAGCGATACCTCTCATCCATTGTCGCTCTCCCTAGACGAGCGCGGGTGCGTGGGTTGTCGCCACGTCCAGACACCCCTTATCGCCATTGCCAGTCGGCGAACTCCAGTATGGTTCAAAAAGAAAATAAATATTTTCGACTTCCCTTTTAATCCAACAAGTCTGCTTGCTACCTTCCTTTCCTTTTGTCTCTTCCTTTTTCTTGTCTTTACAATCGCCCTCGTTCCGTTCCTTACTACAAGACTACTCCTTCCTCTAGTAGCTCGAATAGTCGATGCACGTTGTCTATGTAGGTCAGTTTGCGGCTTACTTCCGCCTAATGTCCCCCCACATGACCTCGTCACTGATTCACAGGATCCTTGTTCTTGTTGTTACGACTGCGTGCAGTATGCTCAGTACTTCACACTCCTGCTCTTCCTCAAATGGTCCCATCTCTAAGAAGGCCCGGTAATACTCTTGATACAAAAAGGCTTCCTCGAAGTTCAGACTGGCTAATGCCGCTACTGCCTGTGTGACGCGCTCCACGCCCCCCATTCGTTGCAGCAGAAAAGGTGGCAATCTCATTCGTATGTTCTCATTTGGCAGGGTGTTTCTGCCCTGACAATTCTTACTTCGGTCGTCATGTCATCCCGCTCAGGATCCGAAAACTTGAATCCCTCTTGCCACGTTATCTGCCAAGCCCCCTCAAACATGAATATGGGGTCGATTTCTGAAGCCAACGTAATCCTGAAGGTGCGCCACCCCTCTTCTGACAGGTACAATGATTCCTTGGGGTGGACGCGTCCTAGAAGATCCAGTTTCACGCCCCCAAGCTCGCCTCTCGCCTGCCATTCTAGTTCCATCACTAGTATCCTCCACAAGCTTTGTCCCTACCGGGTTGCTCACCCCACTCCTTGTCGGCATACTTATCGTTGTCCTGTCGTTCGCTTCGTGTGGCGACATGATCCCGAGTGGTATGTCTTCTCAGTGTATCATTCTTCGAGCCATTTGTGTGGCGCCTTCCTTGTTTTTAGTACTTTGTACCACCTGCGGCCAGCAATTGTAACCACAGAATTTGCACGCCTTTGTCTTAGTTTTCCCTACTTTCCACAACAGTCTTCCTCCTACCGTACAATCATCATTTGCCTTGCTCTTGTTAAATACGTACTTTGATCCTCTACTTGTCCCCCACCGACGCCCTACTTGCCTAAGCGTTGTTTTTCTAATCAAAACGATAAGACTTCAAACAACAGGAAAACGTCGCCTACATACGCGGGGGTCGCCGTCACCTCACGACGAGTATAACGTCCTTCCTTTCATCGTTCACCTCAGTTCGGTCATTCCCTAACGGCTTTCAAAATATTGACGACCTCCTTATAGCTTTGTCGTCATAAAAAGGTCCTTCCAACGAGATCTTGTAGAACGCGTCGGACAACAACGAAAACTCCAGGTTTATCTCGTCTAGGGATTCCGCTACTCTACAAATATGTTCGTATCCTCTAAAACCAATCTACCACAAAGTATGCTATCCAGGCTTGAGCTAACTGAGGCGGCAGCCTGAGTTCCTCCCATCCTCCCATTACGACCCGGTCGCTAATCTCATCCCATCCTTCGCTGGAGAATTCTTTCGCCTTGCTTCGGGTCCATTGCTCAGTTGCTCCTAAGATCCACATCGGATCCTACCCAAGCTAACATGACGCAAAACAGGTGCCAGCCCTTTTGCAACAGGCAAACCGTTCCGAGGGACTCCACAATTCATTTGGCTATCTCGTCCCATCCTTCCTCTTCTCTGACCCGGTTCCACATCCTCTCCACCCACTGGTACGAGAGTTATGGCGCGATCTCCACTCCTATCCAGTCACAGATAGTCTCTCTCCACTCGTTTCTTGTGGGCAAGGTCATTTCTACCCCCACTCTGAGTTGCCTTGGTTTCCATCCTCTAAACATACAATCGTTCAGGCGCTTTTCTCTAGCCATTCTTATTTCCTGCACAACACCGACCACCCAAACCACCCATGCTTATGAACCCTTCTCCTCAAAAGTCCCGGTCTTGTATTGCATCCTCCTCCTCATCTGTGAGGTCATCCTCCTCTTCGTGAAATAGTTCCCTTAGCCCATCCAAAAATGTTTCCCCTATCGCCACATTCTTATAGACTATCTTCCAATGAACGGGGCTTGGGACAAACACATCATCCGTGCTGAGACAATTAAGTAACTCAAGTAACTCCCTTGCCCAATTTCCTCCAAAGGGTCCCATCTCAACCGACAACCTGAAGAAGTCTTCCCGGGCCCATTGGTATAGTCCGAGGTTCGTCATGGACTGACATATCTGGATAATCGCATATAAATTATCACAAAAGGTGACTCCGGGCCCCGATCAAACAACTATTGACGGTACCTCCCTTGAAAAGCTAGCCCCATCTGGGTTCCGAAGACAGCGCCTACCAAGAACGGAGGCAGTACGCACCTCATCGTTCTGAGTGGCCGCCTCAAGTTCCCCCTATCCCCGAGTTCCACTCGCACGTCTATCTCATCCATTTACATTTCCGCTCGCTAACATGCCGCCCATACTATTTCTCGTTTCGCCCGTCTAAACAGTTTGTATAAGACTATCCCCAATGCCAGGTCCACAATCACCGACTTTTCTCTTCCTGGGACAGACAGATCCACCGTTGGGCTTCCACAGTACCCCGAATTCCAAATCGGCCAGGCTCGGTGTCAACTGCGACAAGCTGACCTTGATCCATAAAGTATCTATCTCCTTCACCTAACATCATTGTCTGATATATCAGTTCTAGATCCGTCCAGGTTCCTTCTTCCAGGAACACGACGGATACCCCATCCTTCAAGTCTACTGGTATTTCTGGTCCACTGGAATAGATAGGAGACGATAGCCACCGCGCCATCTTGGTTCCAGCACGCGGTCCTTGTTTTCACAACCGAACACCAACCCTGATTCCTCGGTTTGGTCAGTCTATATCCAATATGAGAATTCTTTCAGACCCCTCATCAAGGTATGACATTATCTACCTCCCCACTCTCAAGTTCCTCCTCCCCTGGATACCCTTGATCGATCCCCCTTTCACACAAGTTCCTTTTCTTGGTTCCGTTCAAAGCTAACTTTTATCTCCTTTCCTCACGATCTTCACTTACTCGTGTGGAGGTGAGAACAGACTCAGAATCATGGCATCGCCCAACAGCTCATATCTCAATCAGACTTTATAGCAGCATTACAAAAAAAAAAATAATGCAGGCAATCTCACATACAGGTCGGTCATCTCCTCACCGACCTTTTTCGCAAGATGGTCTCTCCATTGTTACTTCCGACATAGTTTTATCCCATACCTCAAGCGCAGCTCAACCGTCGTGAGCGTGGTACCTCAACTCCAGCACAGGGTATCACCCCTCTCTGTTTCCCGGAGTACCCCATTCCTTCTTGTCGCCCTTGCATGCCCCCAACGTCACTGGTAATCACCCCGCGTACCGCCGGTTGAAGTAATGGTTAGCCGTTCGGGCATTCACATCCTTTGGTCCGTTAGGAGTTTTCCTTTCCCATGTTGTACTTTGGGAAACTACTATTCGTCCCCAAGGAGCCCTCCTCGCCCCTCATGCATTGACCTTTCCTCCCTCATCTCGTCAAGAGGAGACGTTTCCCATCCCGCTGGGCAAGGTGTCGAGCCATGCTCGGTCCGCCCCGGAGAGAATGTTGCTAATCAACCCAGCGAGACCAACTTCTGCCAACAGCCCGGTGGACCAACCAGCAGCACGTGAGACAAAAGGGTACCTATGAGAAGCGATATTTCGCAACCCGCCCCAGCTGGCTCAGACCCCCTTCGTTCCTTTCTGCAGGCAGGAAGCTCAGATTCCCTTCAAGCAATCACAAGTCCCAAGTGGGACACACATAAAACAAGTGTTTTTCCCCTAGTGCATCCAACGCATCCTACCCATGCCTCTCGCATTCTCTCTCATGACAGTGCGTGCCACTCCCCTTATTTTCCATACACAATGGTTGGTTCCTTCTCGTGAGCATCTTCAAGGGTGCGCTAGTTTTTCTTGGAGTTTAGCAACTCCCTTCATTCCATTATCTTCCCTTGTTTGTCGTTTCATTCGGCAGATTGTTCCTTCTAGATGACCGTTGTGTTCATGTTGGTTCCTTCAAGCAATTAAAAGTGTTAAGTGCAAGGGTCCGCTGGGCCCAGAAGAAGCATAGAGAAGAACACCCATCCGATCGAATCACTGCGCCGTGGGATTTTCATTGGACCGTGGCCGAAGCCGGAGCACCAACCACCTGCCAGGTAACCGAAGCCCTTCGTTCGCACAAAGAGGAAGGGTCGACCCGCGACTTGCCACATGCCTCCCCGGAATTGACAAACACCAGTGTCGGAAGTAGGGGGGCTAGAGCCACTCCCCAAAAGAGAGTGGGCTGATCAAAGGTCCAAGCATGCAGGCCTAGCCATGCCATGCGCCCAGCCACCCTCAAATCTGATTCTCTCAACAAAAAGAGCAAGCCCAAGTCCTTATTCCTTCTCTTCGGTTATGCACACAGTCATGCGTCGAGCGCCCCCTCCGGAATGGTAAGGTTCAGTTTAATCCCCTACCCGGCACCTCCACCATTTTGTTATAGGGCCTCACCCTGTTAGACTTTCGAGCCTGAGTCGACCAGTCTGCAGGTCCCACCTGCCTGGGCCCCACCCACACTCATGCTCAGGGCGCGGAGCCATTCGTCACAGGGTCACCCCCACCTAGTGCTTTGAGATGGATGGGGTTGGGCCATCGAGCGAGAGAGCTTTGACATTGGGGATGTAGATCAGCTTTCCCGCAAGTGGCGTAGACTGTTGATCTCTCGCAAGCGTTTTTTCCTTGATACTTGGTTGCGTTAGTAGGCACTAGTTTTTTCCAATACTCGCACATTGCAAAACTCAGATTTGCAAGAAAAAATTAGACTGCGAAAAACTCAGATTTGCAGTTTTTCATTTTCTGCTAGTTTCGCTAGGGGAAGGATAGCCGAAAGACACAGGTTCCCATTTACTGGTCCAAACGATGTCAGATGTCCACGAAACTTCATAGGCCCTCTGTCGATATCCTATGGAAGAACCCCCCTAAAGTTTGGCCGGATTCCGTCGTCCTTTGCCCCTACTTACCTGTTTCGAGCACTAACCGAGGCTCTTAAGTGAACAGTTTGGGGAAGTCCATTTCCCGTTTTCGTAGGAAAATGGACGAATGGACTCATACGGCCTGGTGGTTTTGCATGCCATCTATATATGTTTAGGATATGAGGCCTGTTCAGTCCCCATATCCCTTGTTTTGGCAGAGTTAGTTTTTGACACCCCTTGGTCGCACCGGCCCGTTGGGCACTCCGGACCGGCCTCCGCCAGGTGGGGGCTGGACAACGATTTTCTCAGCAGCAGCAGCAGCAAGGCTTTGGCCAGGCATCAGTAGCAACAGCAATAGCCTCAAGTAGCAACAACGGCAGCAGCAGCAGGCACAGTCGCACAGTCCCCTACCTACTCCCCTCTCTTACCATGTTCAGATAGAGCATAGAGGGGGTGACGAGGTATTCAAACAAAGCATGGGGGGGGGGATTACTGTGTCATTCCAGTAGAGCACATGGAGTGGTGAGCCGCCACAGATACACAGTGTCTACTCGGTTAAACAAAATGGACAAAGATTGAGGTTGCACTTTAAATGCAAGTGAAAATTCAACAAGGTATAGAAGGAGAGTGAAAATTCACTCCCAAGTGTGAAAACATGAACAGCAAAGTCGCGAAATGCTTTTGCAGTGAAAAACAAACAAGGTATGAGTATTTTGACGGCATCAACACTATGATGAATCAGGACAAATGTAGCAAATCAATCCCAAGTGTGGATTCAAACAAAAGTAAAAGGAGAGTGAATGAGACTCACTCTCAAGCTATGAAACTCAAAACACAAAACACCGGGGCACAATGGAAAGTGAAAATGGAGATGGAGGTGAAGAGGTGGGGGTGGAAGAAGGTGTGAAGGTGCTTGGTTGTGGCGGATGGGTGCAGGAGGTGGAGGTGGAAGAAGGTGTGAAGGTCCTTGGCTATGGTGGACAGGTGAAGGAGGTGAGGTGTGCGACGGTACTTGGCTATGGCGGACCCTAAGCTTCTAGTCCCTACCTACTTGCGTGGCCTTGACGTCCGAACCATAAAAAAAAACAGACTTGCGAAATTCGGATTTGCACAGACACTTTGCAAAACTCAGAGTTGCAGGAAACATTCAGACTGCGAAAAACTCAGATTTATGGTTTCTCAGTTTTTGCTAGTTTCGATAGGGAAAGGACAACCGAAAAACACAGGTTTGTATTTGTTCGCCCAAACGATGTCAGATGTCCACGTAACTTCATAGGCCCAATGTTTATATCCTACTGAAGACCTCCCTTTAAGTTTAACTGGATTCTATCGGCGTTTGCCACTACTTGCCTGTTTCGGCCACCACCCGAGGCTCTAAGTGAACAGTTCGGGGAAGTCCATTTCCCGTTTTCGCAGGAAAATGGACTCAGATAGCCTGGTGGTTTTGCAGGTCATCTATATATGTCTAGGATATGGGGCCTGTTCAGTCCCAACCCCCATATCCCTTATTTCAACAGAATCTGTTTTTGGCACCCCCTGGGCGCACCGGCCTATTGGCCACTCAGGACCGGCCTCCGCCCGGGGTCTAGACAGTGGTTTTCTCAGCAGCAGCGGCAGCAAGGCTTTGGCCAGGCATCCGTAGCAACAACAATAGCCTCAAATCAGCAGCAGCGGGCACAGTCCCCTATCGACTCCCGTCTCTTACCGTGTTCAAATAGAGTGGGGGGGGGGGGGGGGTGAAGCGATATTCAAACAAAGCACGAAGGGGGGATTAGTGTGTCATTCCAGTAGAGCACATGGAGAGGTGACCTGCCACAGATACACAGTATCTACTCAGTTCAACAAAATAGACAAAGATCGAGGTTGCACTTTACATCCAAGTGAAAATTCGACAAGGTATAGAGGGAGAGTGAGTGAAAATCCACTCCCAGTGCGAAAATATAAACAACAAAGTGGCGGAATGCTTTTGCGGTGAAAAACAGACAAGGTACGAGTATTCGACGGCATCAACACTAAAATGAACACGGACAAACGTGATGAATCACTCCCAGGTACAGATGCCAACAAAAGATAAAGGGAGAGTGAGTGAGACTCACTCTCAAGCTATGAAACTCAAAACACAAAGCGACGGGACAAAATGGACAATGCATGAATAAATGGTGACTACAACATTAAAATCAGCAAGGAGAAAAGTGGCGATTTACTACTAAATTAAAAAATTAGAGCATAGGATAAAGAGAGAGTGAGACCCATTCTCAAGCTATGAAACTCGAAACACAAAGTGTCGGGACACAATGGAAAGTGAAAACAGAGAATGCATTAATAAATGTTGACTACCAGGGTTGCCAGACCAAACGTACGAAGGACCCTAAGCTAACCCCCGAGCGTTCAGGCGTTCGGGTCCCCGTACGGGGGCCGAACCTGAAGGCGTTCCGACCCCGAAAAAAAATATTTTGGCACCTAAATATCATTATTTTCTTATGAAGTTTGTTTTGTGAGTTCTTTGTGATGTAAGGTATCAACCTCTTAATTTTGAAGCCATTCTCTTCAGCCGGAAAAAAATATAAAATCAGCAAAGATGGTGATGTCAAAACTTTCTTGCCCACTCGCTAATTTGTTTTTTCTCTTTTTTCACTTTTTATTTTTCCTTTATTTCGGGGCATGAAAAAAATTATTATTTTTTCAAACTTTATTTGTAGATTCTCTATTATGTAAGATACACATAACTTATCATGGCATTTGTCACAGCCAAAAAAAAATGAAAAATCACCAAAGATGGCGGTGCCAAAAACGTGCTCGCCCACTCAATTGCAAGGAAGATGAGCAATAGTGAACTTCAGCAATCAGACAGCATCATACATATGAGTCCAGATAGTCGTGACCTCGAACCAACAGCAGAATTGCATCACGAGTTTCACCAAATAAGAACACACCAAGAGTTCACAATTGACAATGCTGAAATAGTCCCATCATCATCATGAACGAAGAACCAGAGTTGATATCCTATCTGGCGCTCGGCGCCCAGACTACATGTGGCAGATCCTATCTAGCCTATACTACAATGCCGAAGTTGACGACAACAGCTCTCCTGAAGTACGAGCATACAGCGACCAATGTCGCACGCTTCCAGCACCACGTATGTCTCTCGCCTTACTCACAACCTCGTTTCCCAACACACAGATGCCACTTGCACCCAAGGACCACCCTGCGCCACACCCAGCTTACGGCAACGCAGCTCGGCTATGGCTGCCTGCTCCTTCCCTGCTCGCCCGTGAGCGCGTAGGCGCCAGCCAGCAAATAGCGCAGCAGCGTTTGCGCAGCATGCGGCCAGCACCCGAATGCCGAATGAGGAGGCAGGCCCTTTGCTATATCGAAGTGGCCTGCCTGCGTCCAGTCCCAGGAAGCTTCCAGTAGGCCCCGGTAGCCTGAGGCCCAGCACCATCGAGAACAGGCCGGGCCAGATGTGGTTGCATGCGCCCAACTGCCTTTGGCATGTGTTTGGCCCAGTACCCGTATCCAGCCCAGGGCCTGCTTTCCATTCATTCACACAGGCGGCCCAGGGTCTGGGTTCTCTCAACCAACTGGCGCTGCGCAACTGCCTGAATTTTCTTAGTTGCGCAAAGGCCGAAATAAGGCCCTGAGGGGCCTCGTCGAGCCTGCCTTCACTTAGGGCGGCCGACAGCCTTCCAAAAAGGGGCCGAATGGGGCTCATAGAGGCAGTGGCCTCGCATTCCCTCCTCCTTAGCTTCAACAGTCCTCTGAGAAGCTCAGTCTTCGACCATTGGGCGATTTTCTTTCTGCAAAGATTTCTCGTAGTGGGCTACAACTTGCGGAGAAGTCTGCATGAGTTCCTCCCTGGTAAACCAGCGGTCCTCCCTCGGATCAGTATGATGTCGGAACCGAATACGATACTGCAGCTTCGATTTCGAAGGACGTCCCTTGCCTGTTGTTCTTGGAACTGGCAGCTCCCGGTGGTCAACAATATCGTCGATGTCGACCTCTCCATCCATGATTGGGGGAAGCATTGAACGACGAGATGGAAACTGGTCTGTTTCCTTGAAAGGTGCAAGCTTGGAGGAGTGAAAGACAAGGTAAGTGCGTAAGTGACCAGGGATGCGAATAACATAAGACGGGCCATCCGGTTCATTCCCCACGACTGTGGCATGAGCTTGCGTTCCGAGGACTTGACCCAGACTCTCTCTCCTACCTGAAACGTAGAGGGCCGGCGGTGTTTGTTCTCAGACTCTATCATCGCCGCATGTGCCTTGTGCATCTGTTCAACAGCCTGCTGCATCAGCTGCTCATATCGATAAGCAAACTTTAAAGTCCCAGGTGCAGCGGTTGGCTGATTGTCAGGTAATAGAAAGTCTAAAGCCAGTTGGGGTCTGAAGGTCAGTAGCAGGCTGTTAGGACTGACTCCGGTTGTGTTGTGCACAACGTTATTGTACAAACTTGCGATGAGAGCAAGTTTCTCATCCCAATCTACCTGATTTGGCTTGATGTAATGCCTTAGCAGGAGTTGTACAGCACGGTTCATTTGTTCAGCTTGCCTGTTTGCGTCACGATGATTGCCTGATGTCATCTGCAGTTGCGTACCTTGCTCTGCCGCTGCTGCTTTCCACAAGTCACTTGTGAATCTGACATCCTGTCACTAATTATGGACTTAGGTAATCCAACGTCTCTAACCCCATTCTCTTTGAACATATTAATCACATACTACGTTTTAGCTGTTGCCGGCATCGCAACTAATCTAGCAAACTTACTAAACCTATCCACAATGACGTAGATGTAGCGCATTCCACTCTTGCTGGTGACCAGCGTATCCATGAAGTCCATGGACAGGCTCTCACCAGGCCTTCTGGAATCGGAAGGGGCTTCAGCAGCCCAAGAGGAGCCTGAGTACGTGGCTTGTCTCTTTGACAGACCTGACAAGTCTCCACGTACAACTTTGCATCTCTCATCATTGTGGGCCACCAAAACTGCAGCAGATTAGCCGCAGTCATTTTGAACCCAAAATGTCTTGTGGCGTCATGGCATTCGCCTAAAATTAAACTACGCAAAGACTCTCTATTAGGCACACATAAACGTTTATTCCCTGCCTTCTCAAGGAATAGCAGGCCGTTGACCAACTCAAACTCGACAGAAGTTCCTTTGTCCTTTGCCTTGAGTCTGCGTATGATCTCGGCCATAAACGGGTCCTCCCGATAGGCTTCCACCAACGACTGAGTAACATTGTCCGCAAGCCCAAACTCAGTGACCAGCGCACCTGAGAAATCAGGTCTACGCAACAAGGCATCGGCAACCTTGTTATACTCGCGCTTGATGTACTGGGGCTCGAAGTCATGTTGCTCAATGACTTGGATCCAACGCTTGAGAGCGTCAAAGAGTACAGGCTGAGTTCCCATCCATCTCAGGGTCTGATGATCAGTCATGAGGATGAAGAACCTCCCAAGGAGTAAACCGCATAGAGTTCCTTCTCATAGATGGACTTAGCCAACTTCTGAGTGGGCATTTTTTCAGACATGTACTCTACTGGCCTCAACTTTTTCCCCTCCTGTTGTGCAAGTACGGCGCCTATGCCGTATTGGCTAGCATCCGTAGTTACTATAAATGGCGTATCAGGATCAGGAAGTTTCAAGACTTTGTAATGCGTCAACGCATGCTTCAGATGTCTGAAAGGAGCCTCGCATCTCTCAGTCCACTCCCATGGGGTGTCAAGTCGGGTCAGATCAGTCAAAGGGGCGGTAACTATGCTATAGTTCTCCATGAAGTTGCGATAGTAGCCGGTCATCCCTAAGAACAATCTCATCTCAGTCACAGACTGAGGACGCGGCCAGTCACGAATGCTGGCCACCTTCGCGTCATCGGGCTTCAACCCTTCCGTGGAAATCTCATGACCCAAGTACAAGACATGGGTGCGGCCAAACTCGCACTTCTCACCGTTGATCTTGAACTTCTACTATCGAGGAGACTAAGGACTTCGTCCAAATGTGCAACGTGCTCCTCGACAGTCTTACTAAAGATAAGTATGTCATCAAGGTACACGATGACAAACTTATCCAAGTAGTCATGGAATATCCGATTCATAGCGTGCTGAAAGGTGCCAGGAGAATTGCAAAGGCCGAAAGGCATCACCACAAACTCGTACAGACTGTACCTGGTCTGAAATGCGGTTTTCTGTTGATCCTCGGGCCGGATTGCAATTTGATGGTACCCGGACTTCAGATCTATCTTACTGAAGTACCGACACCCTTGCACTCTATCAAGCAAATCATCGATGCGCGGTAGGGGCTCTTTGTTCTTGACAATGATGGTATTGAGGCCCCTATAGTCAACTAGATGACCTGTTGCAGCTTCGCCCGCAAAAACAGAAAACTAAAAAGCACAAAAGAAAGAAAAAGCATAAAGAACTGCCCTATCATATGCCGCTTCTTTCACAAAAACAAAAAGAAGGGCCTGGGAGCATACAGAAATCCGCGTGCAAGAAATAGGAGGGAATACCACCAAACTTTTTTGGCTTCTTATCTGCGAGTGTTTTGTTTGGGAAGCCGCTGCCTTTGCAGCATCGTTTTTCTTTGGTGCTGTGCAAGAACTGTGAACTTTTATGAGAAAATCGTGTCCGTAGTCCAATTGACGTTTTTGCTAAAGATTCCGATTCAGACTTTTGTTTTCTATGTTCTCTGAATATGTTTGTGATAAAGCGATCTTGCATGTATGCCTCCTGCTTACTTGCCAAGTCTCAACTCTATGTGCGCAAGTGCATGCGCGTGTGGGTGAGTTCTCTCGGGTTTGCGATCAATCGATCTTGCATGTATCCCTCTTCCCCGGGCCAATCATCAATGACATGCGCTTGTTGTTGAGTTGGTGGGGTCGGATGATGTCATTGATGATTGGCCCGGGGAAGTTGTTGGAAGGCGCCTCCAACAACAATAGGAGTGCCACTGATGTTAAGAAGCAGGGGTTTTGCATTGTATGAATGATGAAACAATCAGCAGCATTCAATCTGCTTGGCAGTTGCTCTTTGTGTGGGGGACTTGTCGGGAGTAGCGTTGACATGGGAGCCATAATGTCGGGCGTTCATTTTGCAACATTTCCTGCAAGGCAGACGGCAAAGAAGAAACGAAGTAACACGTGCCCCCCCCTTCTCTCTCTCTCTCTCTCTCTCTCTCTCTCTCTCTCTCTCTCTCTCTCTCCTCCCCCCTTGACTTCGAGCTTGGAACCCTTAACTCCACCCTGACCTTCCCCTAACCGGCCTCCCCCTCCCCCCTCCAACCTGTCAATCCCCTGATGAGTCGGTGAATAGTCCGATTGCGCCACGTG
>BFEA01000083.1:1907371-1945590 GCA_003427395.1 Chara braunii
CCCCTCCCAATTCTCCCGCGCACGTGCACAGCTAGAGCTGGCGGGAGAGGCACATCTGTTGGAGGATAGCGCAGGTGTCCCAGTACGAATACAAACTGTGAGAGGGCGGCCTATCGATCCTCTAGCGTTCAGGACTTCAAGCTAAAGGTGTCAGAAAAGTTACCACACGGGTAACTGGTTCGTGGCAGTCATCATCATCACCATCATTGTTGCCATCGTCGACGTCATCATTGCCACGACTTCCCTCCTTCATTGCACGCATGTCATCCGGCGACCTCGTCGTTCCACCGGGGGAACGATCGAGAATACCCTTTAGGGGTGATCTGAAGACCTTCCTCGACTAGGAGGAAGGATTCATTGCTCCCGGCCAACCGGGATCGCGGTATTGTCAATATATCTCCCTCCTACTAATCCCCTCCCTTCCTCTCGCCGGTCTCTCTCAAAGATCTCATCTTTTTCCCCATCTTTTATCTCCTCTCCAACACCCCTTCTCTCCTCCACCCTCCCACCTAATTGGTCGCATCATCCAAAATTCCTACTACGTGTGACACGTATCTTCCTTCTTTGTGCTTGCCTGACAATGTCGTCCATTCTGCCGTTCAGAATTTCAATCTAACTCGATAGGATCAATCTATATCTTCTTTTCTCCCAACGCCGTAATCGGAATTAATTTCGGCAGTCTTGTTCAAAAGTTATGCAAATTTCTATAGTTTCTTGATTCTTTTCGTTATTTAATTTCAAAATTCAATTTCATTTAAGAAATTCGTGAAATAAATTTTGGAACTTACTACAAAGAATTTTTCCAATGTCGAATTTCCTTCTATTTTTTATCTCCCGTAAAATTCCAAAATTCCTCCATTGTTTTTGAAATTCTTTTTGAAATTTCTTTAATTTTTTTTTGAAATTCATTTTAATCTTGAAACAAGTCAAGAAATTCTATTCATTTGATCTACACAATCCTGGAATCCCTCTCAACTTACTTTATGCAGCTATCACTAATTCTCTCTGAAATTTCATCGTAAATTCTTAATTTAGGAATTAGTTTTCTACTTTTATTCCAAATTGCCTTTGAAATTCGTTTAATTTCGAAAATACGTTGAGAAATTTCCATTTTATTTCAAATTTTTCCTATCAACTCATCTCTACATCTCTCATCACCTCCTCAAACTTTCAAAATTTTTACGAATGTTTTTGAAATTCCTTGAATTTTACTTCAATTTCTTCTAAATTTCGAAATTACGTCCAAATATTTTTGGAATTTTAATTTGAATTCGTGATTGTCTTATGCATGCTCCCGTCTAGACCCCAGACTATTCTTTGAAAATGATCCTCTCATTATCTTCCCCGAATTGGAAATTTTCCCCTTTTTCCCTCAATCCGGCTTAAAATTTTCTTGATTTAATTGTGGACGTTTGCCAGACCTCTTTTATACTCGCCTTCCTCTCGCAGTCCCGAACTCCTCTTTCTTCATACCAACCTGGCTCCCCGTGACACCCATCAGCGCGTGCTCCAAAATCGTGCCCGAGACGCTCGTGCCGCAAGCCGACTCGCTCGCTTTGACGCACCGATTGCTGCCACTTAGCACCCTCCCGCCCCAGTTTTCGCTTCTCGCCTCCTCCACCCCCTGACCCCACGCAGACCACTGAATTTGTGAGCCCCTCCCGCTCCACCAGCGAAGGATTTGCATTCCTAGCTCACGAGCCTACATCCGACTCAATGGTCATCCCTATGGCAACCAGTTCGGGCCCAACTCCCCAGTTGGATCCCATAGTGGACCTCCTGGCCAGACTCGAGGCCAAAATCACGGCCCTCCATACCGACTTTTCATCCCTGTCGGCCCGCGTGTCACAGTTGGAGCCCCCTACCAGTTCATCCCCCCGACCCCCCCCCACACCCAGGACACAGAATGCCGAGCTCCAACGCCAGCTCACCCTGGCCCATGATCACATCCGCCTACTCCAAGGAGGTCAACCCGTACCTCCCCACCTCGCGGCACAGCCTGCTGCCCCTTTCATCTATCGACAGCATCAGACACAGGCCGCGACGATGCATTTCACACTCCCACCCCCTACCACCACGATGTGTCAGGGACCGTTGCCCCGGCTCCCCGCTCTTTCTAGTGGTTCTGCTGGTGCCACTACTTCTTTTGTCCTCTTGTCACAGTGTGCCCTCCCCCTCCCTCCTCATTACCAGCCCCCGCCTTATGTACCTTGGTACCACCCCGACAGAGTCCCCACGTTCGATGGTAAGGCCTCTGAACTCCAGGGCTGGATCACCACAGTCGAGGAGCAACTTCGGTACCATGGGGTAAACATGGACTTGTGGCCTACGGAGATGTCTGCCCGCTTCATCGGTCGAGCGGCTTCCATTTGGCATGACTTTCTCGCCCTTCGTACTCAGCAGGGCGTTCACGCGAGTATGATGTACGCGGAGTTTCGTGATTTTCTCCAGTAGTACTTCTCTCGCCCGACGCCTACCCGTGACCTGATCATACGGATCGCTGAGATCAGATGGCTTGGTGGCAACAATGCCTTAGAGTCGTACATCACCGCATTCCACCGCGTTCACGCCCAGATCCCCCCCTCCCTCATAGCCGACGATGCTTTGGTCGAGCGTTCTCGTGTCGGGTTACCCCAACCCTTCCAGCTTCAGATGCTGGCATACACGGTCCATACCCTCTGCGAGGCCTTCAACATTGCCAGGGCCATCCAACTCACCTATACACCTCTTGTGAGCTCCACATCTGGGCCTGGTGCCGCACCCCCCGTTTCATCATCTGCCCTTGGCACATCTCGCCCCCGCCAGTTCTCCACGTCTCGCCGAGGTCCCCGCCGAGTTCCTGGACGTGCCTTCTTCCGCCGTGTCCAGACTATGCTTCGCGAGTCGTCGAGCGCTGAGGAGGGTACTGGTTCGGATGGATCCCATAGTGACCCAGACCAGGAACATGACCCCCAGTCCCTTGTGGATGGCGATGACCCCGACCAGGACGAGCACCTCGCCCGCACCTTCTCTGCTTTCCTGAGGCAGCGCCAACCCTCCTCATCGAGGACCCGCTCTTCCGCCACACAACTGTCCCTCCTATCGGGCTACGCCTTCCCCCGCGCCCGATTGACTATCGAGGAGAGTGAGGACTTTCATGCACGAGGTATATGTACCCGTTGTCGCCTACCTGGTCACACTCCGTCCACCTGCCCCTACGCCGACGCCCTCCAGCGTCACTTTGCTCAGCAGTCCTGCCCTCAGCCTGACCTCCCCGCCTCGACCTCCAGCTCCGCAGCCACCTAGCGGCGATCTCCCGCTCCCCTGATCCTTCCACCGTAGCAGGCATACCCGCCCGCGATTCTACCTTCGCGCCGCTTGCTACTCTTTCTGAGGACACGGACCTGACTTCATCATTGGTCGCTTCTAGCGTCGCTGGCCCACCCTCCAGTGCCTCCACTTCTTCGCCTAGCGTCTCTCATGATCCTCCTCCTCCTCGTCCTCCTACTAGGCGTGCTCTTCGCACGGCGCGCTGCAGTGCTTCCCTTATCGCAGCCGAGGATATCATCGACTTCCTGGACCTTGAGTGTGTTAAGGTCCACCAGGAACGTCGAGCGCACCCTGTCCGTGATGTCTCAGCGCCTACACAATCCCGATCACACCTTACCGGTTATTCCAGTGTGCCTCGGGACCTCTACTAGAGTGTATCGCGCACTATGGGACTCTGGCTCTACTGGTGACTTCATTCATCCTCGCGTAGTTAAGGAGGCATCCCTCTATACATCCCCCTACCCTTCCACTGTCACTGTCACGCTTGGCGACAATTAGGCCAAATCATTCGTCGATTCGGTGGTCCCTGATCTTCCCTTCTCCTTCCCCTTGCGGATGCCCCACAGCGTTCGCAAGTCCCCTCGGTTTCATGACCAGTGGACCTTCGACGTCATGGAAACTCTATATGATCTTGTTCTCGGCACTGCCTACTCCCACCAGTTCGCCCATGCTGGCCCCGATTGGACCCACAACGACCTCGTCCTCGACGCCAAGGATAGGAAGCAATACCGTATTCCGTTGTTGGGCAAATCGGACTCTACATCCCCCTCTCCTGATAATGTTGCCATCTTGACACCAACTCAGTTCCACCACATTCTTCGTCAGCCTGATGCCGGACTCTACATTGTCGACATCACGGATCTCCTTGTCTGTAACTCTATGCATCAGGACGCTGAGTTGGTCGAACTCGACCCACCACTCCCTGAGCCTCCCGAGCCTCCTGATCCTTCAACCCCCTCATCCCCCTTCACCTCTGCTACCTCATCTCACCTTCTTGCATCTTGTACCACTGAGGCGCCATCGGTACCTATTCCCATACCGACTTCTTCCACCCCTGCTTCAGACGCCACTGCAGCCGAGGAGTTTGACAACCTCCTATCGACTGTGAAGCCTACTGTTGCGGCCCTCCTTCGCGAGTATCGCGATGTTTTTCCTCCGACTGTCTCCTACAGCAGCATCCCTCCTATGCGCGATATCGAGCACCACATCCGGCTCGAACCTAACTACCGTATTCAGCTTCGCGCCCCATATCGCCTCTCGGTTCCTGAAGTCCAGGAACTTCAACGCCAAATTGACAAGCTGCTTCGTCAGGGCTTCATTAAACCGAGTACGTCCCCATGGAGTGCACCTGTCCGCTTCGATCGCAAGAAGGATGACACTCTCCGCCTCTGCCTTGATTACCGCGGTCTCAACGAGTATACGGTCAGAAACAGTTATCCTATGCCCCGTGCGGATGATCTGTTCGACCGCCTCTCCGGCCAGCACTTCTTCACGAAGATCGATCTTCGTAGCGGATATCACCAGATCCTCGTAGCCGAGGAGGACCAGCCTAAGACCGCTTTCCGTTCTCGTTTTGGGCACTACGAGTTTACCTTCATGCCTTTCGGTCTCCGTAATGCCCCTGCCACCTTCCATACGGCTATGAACACGATGTTCCAAGACCTTCTTGAGAACTCGGTTCTAGTCTACATCGACGACATCCTGGTCTACAGTCGTACCTTAGAGGAGCATCTGACCCACCTTCGCACTGTCCTCCAGCGATTACGCGACCATGAGTTTTATGCGAAGCTCTCCAAATGCCACTTCGCTCAACCCAAAGTCGACTTCCTTGGGCATCAGGTCTCCAAGCACGGACTTCACATGAACGACTCGAAGATCTAGGCTATTGTCGACTGGCCCACTCTTACTTCTCTCCCTGCGCTGCGTAGTTTCCTTGGATTGACCAACTACTATGGTCACTTTCTTAAAAACTACGCGCAGTATTCTTCCCAGCTTACCCCTCTGACTCGGGGACGTCTACCTTTTCATTGGACCCCGGCTCACGAGGATGCTTTCCGCTCTCTCAAGCGGCTTGTCACGTCAGCTCCTGTCTTACACTTACCCGACTACTCGCGTCCATTCATCGTCACCACCGACTCATCTGACTTCGCTATTGGAGTTGTTCTCTCCCAGATCTATCCAGCCCCCTCTACTTCTCCCGATTCCACAGAGTCCCACCTCCCTCGCATTCCTCGCTTCCCTCCTCCACCTCCAGCGACTGCAGTTCATCTTGCACCCATCAAGCCCACCTCCCCAGGGGCCCCACCCCCTTATATTCCTGACGTCGCTGATGACGGTACAGTCGAGTCTCGCGATGGAGAGTGTCCGGTTGCTTATCTATCTCGACAGCTACTTCCCGCTGAGCGTAATTACACTGCCGACGAGCGTGAGGTCCTTGCGCTGGTCTACGCTGTTAAGAAGTGGCGTCATCATTTGCACGGTCATACTTTCACCGTTTTGACAGACAACTCTGTCCTCGCCGCCTTCCAGACGAAGCCTAAGCTCACTTCTCGCCATGCTCGTTGGTGGCGTGACCTCTCGGAGTTCGACTTCACCATCAAGAAGATCTCTGGCGAAAGCAATCGTGTTGCAGATGCCTTATCCCGCCGCCCTGACCTTCAGTGCGAGGATCGTCAGCTATCTGCTATCTCAGCTCCCACCATCCACCGCGCCTTTCTGGATGAGTACTGCCACACATACACCCAGTGCCCTGAGTTTCAGTCCACCTACGCTGACCTACAGGCTGGCAAGTCCACCTACGCTTTACTTCTCATTTCTGGCGTGGACTTCATGAGATCTATGGCTCCGAGCTCCACCTCTCGTCCTCCTATCACCCCCAGTTAGATGGACAGACCGAGGTCACCAACAAAACTCTTGGGAATATCCTCAAGAAGTTTGTTGAGAATGACTCTGATTGGGATCTGCATCTTGCTCATGCAGAGATTGCTTACAACCATGCTATTTCATCTGCCACTTGCATGTCTCCCTACTACTGTGACTTGGGATACCATCCCCGTGTCCCATCTGACCTTTTTCGTCCATCTCAGATACATCCCGACACCAAATGTCATGCCCTCGATGACTGGGTAAAGGAGATGGATGCGCTCCTTAGCAAGGCTCGCGAGAGCATTGCTTACTCCCAGACTCACATAGCCACTCTCGCTAACCGCTATCGCATCGACCATCCCTTCAAAGTTGGCGACGAGGTTCTTATCGACGCACGTCACTTCCAGCCTGAAGCTGACACACTTCGGAAATTCAGACGTCGATATATTGGACCATGCACCATTCTTGCACCTGCCGGACCCAATCACGACTGTCCGGTGAGCTTCAAATTGAAGCTCCCCGATTCCATGTACCGCGCTAACTTACATGATGTGTTCCATGTATCTCTTTTGCGCCCCTTCAAACGGTCTCCCCCCGAGTTCCATGGTCGACCTTACCCTCGCCCCTCTCCCATCATCATCGAGGGTCATGAGGAGTTTGTCGTCTCTGATATTGCGTCCTATGACTGATGGTGACCCTCCCCGCCTCGAGTATCTCGTTCGATGGAAGGGTTATCCTAACGAGGAGTCTATTTGGGAGCCTCTTGAGCACCTGAAGCATGCTATGACTTTCGTGCGTGCTTACGATCGTGCTCATCCTTTCCCTTCATCATCCTCCCCTCCTACTTCTCGTCCTTCTACTACTGACCCTTCTACCTTTGCGACCACTAACATTCCCCCTCCTCCATCAATGGGTCCGCCTGCTCCCCCGGTTACCCCCTCAGGTCCTCCTTCCCCTGTGGCTGTGGTTCCGCCTGTTGTTGCAGTTCATTCCTCTCGCCCTCAGCGTACCCATCGACTTCCTTCTCGTTTTCGTGACTGATCTATATCCCCCATACACTCTCTATCTTTTACCATTCCTGGACACTTATGCAGCAGCTTCCGGTTTCAGCTTCTACATTCGGCTTCTACATTCAGCTTCTACATTCGGCTTCTACATTCGGCTTCTACATTCGGCTTCTACTTCGGCTTCTACATTCGACTTTCGACCTCAGTGCTTCTCCTCAGTACCAGAGTACCTGTCGCTGTGTTCCAGACTTCTACTCGGTTCTTGCAATACCCCTACTTCATCCAGACTACTTCGGTTCGACTTTAGTCTGGAGACTCATCAGTTGGACTACTTCACCCCTTTTCGGCTACATAGTTTCCATCATTCCCACCTATCCACCACCCTCGAGCTTACCCTTCAGTCGCATGATGACCCCTATTTTCCCTGTCTATGTGGGTGTGTCCGCTTGCCGCCCTTCTGCCTTACCTTATGCTGCGCGTCCTCCTCTGGAGTGTACATTTTCTTTGCTCGCGGCTTTTGGCCACATGTCTATGCCGGCACGACCCTCTCCTCCCTTGTGTGAGTGCCCTTCCCCCCTCTCAGCTGGCGGTACCCGATTGATGGTTTCCATTGAGCCCGGTGTCGTGCTGTTACTCCCCCTCTGAGCTTGATGACCCCTTACCTGGTTGTGTGGGTGCCCCCTTGGAGTTTACTCTGAGAGCTGTACCCGCCACCTTCCCACCCGTTCCTACTTTTGCCATGCGACTGAGTCCCTTTCTCTTTTCTTCAGGTATTGTGCATTGTGTACAGGGCACGTGAGACTGTGCCACATTCGTTTTCGATTTAGGACAGTGGTTTAGTTATTCTTTGGCCTTTAGGGCCCCGGGGTTGATTTATATTCAGCCTATTTGGCCCATGAGACATTTTTCTCTTTCTTGGCCGACACAGGTCATGCATTTTTCTCTTTCTTGGTCGACACAGGTCAGACTGTTTTCTACTTTTTGGGTCGACACAGACCAGACATTGTTGTTTAGATTAGGCTTGAGGCTTAGTCTGCATCGCATCCCTTTTCCTGCATGGAGCCTGCTCCGCATCTAGGATTGTTTTTTTGCTGTTCCTTTTGGGTTTCCGCTATTTCAGTGGATTGCGTGTTTGATGTATCGCTTGATCTATTCACAGGTCCGAGGATCGTGGAGCGGTACCCCTATGGCCCGGCAGTGAGGCCGGACCAGTTTCAGGCCGTCGGCCCGATCCTGGTCCGGTACCAGGTTGTCCCGTTCCTGGACCTAGGCCGGTATATCACTTCGGCCTAGTCCCAGGGCGGGAGGTTCATTCATGCTGTTCGTTCGTTCGTTCATGGGAGCCGGACTGGACCTTGACTCTGCTGCTGCTTCGTATGTGTGTCCATCTCCTCTCTCTCTCTCTTTCTTCTTACCATCTCCGCACGTGCCCACCGCACGTACGTCACAATGTGTCAAAATCCTCTTCTTGCCGCGATTTTTTCTTCCTCTTCGTGAGAGGCTTGTTGTCCTCGTTGTCAGCCATCAAAGTAAGCTCCGTCATGTCCCTGTTTCTTCCTGCCTCCTCGCTCGTCTCCTATTCTCACCTCTTCCCCCCGGTGCCGGCGGCAGAGTGGACAGTCGCGCTTGCCACGTTTGCTAGTGGAAATACCCTGCCCGATGACCCAACTACAGTGTTCGACGGATCGACGCAGGGAGGTTGTACGGGCTGGACAAGTGTTTTGTCAGTGCCTGTTGTGACCACCACTGTTGCCGCTGGAGTGATAGGTATTTGACCTTTCGAATCGCCGCCGACAGTCCCTTGCGAGCGCAAGCTTCCACTACCACCGATATGCGTCGTTCCTTGTGTTCCAACCCCAGCCAGTGAGAGGAATTACTCCCTTGATATGCCGTCTCTACCAAACCCTATTGTCAGTGCTTCCAATGAATGGCCTTCCATGGGCGAACTCGGCCCCCCTCATCACCCCCCATCGAACCCTCCGTCCCCTCCACACACGACTTTTTTGACTTTGGGAGCTGACCGCCTTCGCCTTTGTCGGGGTTGTCTCGCTTTTTTTGTTGCGACTATCCACGAGGCACTGTCGCGCACGACGGTCCTGCACCCTGCTGGGAGCACTGAACCTCACGGTCGTGTCACGCATAATTTGTCTTCAGAGTGTTGAAAAGAACCGGTCACCACTCTGACCGTGCTCACGTGCTATACCTCTCACGACAGGTCGGGGTGCCGCGAGGTACAACTTACCTCCACCTAAGGGGTTGTCACCACCCTTAGGTAGGCGTATCCGTGCTGAGCTACGAACCCACATGCGTAGGTTCTTACATGCCCTTGTAGAAGTAGGTCGACCGAGAGTGTTTTCTCGATCGTCACAGTATAAGAATGGGTTACATGAAATAAGACGCCTAAGACTGACCTGTTAGTCAAGTCAAGTTCAGGATGTGATCTCCCTATCTTGAACTTCTAGACATTCAGGTCGAACTTTTATAAGACTGTCTATATCCGTTTCTATATCTAAAATGTACTATCTTTCCTGACAAAGGCGAACAAGGTGTCAGTCAGACCTTCTTACTACCAAATACATTCTATTTTTCTTGACAGATTACGATCAAACCTAATATCAGACGGTGTAGAAGTTATACAGGATAAATAATGAATATGAGAGTATTACCGCCCATAACCTCTCCCACTTTCACAAGTGCTGTGTGTCTGAGACTTTTCAATAAATCAGGTCTAGTTCAATCCAAAATCACGCATAAAATAGACTTGCACATAAAAATGCAAAGACGATTTGCATGCCATACACTAACGGCGTCAACCATCAATCATTGACCTTATCCCTCACTCCCCAAACCATGTATGGTAGCTTTATCTTTCCTGAGACGTAAGCCCAACCCCCTCACATTTATTCAAAGGACCCTTGAGAGTGACTAGGACCATTCAGGCAATGACCACATGTGACAGTTTTACTGACCACGTGGTTTGACTTTAGGTATGGGTATCAAGTCAAGGGAGAAAAGTTGAAAAGGTAAGAACCGACCTGTTATTGAAAGATAACATAAAATTGGGTCCTTCAAGTTTTTGTAGACCCTCTCCTTCAATTGCAGTAGATCAAAACAGGGACCAACAAACACACACATGTCAACAAAGATTCAACACACCTACTCGATTCTCCCACATATTGATATTTAAGGGTCAAACCCTTAGATCTGACATGTGAACTCTAGGATCGACATCCCAAAGTCTAACTAATAGTCCTACTTTCTCAAACCCCTATGTGTCATCTGTCCCTTTCTCCTTTCCTTCATGGAGTTTTGCACCTATGTCCTAAGTCGCCTTAAGGAAAGTTGTATTTCCTTCTTTCATAGTTTATGCATCCTTCTCTCTTGGGAATCAGCACATCTATTGGTGCTTACGTAATTTATTCTGACTCAATTGACGCTGTAGCTTTCCTTAGTCGTTGATGAACATGAATTATGTGGTGATTCTAATTATTCCTAACATTTTTTCCCCACGGTCTTAACCTCTTTTGTTCTTTTATGAATACGTGAAGTCTTGCTCCAACAAGAGCATTGTTATTTCATTTTTTTTTCTTCTTTGTCCTGCCATACACAAGTAGTAAATTGATTTAAACATGAATTTTTTGCTGCTTGGTCAATTCCAAGCAATTTGTTAATCAACCAGGCAGTCGAGTAACCCACACATGAGTACTCGACCACCTTTCCAATTTCATTCAACGCTAATGCAAACGGTTAGTATGAAATAACACATAAGATCCATTCCGCGTAGCCAGATAACTCCTACAGGAGTATCCTTCTACCAAATTAAAACAATAGTCGAGAGGCTTCTAACGGACCATCTCACTACTTATTTTAGTCATCATTCAGAAAAATCTAGATTTTAACCTCCTCCCATAGGTTAGTAACGGTCTGGGTGAATAATAGGCGACCCGCACAAGAGCTCCCAACTATCACGTGACCATATGCACTGTGGTTCACTTCACGAGCGCAATAGGACGAACCTTACAAAGACATTTTATTGCTCTCCCGTAGCCAATCAATTTGAAACTTGGTTACCCAGCCCTCCATGACCTTTAATCAGTCTAAGCTTAAGTTTCTCTCTTAAAGGTACATAGCGTCGACTCATCTGACTCTTTGGTCTCGTTTCACTTTCAAAGCAAACTCAATCACAGCAGACCAATTATCTTTTGACAAATTTATATCAGGCAGGGGAGGAGCTGGAAATCCCTCCAAGATAGTAAATCGAGTAGATCTAGTGAAGTTCTTATTTTCTCTCTCAAATCCCTCTACTCTTTCAGTACCACCTCTTCAACAAATCCCCAACATCTCCCATACCCAATCCAGGTCTGTGAAGTAAAATGTCAGCACAGATAATCGTTCCTGCTCCCATCCGCTCTCGACCATCTCATATCTGACAACCTCATATGGGAACATTTCTCTCTTGCTTAGAGTGTTCAGTGACTTTAGGAGACGCTCAACTTTCTCTTGGCTTGAACCTGAACCTCTGCCAAATTCCAACCTTCTCTGTCTGATTTCCTCTGCTGAAGTCTATTTAGTTCTCATGACCACCGTTTCTTTTCTCTCTCGTCAACACCATGTTGATTATTGGCAGCCAGTTAGTCCTATCACAATAACTATTGGTTATAGGAGGGATTGGAACAGTCTTATATGTTACTGGCATCACACCCTATTCCACTTTCTTCTTATGCTTGATCAGATCTGTCTTTTCATCATAGATAAATTGAGTCACAATCTCCCATAACCAATTAAAATTATCACCATCGTCGTTGTATCCTTCTTTGACGTACGAGCGAATATCATAGATATCTCCCTCCAAGAAGTGAGTCAGCACTACGCAGATGGTTGAGCCACGGGAGTGATAGCCCCAACAACCCTCATATCGGTAAGGAAATATCCCGTTGGAGGTGAGTTTAGATAACTCTGTCAGTGCACTGTCGACCAACATTTGTCCTGATCTGTCGCTCTCTTTCTTTCAATTCCTTCAAGGTATCGAAGAGCAATAAAACATAACTGATATCAAACTCGATTATCTCCAGTCAATAATATCAATCTCCTCTTCCGATCCAGTGTGGCACCTCACACCAGGAAGAAATAAGACACAGTTAGCAGCTGTGATTCTCAAGAGAATCGAGGCTCAATGAAAATTATAAAATTAATATGAAGCTCATAATATTGTCAACAGTTTTCACGCCCTAATCAAAGCTCAAAGATAAAGAGGACCCAGACTCGTGCCGGACACGAAAATTTTTCATGTCCCCGACAACGGCGCCATTTTTGTCGCACTTTTTACAGTCGAGCCACTTCAGGCGTCCAGAATGTCAACAGACTGTCATGCAGGGTTTTGTATGTGGTTGCATTAAATAAAATAAATTAAATAAAGCAAATCCCTTTCTGTTGTGTGCGTCCGGCTTCGAGCGAGACCCTTCAATTACGGTCTTCGCCGGTCCCCGGTCTTGGGAATCTTTTATTTTGATTCAAAACAGTAGTAAATCATGCAAATAATGATCATAAAATTATGGAGTGCTATGCATGCATCAGTTATGTCATTTCTGATTTTGAGAACTGTGACAGAATCATCCAAGAAAACAATCATCAAACAAGAACAATGCAAGAAGCAAGACCGATTGACTTGTACAAAGACAGGATCACATGAATGGGGGAAGAATGAGAACTCATAATAATCCCAGGGAGTACAGATGAGAGAGAGCATGACCAGCACCAATCATGAGTCCTCACTCATCCCTCTGAACCTCACACTCAATCTCTCATTTTGTTGTCTGTCGTTTAGGCTTCTTGCGATGTCTCCGTACTCTCTCAGGTTGCGGCTTCTGTATGTAAAGTCACCTAAAACCTGCAAGCTCTGTGCACTTTCATCCAAGTCCCATAATACGGAAGTCAACCATGACACAAAACTCCTCCCATAGAGTGGGGAGATAGGGCTGAGAAAAAATGCCCCTCCTGAAATGTGGAAACTCGGAAGGCTCAGTCACTACCTCGTAGCCGATCACTGCTAGTGATATGTACCTCTTTGTCAGGTCCACCAGTTCACCCCAATAAGAGTTATCAGTAAGATAATAGGGGACAAGAGGTTTAGGATAGTCCGTGAAAAGCTTAGGACCAAAGCTATAGACTAGCTTTGTATTACCCTGAAGTCTCTCAACTTTCCACTGCACATACCCGGCTGCTGCATCAAAATGAGGGTGTGTCTCGTTCCCCTTTTTCAGGAAGATCCATAGGTCGTTGACTGTACTTTCAGCGAACTCAGTGAGAGCGATGAAGATAGACATGTCTTCACGCTTGAACCCATCAATCCTGACATACTTGTAAGGGAAATTTTCCCTGACAGCGATCAGGTTGAGGCTGACAAGGACCGACTGATCAATTGTGATAGGCTTGATCTCTCTCATGTGTTCGAATATGTAGTTACTCCATGATAGATGAAAATAGAGAATATGTTTGATTGGCAGAAAATTGTTGCTTGAGTGCCTCTTGAATACAGTTTTGGGTGCTGTTTCCAAATGCTGTCTCCGGATGCTGTTTTCGAAAGCTGTTTCCGGACACTGGGTCTGAATATTGCGTCTCAATACTGTCTGAATGCTGTGTCAGAGTACTATCTGATTGCCGTCTGAATACTGTCTTGAATGTTGTCTGAATACGGCCTGATTGTTGCGTCTCTGCTGATCAGGAAGCTGATTGATTCAATGATCAGAAAGCTGATCTGGCTGAGGATAAGAAAAACTGAATATTGCGGATTAATTGCTGACTGAGAAAAGAACGCTGCTGAGGTTACTGACTGAATAACAGTTAAATGTCGTCTGTTATAGGTCGGGTCAATAGTAGTCCACTGTGTAGGCAGCATCCGCTGCAGGGCTAACTCCCGAGCCTGTCTAAACGCTGACTGAGTGCCAATAAAATATCGGTTAATTGCTGTTTAGTTTATGATTGAGAACTGAATATTACTGATTGACTGATGATGGAAAACTGAATGTTGCTGATTGACTGCTGGTTGAAAACTGAATATTACTGACTAATTACTGACAGAAAAGTTGAATGTTGTAAAGATGTCTGTTGACTGTCTCTGGTTTGCTAACTATTTCGTTTACTGCATGTGACTCAATGATGTACTCTGTGTACGGTTGTGACCTGTTTCTGAATCTGATCCATTTTCTTTATTCTATCTCTGTCTGAGAAGAATCTTCTCTTCCCGAATTAATAGTTAACTGTTAAATTTTCTTAATTCTATAACGAGCAGTCATAATCCCTTATGAGATCGTGAGGTATGAGGCCATAAAGAAGTCGGGGCGAGATCAGGATAGTCTGTATGTTCTTATTTATTACTTTGCTGATCTTGATGAGTATGATATTGGGATTTATGTGCCGAAACAAAGATTTGAAGAATGCATAAAAGTTGAGTGTTGACAACGAGCGTCGAATCTTGTGCATGATGAGAAAAAAAGATTAGAGCGAGAGGAAAAAAAATTCTTTTTTAGTACCTATGTCAGACCTTTTGTTGGGATATCATCTCCACCTGTTGGGGGATCCACATTCCCAAAAAACAATTGGTATGCCGTGATAAAGTTTGCATGGAAAATGAAGAGAGCCCAAGGAGAATACTCTTAGTAGCCAGGCTAACTACTGTGAGGGGCAAACTTTATGAGGTAATAGGGCATGATAATCCCTTTGTAATTTTAAGGCACGAGATTTGTCGGGAAGGACATATAGTATTTTATATTCCGGTAGTTAAATTTTTGAACTCTGACAGTTTGGATGTGAGGGTTTATTCCTCTAACAGTCTGGAAGAGGAAGTTGACTACCTGGAATATTGAAAAGGGGCGTATGTCAGCCTTGAGCGGACAAAAAAGTGGTTAGAGAAGCTGAAAAGGAAGGTAGCTTGGGGAGTGGGGGTAAGAGAATTTGAGAGGCTCCCTAAGTTCTCAATTGCTAAGGGATTTGAAGACATGAGAGATTGGATGCCTCTGTTGGAAGCTATCAATGAGATTGGTAGAGCAAGGGAGAAAGATTCTACCTTGATGATAAAATCCCTGCTTTTGAGTACCTTTGAACACAGATTCGAAATCCCTGATTTTATTGAACCTGAGATCTACCTTTCTGATATCGCCTATGATGTTTAGCAATGCCCAGTTTGGTTGAACAACTGACACTAGGCGTTGTGTTGGAGGGTAGAATAATCAAGGTGGAAGAGACTCTTCGGATCTCCGACAGAAACCTTTCTACCCTTGATGAGCTTGAGTTCTTACAACCATTCTTTGATCGAATGAGAGATTCTGTTCTGAGAGTTGTCACTGATCAGACTGAGATAACCTATCTATTAAGGGTGGTGAAAGTGGGAACTACTGAGAGGGTATCATGCCACACTTCTCGGGAACGAGTCTCTCTTGCGAGAAGGATCAACATCGGACCGTAAGCAATGCAATTTGATTATGCGATTATAAACCTGACACAATATTTTATGATTCGGGGTACTTTAAAGTGTATAATAGAAGACTGAGTAGGGATGATGAGAGAGAGTTAGTTGAAGATTACATTAGAAGGCTGAGAAAAATTGCATTGCCCTTGATTACTACCCAATCTATTATTGCTTATACTCTATATGTACAAAATTATCAAGGGGTAGAACAAACAAGAAAAAAGAGAAACGAACCTGTATCCGAGTCCCTTGCGAGAAAAGTGAGAGATTGAGGGGCAAGGAATAAGAGGACAAGAGTGACTGGAAGAGAGAAGAAAATATCCGGGAAAATCTATGGTTAAAATGGCAGGACGAGGGAGACCGAGTTCATCTGCAAGGACCAATGAAGATACCTTGGTTGGGGTTATACGGGAATTGGTTGAGAGAGTTGACATAATCAAAGGAGGATCAGACATTGCAAGAGCAAAGAGGCCAAATAAGAGGATTCCATGTTTCAGAGGGCCTCAAGTGAATGATTTCCTGGACGAGAATGAATTGTTTGACCTTAGTTATGGCTGGACAGATAAGCAACGGCTTAAGCACCTCCTATCCTACTGTGATACTAACTCAAGATTGACTGTTCATGAACTAATGGAAGGTGTCACTACGTGGGAAGAGGTTAAAGAGAGAATGGAAAAAAAAATTGAGAAGGAATCAGTTCCGACTACTACCAAGGATTTGCTCAACATCAGAAGAGCTAAGTATGACACTTTCAATGTTTTTTCTTCAGACCTTCATCCGAAAAACGAGAAGAATTCCATATTTGGACGAAGCCCAAAGATGCCATATATTTTTGACAGATTTTACTGACACCGAAAGGCAGACCGTTCTCAATCAAGCTCAACTCTATCCTCTCAGATGGGATGAAATGGTTGCAATTGTAAGAACTCTACCTACAGTTTCTCATAAGAAATGGTCACTAAATCAGATTAGTATTTTGGCTAAAGATTTAGAGACTGAAAATAGTATGAACAGAGGGAACAATCTGAGTGCTGAGAATATTATTCGAAAAATAATCTGAGTGCTCAGAATATTCTTCAGAAAGTGATGGCTAACTTTATACCTGCGAGGCCTGCAACCCATGCTGTGGATGACAGAGGGAAGAAGAAAGTTGAAAGTGAAGAGGATGATGATGATGATGATGATGATAATGATGATGAAGGCTATAGTAAGAAGGGGGATTCTTCCAGATTTAAAAAGAATGGAAAAAATTGTGACAAAGGAAATAGAGAAAGAAGGAAATATGATGAGCGTCCAAAGAGGAGTTTCGTTTGCTACTATTGTGGTGAAAGAGGTCACACTACCACCTATTGCAAGCCTCTTGAGGAGGATGTAAGGAGTGGGGTGGCAAAAAAGGATGCAATGGAACATGTCTGTGATAGTTCATGGAATAAGTTGGACCCCATGCATCCAGGAGGTATAAGACTTCTTGCTCTTAGACATGATAAAAAAATGAAGTCGAAGAAGAAGAGAAAGGCTAATGTGAATGTTCATTTTCTCATTGAAGAGTTACCTAATGAACTAGTACATGAAATAAGTGATTTCTATGCCACAACTGAGCTATCCCTGCAATCCTTAACATTGACAGAGTGTGTACCTAGTGAGGCTTCTCCAAGTGAGCCTCCATCGTGAGAGAATTCTACTTCTCAAAATCCTTCTGAATTAGTACAGTCATCTTCCAATGAAATGACTCGCTTTCTAGCTAACATGATGTCGTTTCATGGTGATTTACCCCCGGAACTCATCATGGAACCTAGTGTCAAGCTTGGTGAAGTGAGAAACCTCCAAGCCCGCATGACGCCTCAAATAATAGAGGAAAAGAAAAGGAGGAAGGCTGAGGAGTCACTGATTAATATCCTTGATGACCCGGAACCGGAACTTTCACATAGAAAGAATGAATAGGGGAGAAAGAGAAAATTTATTCTTAAGAGTGACTTGGATAACGGGACAATGATTTCTGATGTAATTACTAAAATGCTGGAAGAGACGGAAGTGACATTGTCCTTCAAGGAAGCAATGACTCTAGCACCCAAACTGAGAGAAAAACTGAAAAAGTTGATTGAGAAGAAAAAATTGGAAGTTAATCACTTGGGATCAGTCTTACCTAACCAAGTGAACATGTCACTGCCAGATTGCAAGATGAGATTCACAACCATGGGATGTGGACACCTTACAATTCGTATTAATCAAGTGAAGATTCTAGCCCTAGTGGACTTTGGGGCAGAGATAATACTCCTTTCTCGAAGAACGATGGAGACATGTAATTTATCTATTGATAGACCTGCAAAAAATGTACTGAGTAATATTGCAGAAGCGCTGTTTGTGGCAGGATTTATTGATAATCTGGCTATCACAGTAGAAAAAATGATTGTGGACTTACTGGGTTTTGTAGTGTCGGATCTGGACCATGATTGTATCTTCGGAACTTCATTCTTGCATAGAATGGAGGCGGTCCAATTTTTCAGCCATGAGGGGTCATCTTGGATAGACCTACAAAATTCTGATACTGCTCAGGAGCAAACCTTTATGGTATGCACAAAAAGTGATTTCAAGCATCACTTATCTGCTAATTCAATCAGAAGAGAATGGTCTGCTGAAAGGGTTAAGAGACTAAAGGAAGAAGGAAAACAAGAAGCAAAAAAAGAGATTTCGGTACGAATTAATCAAGTTTCAAAAATGATAAAAGCCCTTGGTAAACTTGAGGATGAGGATGGGCAAATTGAAGCATTCAAGAAAGCTGTAGAGACTGCTAAAGGTGGAAAGATGAAACTAAAATTTGCATCGACTCACCGTTTTTCGAAAAATAGTCACTGGGTCAAGGGGGTAAAAAAAAACTC
Source organism: Chara braunii (assembly GCA_003427395.1). Taxonomy (NCBI): domain Eukaryota; kingdom Viridiplantae; phylum Streptophyta; class Charophyceae; order Charales; family Characeae; genus Chara; species Chara braunii. Next base: position 1,925,893 of record BFEA01000083.1, read on the forward strand.
GGTGACAGTCCTAATAGAAAAGGATTATGATGCAACATTGAAAAAGGAGAGGGAGATTATTAAAGTATTGAGAGAATCTGCAAAATTGGGGAATAAAGTCACCAGAGAGAGGTTTGAGACAATGAAGATAAACTCGGATCAATTTATCATGCCTAAAGAGAAAGAATATATCTTCAAGATGTGTCAGAACTTCTCTAGTGCATTTTCCTTTAATGATGAAGAGAGAGGGCGGTTGGATGTGGATATGATCAAGATGACAAAACTCTGGACAGTTGATCATGTTCCATGGAATGATAGGCCGACCAAATATGCCCTGAAGGAAGAAGCAGAAGTTGTAAAATATCTTGACAAGAAGATTGCATCCTATGTTGCTGAACCTGCTGATGGGCCGTATGCTAACCACTGTTTTTGCTTTTGGAAGCCAGGGGGTGGATTAAGATGGATTCAGAATCTTCGGAAGCTCAACTCTGTGACGGTACGTGATGCAGGTAGTCTTCCTAATGCTGATCTCCTCTCTGAATCTTTTGCTGGTCGATGCATTTATTCTCTAGTTGATTTGTATTCTGGATATGATCAGTTTCTCATTGATCCCACTAGCCAACCAATGACTTTCATGCACACGCCAAGAGGGCTCATTCAGATGTGTGTGGTGCCTCAGGGTTGGACTAATGGTGTGGCAGTGGTTCAAAGGAATATGATCCAAGTCATGCAAGATATTTATCCTGAAATAACCAGCCCCTATATTGATGGCAATCCTGTAAAAGAACCGCTAGTAAGGGATGAGACTTTGGTCACAGGTGGAGTCAGGAAGTTTGTCTGGGAACATGCTGAAGGAGTAAAGATAGTCCTAGAGAGACTCCAAAAATATAATTTGACTGCCAGTGGACCAAAGTCCCTTCTCTTCCAGCCTGAAGTTCTCCAAGGGTAGGAGTTCTGACCCCAAGAAGATAGACATAATTTTAAACTGGTCTTTGACTCTCAAGAGAGTGACAAATGTCAGGAGCTTCTTGGGCGTCTGTGAATTCTAGAGGATTTTTATTCCTCATTTTGCTACCCTTGCAGAGCCTTTGAGGGAGATGGTAAGGCAAGAGGCTAATTTAGTTTGGAATGATAAAAGACAGGCCGCTGCAGAAACTTTGCAAGAAAAACTAAAAGATGGTGGTGTAGTGCTGGGTGTGCCATTTTATGATGAGGAGGAGGCAAGACCCTTCATCATCGAGGCCGATGGAGGACCAGTTGTTCTGGGTGGTGTGCTCATTCAGAAAGATGAAAATGGGAGAGAGAGACCTCTAAGATTTGATATCATAACTTTCAATTCTACAGAAAGAGGTTATACCCAATTCAGAAAAGAGCTGCTGACAATCATCCATAGCCTCAGGTGCTTCAGGCACTACGTACTAGTAAGAAGATTCATCCCGAGGACTGATGCATCTGCTGTGATTGGTGCCATTAAGAAACACCAACAAGTAGATCCAACAGGAGCAGGTGGATCGCTTTCATCTAGACGTATGACTTTAAGTTGGAAAAAATCCCTACTGAGAAGAACAAAGCAGATGTATTGAGTGGAGAAAAGATGAAGAAAAAGATGTAAGTGGAACGATTGAAGAATCTGCCTATGTTGATAATTTCATGAATGAAAAAGATGATGAGGATTATAAAGCACCACGCTCCTACAAGTGAAGTTTGTGGCCGGAAGAGAGAGATAGCTGGGGAGAGATCCCTAATGCTTATGTTTATTAATCGATTCTTGGGAAAGAAGAAGAAAATAAGCCAAATGATTTGTATGCAAGAGTTAATGTAGCAGCAGTGACTGCTCATGAAATCGGGGAAAACTTTGGTTCAAAAGAAGAAGAAGAAGGAGGCGGAAAGAAGGAAGAAGATACATTTTTCATATTTGAAGAATATGATGAAAGCTATCAAGAGATTGGTAAGAAGATGGAAAAGGAGCAGCTGAAGGAATATTATTGTACAAATTTAAAAATTTTAGACTAAAAAGATGGCATCTCTTTGTGGATGGTAAGGGAGGCCTACCTCCACTAAGAGTGGTTTGTGGTAAAGAGAGGCAATTAGAGATAATTGTTGCTCTACATTAGGGGGTTGCTGGTGGTCATAGGGCTGCTGAGGCAACCTACTCTAAAACCATCAAACTTTATTTCTGGCCTGGCGTGAGAGACATAATTTTCAGATTTTGTAAATCATGTGTGTTATGTCAGAAGAGGTCTACCACGAGAATGATTGAGCATCTATTTCCCACAATTCTGGTAGAACCAAGAAGCATAGTTCATCTAGATCTCATCATCATGCCTCCAGGCAAGGGTGAAATGAGATATATACTAAACATGAGAGATAATTTTTCTGGATATGTTGAGGCAAAAACTCTGAAAAGGAAGATAGCCGAGGAAGTGGCTGACTGGATAGAAGAAGTCTATCTCAGGTATCCTTTTATCAGAGAATTTGTCTCAGACAGAGGATCAAAATTCAAAAATGAGATTGTCAGAAGGACCACACTTAGACTGAGTGTCAGAATTCGGTATGTGACTACTTACCATTCTCAAGCGAATGCACATGTTGAAAAAGGTCACATAACTTTGAAAGACTCTTTGACCAAGTGGTGTGAAGGGAATCTCAACAATTGGGCAAAAGTATTAAGAGTTGTTGTATACGCTGACAACATCACAGTCAAGAAAACTACTGGCTATGCACCATTTACTATGTGGTACGACTGATATGCTACATTGCCTATTGAGAACATTGTCAAGACATGGTCAAGTCAAGAAGGTGACAGAGACTATTCTGTTTCAGAACTCCTCCAGATCAGAATGAGACAGATATCAGAAGTTGATCATGCAGTGATGGATGCTGCAGAGAGAAATACATCCAGCAGATTATCAGATCAAGAAAGATGGAACAAGAAAAGATATTTAAAAAAAACGAAATTGAAAGTTGGAGATGTTGTCCTTCTGTTTGACAGTTCCCTTGAGACACAATGGACTAAAAGGTTGGAACCCAGATGGCTTGGTCCTTACAGAATCACGGGGGAAGCAAAAGACAAAGTTTATGAGATTTTAGAGATGGATGGATCCAGGGTTCACGACATGGTATCGGGGTCAAAACTTCGCAAGTTCATTTTCAGAGACCCTGATTTGATCTCTACAGTGACCTCAAAGAAAGAGAGGGAAGAAAGTTCAACCATTAAAGTGAGAAAACAGTTCCAGAGAACTGAGAGAAAAGTACTGTAAGACAATGAGACAGCAAAACTGAGTTTTCAGCAGACTGTGATCGTTCGTGCATGGTCAATTCAACATTTCAATTTTTCTGCATGTCAGTTAATTTTTCGCTTCAGCAAACAACAGAGTTAATGAGACTATATCTTTTATAAAGTGCTACAGTCGATCCATGAGTGTCCAGTCCCTGAGAGTGGGAAAATAACTGTGAGATACAGTTTTCATGAGCATTGACACAGTGTCAAGATCAGAGAACTCATGGCTGTGGCACATCAAGAGATGTAATCAGTAATATTCTGATGATAAAGAGAAAAGCATGACGGGCATAAAGGAGTTCAGTTCTGGTTGATTAAGAGTTGTCAGCAGAAGTACTTCGTGTCTTTTGACTAAGTTGCCTGTCCTCGGATGAGGAAAGGGACCTCTCTGAGATCAGCATTTCAGGATTTCCTTGGGACTGACGGGACGTCTCTTGGAAAAGAAATTCCCAGCTCAGGAAAGGGACCTCTCTAAGATCAGCATTTCAGGATTTCCTTGGGACTGACGGGACGTCTCTTGGAAAAGAAATTCCCAGCTGAGGAAAGGGACCTCTCTGGGGTCAGCACTGAGCATCCTTATTGAGGCTGAAGGGAGGTCTCTGGTAAGGGCTTGATGCTGATTATCATGTTGTTGTTCAGTGCCTCTTGAGACTGAAGGGACGTCTCTTGAAAAATGTTTGTCCTGTTATGGGGCATGGACAGTTTGTTTGTGGGTTATGATATGCTTGCCTGATTGTCTGTGCCTGGGGTCTTCTCTAACCTAGGGATGCATTGATTGTCGGGGCCAGCCAGAGCCTTACCGCAGTAGGTTGCAATCTGGTGAGGTCAGCAGGTCCCTGATGCGAGTGTCGAATTCCGTAGTCGACTGAGGCTAAGGCTCCGGGAGTCTGGCCTATGAGGTCGAAAGGGGTCAGCTGGAACCCTACCGCAGTCAGAGGATGCAATCCAGTAAGGTTCGCCAGAGCCTTGAATCGTAGTTAGACCGGGTCCTACATTCGAAAATATGGGCGGGGCAGCCAGCACCCTTGGCCAAAAATTGGTGGGTGAGCCGGTCCCCGACCACAATGGTCAAATCCGGGTTCAGGACAGTTTGACTATCATAGGGTGACCAAACCCGCTATAGTCTGCGTGTCATGGCGAAAGTGTCAAAGGGCTGTCATACTCGAGTAGTGGGTATGTTGGTCCTAAACTGGAGGCAGGTCAAAAGGGGCTGTTAAGACAAATGGTCTGACTAGTCCTGGCCTGAGGCGGGCCGAATGAGGTATATTAGACTGACGGGACGTCTGTCATTCCTGGCCAGCGGCGGGCCGAAACCAAGGCAATCAACAAACTCTTCGGTATGAGGAGTCGTTTTGTTGTGTCTATTATTTTATTATTATTTTATTTTATTTATTCTGGGTTTTATTTTGTTTACTTGTTGCTTGGCTGATATTTGTTGGGGAGCCTGCTTGCTGGGGCATAGTTGTTGTCTGTGGGACTCGCTGTTTTGCAGGTATACAAATATTTATCTGAAGTTCCCAGACCAGAGGAAAAGAAAAAGGGTTTGGTATCCTTTTTCTTTATCTGAGAAGTTGAGGAGACGCCTCACTCAGACCAGAGAAAGAAGACATGGTTTGGTATCCCCTGAGTTGCTTGAGAAGTTGAGAAGACGACTCACTCAACCCAAGGAACAAAGAAGAGGGTTTGATATGCTCTGCTCCCAGCATGACAGACTGAACGAGTACCATAAGTATTGGTATCAGACCGACAATGTTTTTCGACTTTGTAGCGAAGGTGAAGGTTAAGGTATCTTTTCCCTGACATAAAATTCAGATTGCGAACCGACTTCAGAATGACAAGAGGCCAAAATCAGCAGCAAGCGAAAAAATGGGAAAACATAATCCTTCTTAAATTATTTGGTGGCCGACAAGACGTCTGGTTCACGAGGAACCTGCGTCCCTGGCCTCAGGATATTCAAACTCTTAAGCCTGGGACACTATGAGTGATGTATGAGCTAGGAATTCAGAAAAATGAGAAGAAATCACGCTTGTACAATATATATAAAATTGCCATGAGTTCTATCTGAAATAGAGAGAGAAGAAAGAAAATACTGAAAAGAATGCAGTCATTGGGATGAGGAGTAGAGGAAGCAGTACAAGGAGCGGAGGGAACAGTCACTAGGGCTCTACTCGCCGCAGGGGTGATGGGGGCCTTAGGAGTGTAAGGAGGGGAGTAAGTGTTGGGGGAGCTGTAGCGCGCTTCGAATGCTTTCCGAAAATAGTTCATCCTGTCTGGGGATGGAGTCCTCTCGTACCATGCAGCAAGTGAGTGGCGAGGGTAAGGTCTCGAGTGAGCAACATAACCTCGTGGCTCATCATCCTCCTCCTCAGAGCTATAATCACGCCGCGCACGAGCCGGCGGATCCTCCCGAGCTTTACCCCCTCTCCCTCCTCTTCCTCTTCCTTGTCCCCTGCGTGCTTCCGGCATGGCTAAAATGAGAAGGAACAAGGAAAGTGGCGCTAACGATTGGCGAGCAGTGAGAGGGAGTGCGAGCGAATGCAAAGGTGTGAGAGACGGTTAGCGCGGAAGCTGTAGTGTGAACTACACTACGAGCCTCGACAAAAAGGATAAGAAAAATTGTCGGAGCAGGTTGCTTTATACCTGTTGCGTATGCGTTTCGACCCAGCGGGGACGCTGGGTGGGGGTTTGGTATTATGTCGGAGGGCGCGGTGTCCCGGCCCTCCTCTGCATACCAAGTCCCTGCTTGGTGTCTGTGGCCTGTAGGTAAGTTCCCGAACCACTACGACCCTTAGTATCCGGGCCATACCTTGACGTGGACCGGTCCTGTTGGTGCCTGCTTCGGCAAAAGGTGCACCACAGGGCTTTCCATTGGTCTACGCAGGCTCGGCGCCCTGCTGTACAACAACGCACAACCGGCCTGTGAACGTGGTAGCCGTCGGGCTCGCCCTGGACGCGAAGGTAGAGGGATAAGCGTTGTCTTCTCTATTGCGCGCCAAGCGCCCCTCTACCGGGTTATGGGTTAGGTGCACGACGGGGTTCCACTGTCACTCTCGAGCAGAAAGGAAATAAGGAAAGAAAAAGGGAAAAGAAAGATAAAAAGTGAAGGAAGGGCGTACATCGGATCTGCTCGCTGATCTGGACCTCCATCTTTTGTTTGGGAAAATCTAGCGGCTTCTGGGTAGCAGCGCTATAGATTTACCTTATTACTATTTCAGGTCACTATCCTTATCACTATTATTAAGCTTTTCTTTTTTTCTTTTCTTTCTCTTCTGTGCCAGTCGTTTTGCGGGGCCAACGGTTCAATTTTGAAATGTGGTCGTCGTCTGATGGCCTAGAATGGCCGACCCTTCGTATATCGCCTGGAACTGAGCTGTCTGGCTGAGTGCTACTAACTGGGACCTCAAAATGGGAGCATATGCGGCCGCGTCGGTAGGAGGATTATCACCCCCCGTGGAAGGTCATAAGCCCCCTCCTTGCCATCGGACGTGGGTACCCATCAGGAATAAAGGTAGTGGCTAGTTTTGAAGAAAAGGAAACGCAGGCCGGTATCCCGTTATGGGACCACCACCTTGAGATCGCGACCATATTCACGGCGAGACAAAATAGCAAGGGCGAGAAGTGAAAGGTCTGTGTGTGCAGTGACTAGCGGTGTTTACTCTACTGCTTCCTTTTTTTTTCTTTTACTTTAAATTTTATTTATATTTATTTTATTATTTTCAAGATTCACGGGGTACAGATAAAGTAAAAATTGAGGTTATCCTGAGGGCTCCGCTCAGAGCATGAGGATCGCAGTGCAATGTGAGTTTATAAAAAGAAGGAGAAGGCTGGACTATGAGACCGTTCTTAGTCTGAGGATGCGCGCAGGTTATTACGTTGCACCATTGTCATTAGTCTGGGGCCAAAGGCTGGAGTAGTGAAGACTAGCGGGAAGTCATCTGAGTGCGTGCACCTGGAGTTGGGACCCTGGCTATTCAAAGCGTGGCTATGGAAAACCAGGATGGTCTACGTGGCTATAGGCTTACGTACATGAAATACTCCTGGATGTGGGAGCGTGAGGACGAGAAAGGCACTGTAGTGGAGACCATACTGGTTTACGGTAAGCCTGAAGGGAAGGTGAGGTTAAAGGTTAATGTCTGTGGCCATCGGGAACAGGAGATGAGGAGATACGATAAGCTGCAGGCGACTATTACCGAGGCTCGTAACAGGGCGGAGTAGAGGTGCAGGCGAGATGGGGTGACTGCAAGTATGCAGTTAACGGTCACCTACCACGAGGACGACTCATCGACTGGGACTACGGACAGGGAGGTACAACATGGGGAGCGGGACTCTGAAGGGGAGTCCGAGATGAGTGACAGAGAGGCGGATGTCCAGTCCTGGCATGGACTGGACCAGATCTGCCGAAGCCACCCGTTGCCTGGCCCAGTGGAGCTCGGGCCCGAGGCGAGTTCACAACAGCGAGGGTCTTGAGGCCAGTACAGCTCCGCGGAGGGACGGAGACTGAGGGACAGTTGCATGAGAGGAGGAGAGTACTGAGAAAAGTATGCAGTACACGCGCGACACGTGGCAGTCTAGGGAAGCGAAAAGAGGTCAACGAAAGGGGAGAAGGCGAGAATGGACAGCGCACGAGCTTGCTAGGTACAGTTGACGTTGTCCGTTGTTTCCACGCTCGCGCGCGACATTTTGTGTCTGCTGAGTTGCGGCGAGTCTTCGTGTCATGGTGAGGAATCGGGTGAGAAGGCATTTGAGATAGAGTGTGAGAGATCGTAGCAAAGTGTATAGTAGTTCCAGTTGATGTCAACGTTGCCTAGTCGGAGCAGCGAGATTTCATGTTCACGAAGCCTCGAGCTTCCGCTCTGGGTTGGTTGAAAGTCATCCTTCTTTCTTTGCATGAAGAAGATTGTGGACAAGCGTACGCGGTGCATGTGGTACTAGCAAGAAAAGAAGAGAAGGTCAAAGAGAGAGGATGGAGAAAGGAGGGGGGGCAAGACATAGTGCAAATTCAATGTTGTTGACGTTCTGCTCGTGAGTTCGCATGTGCGTCCCTAGGAACGAAGATTCAGACTTCGAGACAAGTCGGCAATACGTCAAAAGCCAAGCGCGGGTAACGCAGCTGAAGGGGAGAACAAACTTGCTGATTTTGGATGAGTGGTTCTTGCTAACAATTCACCGATGAAGATGCATCGTTAAGCCCCTCTTCTTGATGGTCAGAGGCCACTGATTGAATGCTCAATGCCCCGCATGCTCCCTATAGGAGCATCAAGAAGAAGCCCACTCTCAGAGTGGCGAAACTGATGTACTGTCCTGTCCGCTAACGTGTTATCACTGCATGACAAGGATACATCACATCAGACCTCTGTTTGGGTGAGATGAGATAGACAATCCGAGGTCGATTGAAAGTTCTCATTTACTCAGAGTCATGCGAGATCATTAAAGCTCACCTACGGGCGACAAAGACATCCTGTCGGGTCCCGTACGAGAGGTTTGTTTCCGAGGAGAAGATGCATTCGTTCTCCTTCTTGGTTCGTGTGTCTTTCGTAGTGTAAGTGGCGGGGTTGAGTGCAGGCTCGAGAAGTATGGTATTAGTCTCTAGTGTAACCGAGAGAAAGGAGTGCTCAGGTGAAAACAACGCGCTAGAACAAAGTGCTCGTATAAGTAATTAGCTGGCACTACTGACAGAAGATAACACTCACGGACGAGAGGGGAGATATGAAAAGTAAGCGCTCAGGGAGGAGTGGGTTTCGGCTTCCATGTCAGAATAAGTGCCCCACTCAATAGGCCAAGACTTGTGGAAGGAGACATTCTTATTCACGGAGGTCGCCAGTTGAGCATCCTCTGATGATGTAAAGACGTTTGCTATTGGTGACGACAACTCGTCTCTTCGTGCTTACTTTTGCTCGTGCCTTGCTTGTCAAGTTTGTAAGGGACAAAGTTTCAAGAGTGACCGTCAAAGGAAGGACTAAAGAGAAAAGAGGTGATGTGTGGATGGTGGGAAGTCAGATCTCACTGCCCCTGATTGACTTGAGTATGCATAGATCGTGGTAATCACCAGAAACTTGGAGCCCATCCTTTTTAAAGTTTTTCTTTCGTTCTTCAAATTCAGTTGTGAAAATCAACGGTATATATATAATGCGTGAGGGTCTCGTTAAGTCTTAAGGGATATGAACAAGTTTTCTATTTAAAGGTCTGGACTGTCTGACTCGCTCGGAGCTTTAAATTGTCGAGCGTAAAGTTGAAGAAAGGGCCGTTTTGAGGCCTTGTCGCCCCATTTGATCGGTTCACATAATGTATGATCCTTCTTGAACACAGAGCGCGTGAATTGTCAAGTGATACGAGAGTATGGATCATATGGACTTAAAAGTGTCTTACGTGAACTGACGATCATGTAGTCATATGGGTTTGAATGAACCTTGGTAATCTGTGGATGCGTAGCCTCTTGGGTCCATGCGCGCCTCAGTGCCCAGCTATGCAGCGCGGACACTTGGGGTTACAATCTTCTTGTGAATGAGCGGTGGCAGAGGAAAGGCCCTCACACATAGCGTGTAAGTCTTTAAAGTGAGAAACAAACAAATACAAAAGGGGTTGTGTGTGTGTTTGCGGTAGCTTCGAAAGGTCTGCAAATGCATTGTTAGTCAGAGGAACTACCAATCTCGCTTCCTTTCTCATGAGTACAGAGGCAGAGTGATGAAACGGTATGTGACGAAAGGACAGTTGAAAAGGGTAGCTTACCTGATCGCCAAGTTCTTGCTTGACGGGGACTGATACCGTCTGCCCTTAGTAGCCTCTGGATGTTCGCTCAGTTAACTTTCTAGTTCGATTGGAGTGCCTTGATGATTTAGTTATTTTAGTAAAAAGAATGATCTGTCTGTGGACACGCGTACAACCTTACAAATTGACAGTCAGGCAGAACGGGTTCTGGTAGCCCCGCATTTGCTCAGCTCTTGATAAACTTATGTTTAACAGATTAAATCAAAGCATACTCTACACGACAAGGGAAGAGTATTTCACGGGACAATTTTATTGTCCCGAACATTTTCTCAAGGTCATATGCAATGTGTGGGTAACCCTCAATCTGAAACTGTATTAAATTTGTCATTGATAACCCAGAGTACTACCCTGAGGTCTATAGTATTGACTATACCCCGCATATGTGTTCGGACTAGGTCTGGAGCCGGTGGCAGACGGATCACAAAAAACCCTTGTGTTTCTGGATAAAAATTGGGTTTGTGCTTGAACCGCCCAATCGGGCCCAACGTGATGGGCCTTTGAAGAAAAATGAAAAAAATGGATACAGTAAGAGTAACTTACTCACTGCATCAGGTCATGACCGAAGGCCGGGAAGAGAGAGTCTTTGAGAATCTTTATTGTCAGACAAGACTTATGAGGGAACAAACTCTGATGTTAGTGAGAGATCAGACACTCGTTGAGTACACTTGTTACATTCACGGGTCTGATGGCAAATTACACAGCATCCTCTCATCAATAGAATCCATTGAGGAAGCAAAGAGGATGGTTGCTGGAAATCAGTGAGGGTTTAACCATCGATTCGGGAAGAGAAGAATTCTCCTCAGACAGAGATAGACTAAAGGAAACGGACCAGATTCAGAAACATGTCACAACCGGACACATAGTACATCATTGAGTCACAAGCAGTAAACGAAACAGTTAGCAAACCAAGACAGTCAGCAGACATCTCTGCAACATTCAACTTTTATGTCAGTAATTAGTCAGTAATATTCAGTTTTCAACCAGCAGTCAATCAGCAACATTCAGTTTTCCATCAGCAGCCAATCAGTAATGTTCAGTTCTCAATCAGAAACTAAACAGCAATTAGCCGACATGTTATTGGCACTCAGTCAGCGTCCAGACAGGCTCAGGAGTTAGCCCTGCAGCGGCTGCTGCCTACGTAGTGGACTACCGTTGACCCGACCTATAACAGACAGACAATATTTAACTGTTATTCAGTCTGTAAACTCATCAGCGTTCTTTTCTCAGTCAGCAATTAATCCGCAGTATTCATTTTTTTTTATCATCAGCCAGATCAACTTTCTTATCAGTGAATCAATCAGCTTCCTGATCAGCAGAGACGCAACAATCAGGCAGTATTCAGACAACATTCAAGACAGTATTCAGACGGCAATCAGACAATACTCTCACACAACATTCAGACAGTATTTAGACGCAGTATTCAGACCCAATGTCCGGAAACAGCATCCGGAGACAGCGTTCGGAAACAACACCTAGAACTGTATTCAAGAGGCACTCAAGCAGCAGTTTTTTGCCAATCAAACATATATGTTTTTTTCATCTATCAGGGAGTAACTACATATTCGAACACATGAGAGAGATCAACCCTATCATAAGTGATCAGTCGGTCCTTGACAGCCTCAACCTGATCGCTGCCAGGGAGAGTTTCCCTTACAAGCATGTCAGGATTGATGGGTTCAAGCGTGAAGACATGTCTATCTTCATCGCTCTCACTGAATTCGCTGAAGGTACAGTCAACGACCTACGGATCTTCATGAAAATGGGGAACGAGACACACCCTCATTTTGATGCAGTGTGGGCCGCAGCGGCCGGGTATGTGCAATGGAAAGCTGAGTGACTTCAGGGTAATACAAAGCTAGTCTATAGCTTTGGTCCTAAGTTTTTCACGGACTATCCCAAACCTCTTGTCCCCTACTATCTTACTGATGGCTCTTGTTGGGGTGGACTGGTGGACCTGGCAAAGAGGTACATATCACCAGCAGTGATCGACTACGAGGCAGTGACTGAGCCTTCCGAGTTTCCACATCTCAGGAGGCATATTTTCTCTCAGCCCTATCTCCCCACTCTATGGGAGGAGTTTTGTGCCATGGTTGACTTCCGTATTATAGGACTTGGATGAAAGTGCATAGAGCTTGCAAGTTTTAGGTGGCTTTACATACAGAAGCCGCAAACTAAGAGAGTACGGAGACATGGCAAAAAGCCTAAACGACATACAACAAAATGAGAGATTGAGTGTGAGGTTCAGAGGGATGAGTGAGGACTCGTGATTGGTGCTGGCCATGCTCTCCCCCATATGTACCCTCTGAGATTGTTATGAGTTCTCATTCTTCCCTCATTCATTTGATCTTGTCTTTGTACAAGTCAGTCAGTTTTGCTTCTTGCATTATTCTTGTTTGATGATTGTTTTCTTGGATGATTCTGTCACAGTTCTAAAAATCAGAAATGACATAACTGATGCATGCATAGCACTCCATTATTTTATGATCATTATTTGCATGATTCTCTGCTGTTCCGAATCAAAATAAAAGATTCCCAAGACCGGGGACCGGCGAAGACCGTAATTGAAGGCTTTCGCTCGAAGCCGAACGCACACAACAGGAAGGGATTTGCTTTATTTAATTTATTTTATTTAATGCAACCACATACAAAACCCTGCGTGACAGCCTGTTGGCATTCTGGACGCCTGAAGTGGCTCGACTGGAAAAAGTGCGACACCGGCCCTGTTATCGACTCGGAGTGGACCGCTTATGAGGGGGGATACCATATTATTGCGATGGAGCCAGTCCGGCTTCTGAGTCCTGAACAACGTGTTCGGGCGAGGAGAAGGGGTATTCTGGACCACTTTCTAGAGGGAAGGGTGTCTTGGAGCTATGAACAGTCGCCTTCTCATGCTTTCAGAAAAAGGGGAGACTGACTCTAGAACCCTTTTGGGTGGTCGTTTTAGGAGTCACCAACAGATGGGAGAGTTGACACCAAAAGAAACCCAGCTCGTGTTTCGACTAGTGTGAACAAAAGTGCAAGTAGGCACTGCTTTCGTGGTAGGACCGTGACATAAGAATCACGGTCCGGGATGGGAAATGAAAACTGAACAGGAAAGTTAGTGTAACTAAATTTATTTTGACTAAGTTACCGCTTCGTCGTCCAGATGTTCGCGGGGGAAGTGGTCCTCCGATTGTTTAGCACGTGCGAGGCGGCGACAAATTGGTTAGCGATGTCGACACGAACTCGCGCCAGGATGATATGGAAAGGAAGGCTGGTATACAACCCGCAGGAAGTTTTTTTGGAATGGGATGAGCCGCGGTTTTTTGATGGGAGCGTGAGGAATCCACCACGGAGCTATATTTTCCTGATTGAACCGGGATGACATATTATGCAGTATGATTTTGCACCTCCTAATCCATCTCGGGATTATGGGGACATGAACCTCGTTATGGTTCATGAAGAGTGTCCAGGTATAGAGAGCATTCCTGAGATCAGAGGAATGTTTCTGTATATTGCACTTTCGCTGAACGATCGGCAGGGTCCGTTCAACCTCCTCCATCATGCGAGGCGGGTGTGAGCGAATAGATTTAATATCGTTCGCTCGGAACGTTTAGACGTCCCCGCATTTGATGACAAGGCTTGTGAAATTTACAAACGCCTGTTTTAACAGGTGACTCTTTCGGTGTGCAGATGCCTAGCGGACGGCGGGATCTTACTCAGGTCAGATATCTGCTGGTTCGGGATACTACGGACGAAGAGCTGATCCGGTGGGCGGAACAACTATTACTGGTTCGGAATGAAGTACCCACACGTTGGATTGGGTTTATTGACCTACTCAGCGATGGCCAGGGATTTTTCCCTAACTCACGTGCGGACGTTCGTGCCAATGTGGCCCGACTTCCGGAAGGAGTTCATGGATATACTTTGTACTTTCATCGTGCGAGCAACCTCCAATGCCTCTCTCGGGTCATTGTGAGCGTTAAAATTGCCCTGTCCGGAGAACGCTACGGCATTATCCGGATCAAGGACACCACGACAACGCACCTCTTTAGGATGCGACAATCATTTCACGCCGTAGTTTGGAGGCTCGCTTCACAGGTAACCTCTCTCTATGACACGCGAAAGGTTCGAGTCATACGAGATGGACGCATTTCCACCTTGACTTTTGATGATGAGGAGCTTACACGACTCAACCGGATAGAGGCGAAGGCCCGCGAGGGCTGACAAGTCTACCCCGGCTAGGCGCGCCTTCACGAATCGTATGCCGTGGTGAGTTGTCCTAGTGGTAGGGTCACGCTCTCGTGACTTTGCGAGGGTAATAACAAAAAAAAAAAAAAAAAAAACCAATCTTTTGGTGATAGGGCCAACCAGATGGACAGTATCTGGGTTATCCCGATGTTTTCACTATCATGCTTATGCATTGAGAGGTAATCGATTGCATGAATATAAGTTGAGTAAAGTGAAAGACGAATGTCTGTAAGAGTTGTAGAGCGTAATGATGATGGCAGAGCAGTGGGAGGCCGAACATTTCTGTGTTAAGTAACTTGATATTGGAGGTAGACACTCCGTCATTCGTGGAACAGAAAGAGTAATTATCGCCCAGGAGAACAAAGCAACCAACAAAAATTTCATTCACGCTTCGAAGTAGTTGCACATGATACGGAGACGTGGTCGAGCCGAGAGTTCAAACATCGACCAGGAACCAGATCACTTATTGATTTGCATGGTAGCAGTGGCAGTTACTTGCAGAAACTGTTTATGACAAAAGTCTGTAATCACAATAAAAAAAACCTTCCCAGTCTGGTCGTCTCTTCAGTCGAGTAGGCAGAGAAGAATAACTTTGGAGGATCATCTCATCAAGTCAAAATTTTGTGTTACGTGGCCTGATATAAATGTATTGATTTTATTTATTTTGTGATCAGTGAGTTATAAAGGGACTAGGATCATTTTATGGGTTTCATGTTTGGTCAAAACCGTCCTAGTCAACCGACGTTCGTTTGTGCCTAGGAGATCAGCGCCCAGGGAGACGGACGACGCCTGGGTCCACTTGGCGTTAACCAAGCGTACCTATACTTCAGCGTACGAGCAAACACCCTCGGCTGACCTACCTCTGCAATTGCATGTAAAAACTTTTGCACGTGGGTCAGTAGCTCGGTAGGGATACGCCCCTTACGGTGGTAACAGCCGCTTAGGGAAGGTAAGATGTGCCCTGCGAAAACCTATCCTGTCGTAGGGGAGCGCAAGATGTACAGTTGGCGCACCCGGCTGGAGCGGCGAAGGGTCGACGCGGGTCACCGTGTCGTCCCCGAGTTGTCTCTAAAAGGTTGAAAGCCTAAGTTTCTCCTGCGTGACGAGGCCGGGAGGGCCCTCGCTCGTGCGGGGGTCGATGCGCTCAACATCGGAACCTGAACTCCTTGCAGCGGTGAAGTCAATGGCCAAGGGTAAATGCCCAGCCCTAGATGGACTGCCCATATAACTTTTTTTGGCAACCTGGTCAGCCTTTGCCCCTTTTTTGTGTGCGATATATAACGAGGCCTTAACTTCGGGCTGTTTTCCCAAAGGTCTTACCCAGGGCATGATCTCTCTCATGTATAAAAAAGGGGATCACTGCGACGTGCACAACTGACGTCCGATATCGGTCTTAAATGTCACTTATAAGCTATTTGTCAAAACACTAGCCCTCCGACTGGCCAAACTCCTGCCAGGGCTGATAGGTTGGGAACAAGGGGCATTTGTTAAGAGTCGCTCGATCTTTGAAAATATCTTATCAACAGTTCAAGCCCTTGAGATTAGAAGTAAAGAAAAAAGGGACGTAGCCATCCTCCTTCTTGACATGGAGAAGGCCTACGACAAGGTGGGTTGGGGTTTTGTACACACCACCTTGAAGAGGATGGACTTTGGCCCGGGTCTTAGAACTTGGGTATCTGCAAGTTACGAGCACGCATCCTCAACCGTAATGGTCAATGGGAGATGTTCCGAGGAATTCCAACTGACTCGCTTTCTAAGACAGGGATGTCCACTAGCCCCACTTCTTTTTGTCCTTCACTTATAAGTATTGCTAGATAACATTAGAACAAATCCTAGAATCCTAGGTTTGAACCTGGCCCCCCCGATTTGAATGGAAGGGGGGAGCAATCGCAGATGACTTAACGGTAGCATGTGGTAATAGCCCCAGTGCTCTCCATAAGCTTCGTAAAATTTTTGATTCTTATTGTGTTCTCTCTGAAGCCTCCATTAACTGGGAAAAGTCAGTTTATTTTTTGCTCCCCCCACGGGTGTTGAGTGTGGATTGGGGGCTGAGACAGATCCCCGCTAATACCTCGGACCATTTTTTTGGGAATTCAAGTCTCTCTATCAAATTGCTCAGCAGTTCAAGACGCTCTCCTGGCGGATAGGGTCTCAGCACGTATTGCTGGTTGGGCCCGGAATTTCAAGCTATCGCTTTTCGGTCGAGCACTGGTTTTGACGTCAACTGTTTTTTCTCTGCTTTGGTTCCCACTATCGATACACTTGCTGGGCAGTTCTGCCTACACACGTATCAAAAGAGACGCCGCTCGTTTTCTATGGAAGCCGGCAACCCAGGATCAGTAAGGATTCACATGGAAGGTTGCTTGGGATTGTATTGCTCAGTCGAGGCTTCAAGGGGCACTAGGGATCCTAGACCCAGGTCAACAAAATCTGGTATTGCTCTGCAAATCGGTAATCTCTGCAACGTTTGGTGCAAGATCCGAACTATGGGTCAGAATAGTGGGGTACATTCTATCAAAAGAATGAAATCTGTCCCGACGGCCCGATGTATGGATTTGTTTTTTCATTCGCTCCTACACAAGTAGGATACCAAAATCGAAAGTATGGCGCAATATATTATATGCATGGCAAAAACTCTTCCCTCAGTATTGGTCCCCTCTCCACACTCGAGGAGAAATTCTCAATCACATACTGTTTGAAAATGAGTACATTAAATCCACAGAGGGAACCCCACTTAAGGCAGATGGTTCAAAAGGCTCCTTTGGTAGAGCCTGGGTAGAGAGAGGAATCACACAAATCAGGGACGTCTGGGACCCTGCTGTGGAGGACTGGCTAACTACAGACTGAATCAAGTTCAAACTACACAGACTGCGAAATGTTGAAGAGAACTACGGTCTACTGTTCGAATGCATTCCTTCCTACTGGAAGGCCCTCCTTCCTACTGCTGTAGAACGCGGTCAAGGGGCCTGGCTCCGATACCCAGAAGAGACACAAGAAATACTCAGGGTTTTGGGCCCAGAGATCCCTCAGGGTATAGGAGTCCAAACATGGACCCGTAAACCTCCGACAACATCAGGGTCATCCCGACTACGGTAGAGCTGACGGAATGCAGAGTCCTGTTTAGTTTAGTAGGAGAGAAAGAAAGGGCTACTCTGATCCTGGATGATGCTACAAACACCCACGTGGAACCTTTGCTCTGTGGATGGCTTAGTGAATTTGGATCCGAGAACTTCTTCCCAGCGGTACCCTATAACACTAAATTGGGTGTGCAGGTCCTGAGAGCTTAAATTAAGAAGCAACCGGTTATTACGGACTCCGAAAGGCTAGCGAAAGAACCTGGGTTTACTCAGGGCAATATGGATTTGGTTGGGTTGTGGAGAGCCTTCAAAATTTTGGTCTCTCAAAAGCAGACCAGTATTATGTGGTTACAACTCTTATTAGTAACTCCCGCGACGGTTTGGCTCTCCGAAAAAGGTATGAACATCAGTGAACACTATGCCCGATGCCACTGGGGATGGGAAAATTCTTCCCATATATGGCTATACTGTCATTTCTCCCTCTGAGTTTGGGAATGGTGGAAGGAAAAGTGGAAGTTTATAGTCGGAAACAATTCCGTATGGTCCCATGAATGGTCACTATATGGCAGTCCTCGGCAGAGGTTGGGCATATGTGGCCTTAACCTCTCGAGGAGCTATAATGAAAACCCTGTGGAAAACTCGAAACAAGGCTACTTTTAGTCAAGAGTCTACCACCTTTCATACACAGGTTGGGACTATTAAGTCTTTGATTAGACAGGCTATCACTGTGGACTGGCACAATGCCCGGGCTCATCCGCACAAAGGCCGGTATTGGTTGACCCAGACATGGCTTTAGAACAACGAGATAGTGTTTACCTCCCCAGAGGGTACTCTCTCCTTCGCTGATTGGCTACGCTCAGACAAGAACTAGCTTGGGGAACAAGCGTCGAGACCTTTGGGTCAGTGTGGATATGGTCGATTCTAGGCCAACGACTCTGAGCTAGGGTCGCTCTTTTAGGCCCTGAACTTCCCTAAATTTTGATATTTGAGTTGGGGTTGTTCCTTCTTAGTGCTTCGTTTTCAGGTTGCCTTTAGAATAACTATAGGTGGACTCTTCTATTTGACTTTTTAGATGAAGTGGGTAGTTTCAGATAGTTAATGTTATATCTTGTATTAAGGGCATTAGGTGTTTCTTTTTTTTTTTTATATTCTTCTCTCAACTTCTGTTTCTTTACCTTCCACTACCTACTCCTAAGACTATCTAGAGGGGACCCCTGCAAGCATAGTTTCCTCTCTGTGTGAAGGGGAGATTTCATGTTGCCCCTAGCCCCTAATGGTTAGGGTATAGGGTTGGGGCCGCCAGTGGGGGTCTGGCTAACACAAAGACCGAGACCTATCAGTAGTTGTGCCTCCCTTTCTCATCGTCCCCCACCCTTCATCGAGTAGCAGCAGAGGCTATGGCCAACACTCTCCCACACACCACACACAACCCCCTCGTGCTCACACTCACACCCGCGTTGGTCATAGACCCTACTAATACCGATCAGGGGTATCTAGAGGACTATCACAGTGTGTTGGCACTAAGTGCGCCGCAGGCGGCCATGGGTGTTTCATGTAGCTCGTGAAGTAATGGTAGAACATGGAGGAAGGTTTCAACTGATCCTCAGCAGACTAGGCAGGGGAAGAGGTTTATTGGGTACTGTAAGAAAAATGGTTCAGGGCCTGGATAAAGGATATCAGGCAATTGCCACTAAGCTAAACCGGCTGATGCTGTCGGGATAACTCCGGGTTGAATTGTGAGGTCCCCGGCCTCTTTACAATGATTTTGAAATGGAAAAAATTTTGAAATGCCCCCAAAGTTTGCGTTTATTTGCGACGTGCCCCTGTAAAGGCCTAAATACCCTGTCGTGCCCCTCGGGCCTCTAAAATTTTCCGCAGGCTCCTGTTAGCATGGGGCATAACTTTTCGATATGCCCTTACTGGACCGCTGGTGGCGTTTCGTTGGTCGGTCCTTGATTTGCCCTCACGAGGGGCACACATCTTTCTGTGATGCCCTTGCAGCAGTGGCGGCAGGAATTCGAATTCAGTGTGGTAGGCATTCCACGCGCCGCCACGGAAAAACGGTCTGTATATGTGTGTGTGTGTGTGTTTTGTGCGTGTGTGTGTGTGTGTGTGTGTGTGTGTGTGTGCGTGTGTGCGCGTGTGTATGTGTATATGTGTGTTGCGCGCGCGCGCGTGTGTGTGTGTGTATGTGTTTGTGTGTGTGTGAGCGTGTGTGCGCGTGTGTGTGCGCGTGTGTGTGTGTTTGTGTGTGTGTGTGTGTGTGCGTGTGGGTGTGTGTGCGTGTGTTGTGTGTGTGTGAGCGCATGTGTGTGCGTGTGTGTGTGTGTGTGTGTGTGTGTGTGTGTGTGTGTGTGTGTGTGTGTG